>JAVGWX010000007.1:83263447-83675401 GCA_036924085.1 Ariolimax columbianus | reverse complement strand
CATCTGCTCTCTCTGATCCTCGTATGTCGGGCAGTTCTGCAGCAGATGTTCAGTGGTCATTTTACCAGTACCGCACGGGCATTCGTCGGTACACCCTATCTTCAATTTGTTGAATAGGTGGTACCTCAGTCTGTTGTGGCCAGTGCGAAGTCTGAAGACAACGACCTGCTCTCTTCGGTTCAACTGGTAATAGGCATCGTTTTTGGTGTAACCAGTATGTTCGGTTTCCCATTTGGTCATGTATCTGGCTTTGATAAGCCGTTTTGACTCTTCGTACGTCATACTGGTATCTGTTTGTGGTAGCCTTGCACCTTCTTTTGCCAGTCTGTCTGCCTCCTCGTTGCCTTGGATGTTGCAGTGTGACGGAACCCACTGTACCACTACCCTTTTTGGTGCGGACTGCTGGCACAGTTTGCAGAGTGCTGCTCTTAAGTCATTAAGCTCAGTGTTTTTCTGGCTTTTTAGCGCTGTGACTACTTCGAGAGCATCTGTCAGCAGGACTATATGGCTCTCATTTTCACTGTGTGTTACCATTTCTTCCACTGCCGCCCTCAGTGCCTATGCCTCTGCTCTGAAATTGCTTGTGTACTTACCAGTAGCGAATGACAGTGTTATTTTTCTGCCATTTGGTAGGTTCAGGAATGCTCCTGCCCCTCCGTTCTGTGTAGTGTTTGTTACAGAACCGTCGGTGTATGCATGGGTCCAGTCCATGCTTGGGTAGCTTTTCGTTATGAAGCTTAGGGTAGTGTCTCTCCTTTCTTTTTCACTCTGGCAGTTTTTGTTTGCAATACCTGGTATATTTTCTACCACCTCTGGAAATATATCCTGCCTCCAAGTAGGTTTTCGTACAGTAGTGATGGGTTTTGGTGTTGTTAGTGCGTTTATGGGATCTTCGTGCATCTTTGCTTTGGCTATTTCTGCAAAGTTTCTCCGCTTTAGTTTCCCATTTCCCAAATTGTTTAGTCTCTGGTACATTGGATGGTCCGTCAGTCTTCTGAGTTTCTCTGACTGCAGCTGGGCTCTGCAGTCTCTTCTATCGGTCATGGATTGCAGTTTTGTAATCTTTTCAAGTTCTACAATTGGCGTTGACTTCATGCCACCTGTTATAATTCTCATGGCTTGGTTTTGAAGTTTGTTAACTTTATCGAAGTTCGCCTTCGCTGCGGTTCGTCCATGCCGCAATGCCATACTCGAGAACTGGTCTCACTTCTTCCAGTGTACAGTTTCTTTAGTATGCCTTCGTCTGCTCCCCCAGCTTGTGCCAGCAAGTTTCCTCATGATCGCCATTCTTTCTCTGGCTTTCATTCGGTTTCTCTCAATCTGACTTTTCCATGTCATGCGCCGATCAAATGTGACTCCCAGATAGGTTGGGTTGTCGTTTGGCTGCAGGATTTTGCCATTTAGCCTTAATTTGGTACTTTGAGGTTTTAATGAAAGCGAGAATATTGTGCACGTGGTTTTCTCCTCGTTTATTTTGACCAGCCCATGAGTTCGCCCATTCTTCCAGCGATGTTAGGGCCGTCTGCATCCGATTTCCTTGCTATGGTGAGATTCTTTTCAGAGGTCCCACATAGCCAGATCGTCTGCAAACATTGAGCTATGGACTCTTCTTGGTATATTCTCTGTAATATCGTTTATATATACCAGGAAGAGTGTGGGTGGACAATACTCCCCCTTGGGGTACTCCCTGCTCGAGTGTCACCTTTTTGCTCATCTGCCCTTGTACTTGGACTCTGGCCGTTCTTTGTTTGAGGGTAGTGGTTGATCCACTTGTACATCTTCCCACAGACATCCACTTCTTCTTAGCTTGACTCTAAGTCCATCCTTCCAGACTTTGTCAAATGCCTTTTCCAGATCCACCCAAACAAGCTACTGTGTGTTTCTGTGCCTGGTAGGCATCTTCTATCTCCTGGGCTATGAGGATGACCTGGTCCTCAGTGGATCTGTGCTGTCTAAAGCCGGCTTGCTGTGGAATAAGTATTCGTTTTTCTTCCAGATGCCACATCAGTCTGGTGTTTTATCATCCGTTCCCATCAGCTTGCCAACACAGCTCAGTAGGCTTATGGGCCTGTATCCATTTGGATCTGTTTTGTCCTTCCCTGTTTTTGGTACTGGTACCAGTATTGCATCTTTCCATGCCTGGGGTACAATACCCCTTTTCCAGCTTTGGTTCAGGGACTGATAGTAGTTTCTTCTTCGCTGTTTGGCCCAGCCCATCCAGCATTTTCGTTTGTTATCCCGTCCTTTCCGGGAGATTTCCTTTTCTTTAGTGTACTCATAGCCTCATTCCATTTCGCGCATTGTTAGTTTGGCCATCATGTGCTCTTCAGGAGCCGTATTTATGTTTTCGTGTCCCTTTAGCTCTTCGCTAATGTCTGTATGCTTATCTGCAGGGACCTCGATGTGGTTTGCTCTGGCATAGTGATCGACAAAGGCGTTTGCGGCTTTCTTACCTGTGATCAAGTTCTCGCCCTGCTTGATAGTAATTTGTTTATTTGACGGGGTTTCGTCGTTCATGGCTTTGACTAGCTTCCATAGCTTGTTCCCCGGTCCTTTGTCAAGGTTCAGGACTTTCCGTTTTATTTTTCCAACTTTCTCTTGCTGTTTGCTTGAGAGTGTGTTTGTACTTCGCCGCGGCGGCTTTGAGGGCGATGTTTGCCTCCATGGATTTTTTCTCGTTCTGCCCATGTTCCTAGCATTTGTTACTGCATCTTCCACTTTCTGTAACTCATCATTCCAGTAGGGCTTATAGTTTTTTCCTAGCTCCTCTTGGGATGGTTTCAGTGGCGGCTTGCATTATTCCTTGCTTAGGCTCTCCACCATGGGCTTCATTTTGGTGTTTCGTGTGTTGATGGTTTCACACCAGCCCATCTGTCAGGATTGCAAATCTGTCCCAGTCGGCTCGTTTGTAATTCCAACGTGGGAGCGGTTTTGTTTCCTGTGGGCTTACTTCCATGTCAATGGTTAGCCTGATCGGCCTGTGGTCGCTACTGCCAGTTGGTTCAGCACCTGACGGTCTATTTCTATAGTGTATGTCCTGTGCGAAGAAGGCAAAATCTGGAGTCGAGGTGGTATGCCATGTTCTTGAATAGAAGCTAGGGCTATCCTCCGGCCTATTGATTAGGGAGAGATTTGCATCTATCTCCCAATCTTCCACTTCGTCACCTCTACTGTCCTGTGTCAGAGTATCCCCATCTCTCCGAGTGGCTGTTGAAAATCTCCAACTACTATGCAGTTGAGAGTCTCTGACCTCCCATACTCGAGAGCGATAGGTCTCTGTTTGGTGGTCCGTACAGATTGAAAATGCGGGAGTTTCGTCTCTTGAGCCATTATGTCAACTCCTACCAATTTCCTGCTTGTCCGGTGTGGATTGACAGGTACCGCGCTACTCGGTATGCTGTTTCTGGTCAGTATCAGGACCCCCTCCTTTGTGGCCTTCTCTATCTAGACGGGAAGGTTCTGGTATCCTCTGATTGAGAAATTTATGGTTATTGTTGAGGTGCGTTTCCTGGATACATGCCACGTCAATCTTACCTTCATGCAGGTGGTGTGTTAGGGAAAGTTTTTTGTTAATGGACTCCCTCCGCATTCCACTGTAGTATTTTGAGGGTCTTGAGGTTTTGGCCAATAGACGTTACCCCATAGCCATGTGCCTTTACTCCACGACACATGGGTGGGTGACCACCAGTAGTCAAGGGTTTGCCCCTTCGAGGCGTGAGGGCCCGGCGCTATCGCTGCCTGGCGGGTCTCCTCAGGATGAGCGCCATACGTTTTTCGAATAGGTTGTGCTGCCATCATACTGTGATTTACGTTGCACTGTTTTGTTAGGCTTGCCGGCCCCGTGCATCCGATTTTCAACAGGCGTTTCTGTAGGGATGCCCTCCTTAGCGTTTTGGCTGTCCCCACCCTATCTGCAACGGCAGCAGTTGTTTACGATCAGAGTTTTTCTCTCCTATGGAAGTTGTCTACCAGACTTTCGAGTCTTCACTACTCGTGTCTATAGGGTGCAATGATGATATGATATATGAGATGGGGACTGGTTTACCCGGAAGAGAGGCAGTCCAGTGTGTCTGTATCCCAGGATCGTCACGTCCTGCCAGAAACGTAGCATTTGCATGTGAGGTGGGGTATCTCTTTTTCCCTTTATTTTCTTGGCTTCTATGCAGGGATGGTACGCCTAGGCATTCCCCGCCACTGGGGGTGTTGGACACAGTGGGGCAGGTGTGCAATGGTCCGCTGGTCTGCATCTCTTCTGCGTCCAGCATGATAGTTATGGCTGATAACGTACAGAGGTAGATATCGTAGCCGGAGTGCATTTCGCCAGAGGACAAGCCTGGTAATGTCAACAGAGATGTTGATCGCCTGGTGTGCGGACAACTCTCAATGGTCAGTGGTTGAGTCTTGGACAGTTCACAGTGAGGTGGCTGCTCTACTGTTTTCGACACCCCGACCAGGTTCTAAGTCTTTGGTTGGTGTTTTTTCGCACCCCATCGCCCGCTTATAGGGTGAGTATCAAGCAGTTGTCCGCCGCTTTGATTGGCGGGCGGCAAGAACCTCTTACTGTGGCTCTACCTGATAGGGCTGGGGCGCAAGCCCCAGGTCCCGAGCATGTAGGAGGCCTCCCATTGCAGTGGTTCTGAGATTTTGGGCGGGATTGCGGCTTACAAGGGTTCGGCCGTAATCCCCCACATGGTAGCTCGCGCCCTTGGCTTATCAGCCTGGTACGTGAACCAAAGTGTCTGCGGCTCCTCTCGATTTGAGCTGGTTTTCCGTAGCAACGCCCTGTCATTTGTAGGGTAAAACTGGACCTGTCTTCAGATGATCTATTTCCAGCACCCGTTCACTATTTGGTCAGACGGAATTTATTGAGGGCTTTTGTTTGTCAATGACAGGTATTTGAAATCTGCGGTTTCTGCGGAAGTTAAACACGATTTCCGTAGGCGTTCTTTCATTTGAGTGTTTGAGAAGCTGACTTGTCATCCGTGAGTCTAATACCAGCGTACGTTCATTATTAGGACCCAAACGGCAGTGCTCTCGATTTGTCAGTTGTTCTACAGTATTGGCGTGTTCAGGTCAAGTTAAGCCCGCAGGTTCCACACCTGGTGGTTGCCCTTCCGTCAATTCCCTTAGCGAGACAATCAAGAGGGTAGCCCCAAAATTTTCGAGGGTCTAATTCCAGCACATGTTCTCTATTAGACCCCACGAAGGTGTACTTTTTTGATAGTCATTCTGCAATTATTGGCGTGGTAAGTTAACTTAGGTCTCAGGCTCACACTCCTGATAGTGCTCTTCCGTCAATTCCTTTATCCAAACACTGGATGCAGACAAAAACCGAGCCACAGGGGGCATAACCCTAGATTTCTGGGGGTCTAAGTCCAGCACCCAGTTCCATATTAGGCCCCAGAAGAGTGGTCTCGGCATGTCAATCATTTCCAGTGTTGGCCGTGTTGAGTCAAATTAAGCCGCAGGCTCCACTCCTGGTGGTGCCCTTCCGACAATTCCTTTTAAGTTTCAGCTTTGCAACCAATACTTCCCCCGGAAACCCAAACACTTTGGTTTCCCGGAAGCTGCCCGCAGAGTCATCGAAGCAACTCCTGCGGATCGCTAGTCGGCATCGTTTATGGTCAGAACTACGACGGTATCTGATCGTCTTCGCGCCTCTGACTTTCGTTCTTGATTAATGAAAACATTCTTGACAAATGCTTTCGCAGTAGACTCGTCTTGCGGCGATCCAAGAATTTCAACCTCTAACGCCGCAATACGAATGCCCCGTTTTGCCCCTGTTAATCATTACCTCCAGTTCCAAAAACCAACAAAATAGAACCGAGGTCCTATTCATTATTCCAATGCACCATTATTCAGCAGCCGAGGCCTGCTTTGAACACTCTAATTTTTTCAAAGTAAACGCGCCGGCCACCCAGGACGCTCAGCGAAGAGCACCCGTGGGAGAGGAGCCGGCAGACGGTAGGGCAGGAGACTACGGGCAGTGAACCGGCGCGAGCCGGACCGCCCGCCTGCGCCTGAGATCCAACTACGAGCTTTTTAACTGCAACAACTTTAATATACGCTATTGGAGCTGGAATTACCGCGGCTGCTGGCACCAGACTTGCCCTCCAATAGATCCTCGTTAAAAGGGTTTAAAGTGTACTCATTCCAATTACGGGGCCTCGAAAGAGTCCCGTATTGTTATCTTTCGTCACTACCTCCCCGTGCCGGGAGTGGGTAAGTTGCGCGCCTGCTGCCTTCCTTGGATGTGGTAGCCGTTTCTCATGCTCCCTCTCCGGAATCGAACCCTGATTCCCCGTTACCCGTTACAAACATGGTAGGCATGTCACGTACCATCGACATTTGATAGGGCACACATTTGAAAGATGCGTCGCCGGCACATGAGGCCCATGCGATCAGCACAAAGTTATCCAGAGTCACCAGTGGGGGACGCCGCAACCCCGCGAGGGGAAACGACGATTGGTTTTGAACTAATAAAAGCGCTCTTTCCGCGAGGGTCGGAGCTTGGTAAGCATGTATTAGCTCTAGAATTGCCACAGTTATCCAAGTAGGATCGTGTCATCTAAGGAACCTCGACTGATTAATGAGCCATTCGCGGTTTCACCGTGAGACAGTGTGAACTTAGACATGCATGGGCTTAATCTTGAGACAAGCATATGACTACTGGCAGGATCAACCAGATATCTGTCGGAGACGTACTGTGTACAGCACACACCGGTCGGCGGAGGAAGGGTGGTGTTTTTGTAAAAGGCCTCGCCTGGGACGACGGCCGCAGGGACACGGACCGACTGACGGGACGGGTTTGTTCCACCCGTCCCTCACTCCGTCGACCTAGGACCGCCTGACAGGGGCCTCCCACGCGCAACCAGACGACCGACCGACCGGGCTCGCTCGAGGAGGGATGGCAGCGCTCTGTGCAGAACGGATCCCAACGACCTCGGCGATGAATTTCACTGGGACTGGAGACAATTTGGCCTGCCGGCCTGCCATCGAGGCAACGATTCCTGCTTTCCATTTGCCGGTCACAAGCTCTTTGCGAGAGTCGGACCACCAGCGAGACGTACTGTCGAGCTCTGCTATAAGCCTTAGATAAATCACCACGGACGGACCACGTTTCCTGATATGGACCAGGACTAGCGCACCTCGGTGGAGGAGCCACTACCACAACCGCACCCAATTCGCACTACGGGGGAAAGGCAGGCGAGCGTTTTCCGCAAGCCCGCGCTATCGCTCCGCCTGGCGGGACTGAGATCGCTTTACGAACACTGGTTGAAATTGAGTCGCTGCGGCGAGACAACTACCCCAGATGGTCAGGTATTTAAACGTGTTAACTTGTCTCAATTCAGTTCCCTTCGCTTTGACACAGCATTTTGGAGAGTCTAGTTTCTAAGTCACTACCATCACCAATACTTTTATTGAAATGTTAAACACATGTTTTTCTTGATTAATGATGCTGAAAATCCTTCACATAGCTGCCTCATTATGTACCATTTAATATTGGTTCAATATATAGCATGGTTTATGTCAGTAGTAAAATATGACACACAAAAAATACTAACATTTTCCAGTTCTAGGTAATTTTTCAGATTGGTGTCTTTAACCCAGGCCATTAGCTTGAACTCAGTGTGTCAAAGTTTTTCAAAATAAAATAAATTAGTATTGAACAAATTGAGTTAAAATTATTACCCTAACATTGTAAGACACATCTATGATATTAAATATTCATCATAAAGATTATATAATAGTATGAAATGCTAAATGGCATTGATACAGAGGCGGAAATATGAGAGGAAAAACATTTTTGGATTTTCCACGTTATGTGTTTCGTCAGTAAATCAGCCAATTCCTTTATAAGTTAGTAGTTAGTAGCCCCATTTCACTCATCTCTGACTATAGGTTGATGCGATCTTAGAGTAGCAACTCTGATGAGTTTTTGGTTTTCCTTTCGTTCAAAACCAATCGTCGTTTCCCCTCGCGGGGTTGCGGCGTCCCCACTGGTGACTCTGGATAACTTTGTGCTGATCGCATGGCCTCATGTGCCGGTGACGCATCTTTCAAATGTGTGCCCTTTCAAATGTCGATGGTACGTGACATGCCTACCATGTTTGTAACGGGTAACGGGGAATCAGGGTTCGATTCCGGAGAGGGGGCATGAGAAACGGCTACCACATCCAAGGAAGGCAGCAGGCGCGCAACTTACCCACACCCGGTACGGGGAGGTAGTGACGAAAAATAACAATACGGGACTCTTTCGAGGCCCCGTAATTGGAATGAGTACACTTTAAACCCTTTAACGAGGATCTATTGGAGGGCAAGTCTGGTGCCAGCAGCCGCGGTAATTCCAGCTCCAATAGCGTATATTAAAGTTGTTGCAGTTAAAAAGCTCGTAGTTGGATCTCAGGCGCAGGCGGGCGGTCCGGCTCGCGCCGGTTCACTGCCCGTAGTCTCCTGCCCTACCGTCTGCCGGCTCTCTCCCACGGGTGCTCTTCGCTGAGCGTCCTGGGTGGCCGGCGCGTTTACTTTGAAAAAATTAGAGTGTTCAAAGCAGGCCTCGGCTGCCTGAATAATGGTGCATGGAATAATGGAATAGGACCTCGGTTCTATTTTGTTGGTTTTCGGAACTGGAGGTAATGATTAACAGGGACAAACGGGGGCATTCGTATTGCGGCGTTAGAGGTGAAATTCTTGGATCGCCGCAAGACGAGCTACTGCGAAAGCATTTGTCAAGAATGTTTTCATTAATCAAGAACGAAAGTCAGAGGCGCGAAGACGATCAGATACCGTCGTAGTTCTGACCATAAACGATGCCGACTAGCGATCGCAGGAGTTGCTTCGATGACTCTGCGGGCAGCTTCCGGGAAACCAAAGTGTTTGGGTTCCGGAGGAAGTATGGTTGCAAAGCTGAAACTTAAAGGAATTGACGGAAGGGCACCACCAGGAGTGGAGCCTGCGGCTTAATTTGACTCAACACGGCCAACACTGAAATGATTGACATGCCGAGACCACTCTTCTGGGGTCTAATATGGAACTGGTGCTGGATTTAGACCCCCAGAAATCTTGGGTTATGCCCCCTGTGGCCCGGTTTGGTCTGCATCCAGTGCTCTGAAAAAGGAATTGACGGAAGAGCACTATCAGGAGTGGAGCCTGAGACCTACATTAACTTAACACGCCAATACTGCAGAATGACTATCAAAAAGTACACCTTCGTGGGGTCTAATAGAGAACATGTGCTGGAATTAGACCCTCGAAAATCTGGGGCTACCCTCTAAGAAACTTGATTGTCTCGCTAAGGGAATGGACGTAAGGGCACCACCAGGTGTGGAACCTGCGGCTTAATTTGACTGAACACGCCAATACTGTAGAACAACTACCAAATCGAGAGCACTGCCGTTTGGTTCTAATAATGAACGTACGCTGGTATTAGACTCACGGATGACAAGTCAGCTCTCAAACACTCAAATGAAAGAACGCTACGGAAATCGTGTTTCTTCTTCTTCTTCTTCTGCGTACACAGTCAGACAGTAACCATTATTTTCTCGAAAAAAGCGGCGGTCATCCTGAGACTCTCGCCACTACCATAGAGCTTGTCTTGCAGTTCCACTGGCAATGGCCACATCTGCTCTCTCTGATCCTCGTATGTCGGGCAGTTCTGCAGCAGATGTTCAGTGGTCATTTTACCAGTACCGCACGGGCATTCGTCGGTACACCCTATCTTCAATTTGTTGAATAGGTGGTACCTCAGTCTGTTGTGGCCAGTGCGAAGTCTGAAGACAACGACCTGCTCTCTTCGGTTCAACTGGTAATAGGCATCGTTTTTGGTGTAACCAGTATGTTCGGTTTCCCATTTGGTCATGTATCTGGCTTTGATAAGCCGTTTTGACTCTTCGTACGTCATACTGGTATCTGTTTGTGGTAGCCTTGCACCTTCTTTTGCCAGTCTGTCTGCCTCCTCGTTGCCTTGGATGTTGCAGTGTGACGGAACCCACTGTACCACTACCCTTTTTGGTGCGGACTGCTGGCACAGTTTGCAGAGTGCTGCTCTTAAGTCATTAAGCTCAGTGTTTTTCTGGCTTTTTAGCGCTGTGACTACTTCGAGAGCATCTGTCAGCAGGACTATATGGCTCTCATTTTCACTGTGTGTTACCATTTCTTCCACTGCCGCCCTCAGTGCCTCTGCCTCTGCTCTGAAATTGCTTGTGTACTTACCAGTAGCGAATGACAGTGTTATTTTTCTGCCATTTGGTAGGTTCAGGAATGCTCCTGCCCCTCCGTTCTGTGTAGTGTTTGTTACAGAACAGTCGGTGTATGCATGGGTCCAGTCCATGCTTGGGTAGCTTTTCGTTATGAAGCTTAGGGTAGTGTCTCTCCTTTCTTTTTCACTCTGGCAGTTTTTGTTTGCAATACCTGGTATATTTTCTACCACCTCTGGAAATATATCCTGCCTCCAAGTAGGTTTTCGTACAGTAGTGATGGGTTTTGGTGTTGTTAGTGCGTTTATGGGATCTTCGTGCATCTTTGCTTTGGCTATTTCTGCAAAGTTTCTCCGCTTTAGTTTCCCATTTCCCAAATTGTTTAGTCTCTGGTACATTGGATGGTCCGTCAGTCTTCGGAGTTTCTCTGACTGCAGCTGGGCTCTGCAGTCTCTTCTATCGGTCATGGATTGCAGTTTTGTAATCTTTTCAAGTTCTACTATTGGCGTTGACTTCATGCCACCTGTTATAATTCTCATGGCTTGGTTTTGAAGTTTGTTAACTTTATCGAAGTTCGCCTTCGCTGCGGTTGTCCATGCCGCAATGCCATACTCGAGAACTGGTCTCACTCTTCCAGTGTACAGTTTCTTTAGTATGCCTTCGTCTGCTCCCCAGCTTGTGCCAGCAAGTTTCCTCATGATCGCCATTCTTTCTCTGGCTTTCATTCGGTTTCTCTCAATCTGACTTTTCCATGTCATGCGCCGATCAAATGTGACTCCCAGATAGGTTGGGTTGTCGTTTGGCTGCAGGATTTTGCCATTTAGCCTTAATTTGGTACTTTGAGGTTTTAATGAAAGCGAGAATATTGTGCACGTGGTTTTCTCCTCGTTTATTTTGACCAGCCATGAGTTCGCCCATTCTTCCAGCGATGTTAGGGCCGTCTGCATCCGATTTCTTGCTATGGTGAGATTCTTTTCAGAGGTCCACATAGCCAGATCGTCTGCAAACATTGAGCTATGGACTCTTCTTGGTATATTCTCTGTAATATCGTTTATATATACCAGGAAGAGTGTGGGTGACAATACTCCCCCTTGGGGTACTCCCTGCTCGAGTGTCACCTTTTTGCTCATCTGCCCTTGTACTTGGACTCTGGCCGTTCTTTGTTTGAGGTAGTGGTTGATCCACTTGTACATCTTCCCACAGACATCACTTCTTCTTAGCTTGACTCTAAGTCCATCCTTCCAGACTTTGTCAAATGCCTTTTCCAGATCCACCCAAACAGCTACTGTGTGTTTCTGTGCCTGGTAGGCATCTTCTATCTCCTGGGCTATGAGGATGACCTGGTCCTCAGTGGATCTGTGCTGTCTAAAGCCGGCTTGCTGTGGAATAAGTATTCGTTTTTCTTCCAGATGCCACATCAGTCTGGTGTTTATCATCCGTTCCATCAGCTTGCCAACACAGCTCAGTAGGCTTATGGGCCTGTATCCATTTGGATCTGTTTTGTCCTTCCCTGTTTTTGGTACTGGTACCAGTATTGCATCTTTCCATGCCTGGGGTACAATACCCCTTTTCCAGCTTTGGTTCAGGACTGATAGTAGTTTCTTCTTCGCTGTTTGGCCCAGCCCCATCAGCATTTCGTTTGTTATCCCGTCCTTTCCGGGAGATTTCCTTTTCTTTAGTGTACTCATAGCCTCTTCCATTTCGCGCATTGTTAGTTTGGCCATCATGTGCTCTTCAGGAGCCGTATTTATGTTTTCGTGTCCCTTTAGCTCTTCGCTAATGTCTGTATGCTTATCTGCAGGGACCTCGATGTGGTTTGCTCTGGCATAGTGATCGACAAAGGCGTTTGCGGCTTTCTTACCTGTGATCAAGTTCTCGCCCTGCTTGATAGTAATTTGTTTATTTGACGGGGTTTCGTCGTTCATGGCTTTGACTAGCTTCCATAGCTTGTTCCCGTCTTTGTCAAGGTTCAGACTTTCCGTTTTATTTTTCCAACTTTCTCTTGCTGTTTGCTTGAGAGTGTGTTTGTACTTCACCGCGGCGGCTTTGAGGGCGATGTTTGCCTCCATGGATTTTTCTCGTTCTGCCATGTTCCTAGCATTTGTTACTGCATCTTCCACTTTCTGTAACTCATCATTCCAGTAGGGCTTATAGTTTTTCCTAGCTCCTCTTGGGATGGTTTCAGTGGCGGCTTGCATTATTTCCTTGCTTAGGCTCTCCACCATGGGCTTCATTTTGGTGTTTCGTGTGTTGATGGTTTCACACAGCCCATCTGTCAGGATTGCAAATCTGTCCCAGTCGGCTCGTTTGTAATTCCAACGTGGGAGCGGTTTTGTTTCCTGTGGGCTTACTTCCATGTCAATGGTTAGCCTGATCGGCCTGTGGTCGCTACCTGCCAGTTGGTTCAGCACCTGACGGTCTATTTTATAGTGTATGTCCTGTGCGAAGAAGGCTAAATCTGGAGTCGAGGTGGTATGCCATGTTCTTGAATAGAAGCTAGGGCTATCCTCCGGCCTATTGATTAGGGAGAGATTTGCATCTATCTCCCAATCTTCCACTTCGTCACCTCTACTGTCTGTGTCAGAGTATCCCCATCTCTCCGAGTGGCTGTTGAAATCTCCAACTACTATGCAGTTGGAGTCTCTGACCTCCATACTCGAGAGCGATAGGTCTCTGTTTGGTGGTCCGTACAGATTGAAAATGCGGAGTTTCGTCTCTTGAGCCATTATGTCAACTCCTACAATTTCTGCTTGTCCGGTGTGATTGACAGGTACCGCGCTACTCGGTATGCTGTTTCTGATCAGTATCAGGACCCCTCCTTTGTGGCCTTCTCTATCTAGACGGAAGGTCTGGTATCCTCTGATTGAGAATTTATGGTTATTGTTGAGGTGCGTTTCCTGGATACATGCCACGTCAATCTTACCTTCATGCAGGTGGTGTGTTAGGGAAAGTTTTTTGTTAATGACTCCCTCCGCATTCCACTGTAGTATTTTGAGGGTCTTGAGGTTTTGGCCAATAGACGTTACCCCATAGCCATGTGCCTTTACTCCACGACACATGGGTGGGTGACCACCAGTAGTCAAGGGTTTGCCCCTTCGAGGCGTGAGGCCCGGCGCTATCGCTGCCTGGCGGGTCTCCTCAGGATGAGCGCCATACGTTTTTCGAATAGGTTGTGCTGCCATCATACTGTGATTTACGTTGCACTGTTTTGTTAGGCTTGCGGCCCCGTGCATCCGATTTCAACAGGCGTTTCTGTAGGGATGCCCTCCTTAGCCTTTTGCTGTCCCCACCCTATCTGCAAGGCAGCAGTTGTTTACGATCAGAGTTTTCTCTCCTATGGAAGTTGTCTTACCAGACTTTCGAGTCTTCACTACTCATGTCTATAGGGTGCAATGATGATATGATATATGAGATGGACTGGTTTACCCGGAAGAGAGGCAGTCCAGTGTGTCTGTATCCCAGGATCGTCACGTCCTGCCAGAAACGTAGCATTTGCATGTGAGTGGGGTATCTCTTTTTCCCTTTATTTTCTTGGCTTCTATGCAGGGATGGTACGCCTAGCATTCCCCGCCACCTGGGGTGTTGACACAGTGGGGCAGGTGTGCAATGTCCGCTGGTCTGCATCTCTTCTGCGTCCAGCATGATAGTTATGGCTGATAACGTACAGAGGTAGATATCGTAGCCGGAGTGCATTTCGCCAGAGGACAAGCCTGGTAATGTCACAGAGATGTTGATCGCCTGGTGTGCGGACAACTCTCATGGTCAGTGGTTGAGTCTTGACAGTTCACAGTGAGGTGGCTGCTCTACTGTTTTCGACACCCCGACCAGGTTCTAAGTCTTTGGTTGGTGTTTTTTCGCACCCCATCGCCGTATAGGGTGAGTATCAAGCAGTTGTCCGCCCGCTTTGATTGGCGGGCGGCAAGAACCTCTTACTGTGGCTCTACCTGATAGGGCTGGGGCGCAAGCCCCAGGTCCCGAGCATGTAGGAGCCTCCCATTGCAGTGGTTCTGAGATTTTGGGCGGGATTGCGGCTTACAAGGGTTCGGCCGTAATCCCCCACATGGTAGCCTCGCGCCCTTGGCTTATCAGCCTGGTACGTGAACCAAAGTGTCTGCGGCTCCTCTCGATTTGAGCTGGTTTTCCGTAGCAACGCCCTGTCATTTGTAGGGTAAAACTGACCTGT
This sequence comes from Ariolimax columbianus, assembly GCA_036924085.1. Taxonomy (NCBI): domain Eukaryota; kingdom Metazoa; phylum Mollusca; class Gastropoda; order Stylommatophora; family Arionidae; genus Ariolimax; species Ariolimax columbianus. Next base: position 83,661,022 of record JAVGWX010000007.1, on the reverse strand, counting down.
CTTCAGATGATCTATTTCCAGCACCCGTTCACTATTTGGTCAGACGAATTTATTGAGGGCTTTTGTTTGTCAATGACCAGGTATTTGAAATCTGCGGTTTCTGCGGAGTTAAACACGATTTCCGTAGCGTTCTTTCATTTGAGTGTTTGAGAGCTGACTTGTCATCCGTGAGTCTAATACCAGCGTACGTTCATTATTAGACCCAAACGGCAGTGCTCTCGATTTGTCAGTTGTTCTACAGTATTGGCGTGTTCAGTCAAGTTAAGCCGCAGGTTCCACACCTGGTGGTGCCCTTCCGTCAATTCCCTTAGCGAGACAATCAAGAGGGTAGCCCCAAAATTTTCGAGGGTCTAATTCCAGCACATGTTCTCTATTAGACCCCACGAAGGTGTACTTTTTGATAGTCATTCTGCATTATTGGCGTGGTAAGTTAACTTAGGTCTCAGGCTCCACTCCTGATAGTGCTCTTCCGTCAATTCCTTTATCAAACACTGGATGCAGACAAAACCGAGCCACAGGGGGCATAACCCTAGATTTCTGGGGGTCTAAGTCCAGCACCAGTTCCATATTAGGCCCCAGAAGAGTGGTCTCGGCATGTCAATCATTTCAGTGTTGGCCGTGTTGAGTCAAATTAAGCCGCAGGCTCCACTCCTGGTGGTGCCCTTCCGTCAATTCCTTTAAGTTTCAGCTTTGCAACCATACTTCCCCCGGAACCCAAACACTTTGGTTTCCCGGAAGCTGCCCGCAGAGTCATCGAAGCAACTCCTGCGGATCGCTAGTCGGCATCGTTTATGGTCAGAACTACGACGGTATCTGATCGTCTTCGCGCCTCTGACTTTCGTTCTTGATTAATGAAAACATTCTTGACAAATGCTTTCGCAGTAGCTCGTCTTGCGGCGATCCAAGAATTTCACCTCTAACGCCGCAATACGAATGCCCCCGTTTGCCCCTGTTAATCATTACCTCCAGTTCCGAAAACCAACAAAATAGAACCGAGGTCCTATTCCATTATTCCATGCACCATTATTCAGGCAGCCGAGGCCTGCTTTGAACACTCTAATTTTTTCAAAGTAAACGCGCCGGCCACCCAGGACGCTCAGCGAAGAGCACCCGTGGGAGAGAGCCGGCAGACGGTAGGGCAGGAGACTACGGGCAGTGAACCGGCGCGAGCCGGACCGCCCGCCTGCGCCTGAGATCCAACTACGAGCTTTTTAACTGCAACAACTTTAATATACGCTATTGGAGCTGGAATTACCGCGGCTGCTGGCACCAGACTTGCCCTCCAATAGATCCTCGTTAAAGGGTTTAAAGTGTACTCATTCCAATTACGGGGCCTCGAAAGAGTCCCGTATTGTTATTTTTCGTCACTACCTCCCCGTGCCGGGAGTGGGTAAGTTGCGCGCCTGCTGCCTTCCTTGGATGTGGTAGCCGTTTCTCATGCTCCCTCTCCGGAATCGAACCCTGATTCCCCGTTACCCGTTACAAACATGGTAGGCATGTCACGTACCATCGACATTTGATAGGGCACACATTTGAAAGATGCGTCGCCGGCACATGAGGCCATGCGATCAGCACAAAGTTATCCAGAGTCACCAGTGGGGACGCCGCAACCCCGCGAGGGGAAACGACGATTGGTTTTGAACTAATAAAAGCGCTCTTTCCGCGAGGGTCGGAGCTTGGTAAGCATGTATTAGCTCTAGAATTGCCACAGTTATCCAAGTAGGATCGTGTCATCTAAGGAACCTCGACTGATTTAATGAGCCATTCGCGGTTTCACCGTGAGACAGTGTGAACTTAGACATGCATGGCTTAATCTTTGAGACAAGCATATGACTACTGGCAGGATCAACCAGATATCTGTCGGAGACGTACTGTGTACAGCACACACCGGTCGGCGGAGGAAGGGTGTGTTTTTGTAAAAGGCCTCGCTGGGACGACGGCCGCAGGGACCGACCGACTGACGGGACGGTTTGTTCCACCCGTCCCTCACTCCGTCGACCTAGGACCGCCTGACAGGGGCCTCCCACGCGCACCAGACGACCGACCGACCGGGCTCGCTCGAGGAGGGATGGCAGCGCTCTGTGCAGAACGGATCCCAACGACCTCGGCGATGAATTTCACTGGGACTGGAGACAATTTGGCCTGCCGGCCTGCCTTCGAGGCAACGATTCCTGCTTTCCATTTGCCGGTCACAAGCTCTTTGCGAGAGTCGGACCACCAGCGAGACGTACTGTCGAGCTCTGCTATAAGCCTTAGATAAATCACCACGGACGGACCACGTTTCCTGATATGGACCAGACTAGCGCACCTCGGTGGAGGAGCCACTACCACAAACCGCACCCAATTCGCACTACGGGGAAAGGCAGGCGAGCGTTTTCCGCAAGCCCGCGCTATCGCTCCGCCTGGCGGGACTGAGATCGCTTTACGAACACTGGTTGAAATTGAGTCGCTGCGGCGAGACAACTACCCCAGATGGTCAGGTATTTAAACGTGTTAACTTGTCTCAATTCAGTTCCCTTCGCTTTGACACAGCATTTTGGAGAGTCTAGTTTCTAAGTCACTACCATCACCAATACTTTTATTGAAATGTTAAACACATGTTTTTCTTGATTAATGATGCTGAAAATCCTTCACATAGCTGCCTCATTATGTACCATTTAATATTGGTTCAATATATAGCATGGTTTATGTCAGTAGTAAAATATGACACACAAAAAATACTAACATTTTCCAGTTCTAGGTAATTTTTCAGATTGGTGTCTTTAACCCAGGCCATTAGCTTGAACTCAGTGTGTCAAAGTTTTTCAAAATAAAATAAATTAGTATTGAACAAATTGAGTTAAAATTATTACCCTAACATTGTAAGACACATCTATGATATTAAATATTCATCATAAAGATTATATAATAGTATGAAATGCTAAATGGCATTGATACAGAGGCGGAAATATGAGAGGAAAAACATTTTTGGATTTTCCACGTTATGTGTTTCGTCAGTAAATCAGCCAATTCCTTTATAAGTTAGTAGTTAGTAGCCCCATTTCACTCATCTCTGACTATAGGTTGATGCGATCTTAGAGTAGCAACTCTGATGAGTTTTTGGTTTTCCTTTCGTTCAAAACCAATCGTCGTTTCCCCTCGCGGGGTTGCGGCGTCCCCACTGGTGACTCTGGATAACTTTGTGCTGATCGCATGGCCTCATGTGCCGGTGACGCATCTTTCAAATGTGTGCCCTTTCAAATGTCGATGGTACGTGACATGCCTACCATGTTTGTAACGGGTAACGGGGAATCAGGGTTCGATTCCGGAGAGGGGGCATGAGAAACGGCTACCACATCCAAGGAAGGCAGCAGGCGCGCAACTTACCCACACCCGGTACGGGGAGGTAGTGACGAAAAATAACAATACGGGACTCTTTCGAGGCCCCGTAATTGGAATGAGTACACTTTAAACCCTTTAACGAGGATCTATTGGAGGGCAAGTCTGGTGCCAGCAGCCGCGGTAATTCCAGCTCCAATAGCGTATATTAAAGTTGTTGCAGTTAAAAAGCTCGTAGTTGGATCTCAGGCGCAGGCGGGCGGTCCGGCTCGCGCCGGTTCACTGCCCGTAGTCTCCTGCCCTACCGTCTGCCGGCTCTCTCCCACGGGTGCTCTTCGCTGAGCGTCCTGGGTGGCCGGCGCGTTTACTTTGAAAAAATTAGAGTGTTCAAAGCAGGCCTCGGCTGCCTGAATAATGGTGCATGGAATAATGGAATAGGACCTCGGTTCTATTTTGTTGGTTTTCGGAACTGGAGGTAATGATTAACAGGGACAAACGGGGGCATTCGTATTGCGGCGTTAGAGGTGAAATTCTTGGATCGCCGCAAGACGAGCTACTGCGAAAGCATTTGTCAAGAATGTTTTCATTAATCAAGAACGAAAGTCAGAGGCGCGAAGACGATCAGATACCGTCGTAGTTCTGACCATAAACGATGCCGACTAGCGATCGCAGGAGTTGCTTCGATGACTCTGCGGGCAGCTTCCGGGAAACCAAAGTGTTTGGGTTCCGGAGGAAGTATGGTTGCAAAGCTGAAACTTAAAGGAAATGACGGAAGGGCACCACCAGGAGTGGAGCCTGCGGCTTAATTTGACTCAACACGGCCAACACTGAAATGATTGACATGCCGAGACCACTCTTCTGGGGTCTAATATGGAACTGGTGCTGGATTTAGACCCCCAGAAATCTTGGGTTATGCCCCCTGTGGCCCGGTTTGGTCTGCATCCAGTGCTCTGAAAAAGGAATTGACGGAAGAGCACTATCAGGAGTGGAGCCTGAGACCTACATTAACTTAACACGCCAATACTGCAGAATGACTATCAAAAAGTACACCTTCGTGGGGTCTAATAGAGAACATGTGCTGGAATTAGACCCTCGAAAATCTGGGGCTACCCTCTAAGAAACTTGATTGTCTCGCTAAGGGAATGGACGTAAGGGCACCACCAGGTGTGGAACCTGCGGCTTAATTTGACTGAACACGCCAATACTGTAGAACAACTAACAAATCGAGAGCACTGCCGTTTGGTTCTAATAATGAACGTACGCTGGTATTAGACTCACGGATGACAAGTCAGCTCTCAAACACTCAAATGAAAGAACGCTACGGAAATCGTGTTTCTTCTTCTTCTTCTTCTGCGTACACAGTCAGACAGTAACCATTATTTTCTCGAAAAAAGCGGCGGTCATCCTGAGACTCTCGCCACTACCATAGAGCTTGTCTTGCAGTTCCACTGGCAATGGCCACATCTGCTCTCTCTGATCCTCGTATGTCGGGCAGTTCTGCAGCAGATGTTCAGTGGTCATTTTACCAGTACCGCACGGGCATTCGTCGGTACACCCTATCTTCAATTTGTTGAATAGGTGGTACCTCAGTCTGTTGTGGCCAGTGCGAAGTCTGAAGATAACGACCTGCTCTCTTCGGTTCAACTGGTAATAGGCATCGTTTTTGGTGTAACCAGTATGTTCGGTTTCCCATTTGGTCATGTATCTGGCTTTGATAAGCCGTTTTGACTCTTCGTACGTCATACTGGTATCTGTTTGTGGTAGCCTTGCACCTTCTTTTGCCAGTCTGTCTGCCTCCTCGTTGCCTTGGATGTTGCAGTGTGACGGAACCCACTGTACCACTACCCTTTTTGGTGCGGACTGCTGGCACAGTTTGCAGAGTGCTGCTCTTAAGTCATTAAGCTCAGTGTTTTTCTGGCTTTTTAGCGCTGTGACTACTTCGAGAGCATCTGTCAGCAGGACTATATGGCTCTCATTTTCACTGTGTGTTACCATTTCTTCCACTGCCGCCCTCAGTGCCTCTGCCTCTGCTCTGAAATTGCTTGTGTACTTACCAGTAGCGAATGACAGTGTTATTTTTCTGCCATTTGGTAGGTTCAGGAATGCTCCTGCCCCTCCGTTCTGTGTAGTGTTTGTTACAGAACAGTCGGTGTATGCATGGGTCCAGTCCATGCTTGGGTAGCTTTTCGTTATGAAGCTTAGGGTAGTGTCTCTCCTTTCTTTTTCACTCTGGCAGTTTTTGTTTGCAATACGTGGTATATTTTCTACCACCTCTGGAAATATATCCTGCCTCCAAGTAGGTTTTCGTACAGTAGTGATGGGTTTTGGTGTTGTTAGTGCGTTTATGGGATCTTCGTGCATCTTTGCTTTGGCTATTTCTGCAAAGTTTCTCCGCTTTAGTTTCCCATTTCCCAAATTGTTTAGTCTCTGGTACATTGGATGGTCCGTCAGTCTTCGGAGTTTCTCTGACTGCAGCTGGGCTCTGCAGTCTCTTCTATCGGTCATGGATTGCAGTTTTGTAATCTTTTCAAGTTCTACTATTGGCGTTGACTTCATGCCACCTGTTATAATTCTCATGGCTTGGTTTTGAAGTTTGTTAACTTTATCGAAGTTCGCCTTCGCTGCGGTTGTCCATGCCGCAATGCCATACTCGAGAACTGGTCTCACTCTTCCAGTGTACAGTTTCTTTAGTATGCCTTCGTCTGCTCCCCAGCTTGTGCCAGCAAGTTTCCTCATGATCGCCATTCTTTCTCTGGCTTTCATTCGGTTTCTCTCAATCTGACTTTTCCATGTCATGCGCCGATCAAATGTGACTCCCAGATAGGTTGGGTTGTCGTTTGGCTGCAGGATTTTGCCATTTAGCCTTAATTTGGTACTTTGAGGTTTTAATGAAAGCGAGAATATTGTGCACGTGGTTTTCTCCTCGTTTATTTTGACCAGCCATGAGTTCGCCCATTCTTCCAGCGATGTTAGGGCCGTCTGCATCCGATTTCTTGCTATGGTGAGATTCTTTTCAGAGGTCCACATAGCCAGATCGTCTGCAAACATTGAGCTATGGACTCTTCTTGGTATATTCTCTGTAATATCGTTTATATATACCAGGAAGAGTGTGGGTGACAATACTCCCCCTTGGGGTACTCCCTGCTCGAGTGTCACCTTTTTGCTCATCTGCCCTTGTACTTGGACTCTGGCCGTTCTTTGTTTGAGGTAGTGGTTGATCCACTTGTACATCTTCCCACAGACATCACTTCTTCTTAGCTTGACTCTAAGTCCATCCTTCCAGACTTTGTCAAATGCCTTTTCCAGATCCACCCAAACAGCTACTGTGTGTTTCTGTGCCTGGTAGGCATCTTCTATCTCCTGGGCTATGAGGATGACCTGGTCCTCAGTGGATCTGTGCTGTCTAAAGCCGGCTTGCTGTGGAATAAGTATTCGTTTTTCTTCCAGATGCCACATCAGTCTGGTGTTTATCATCCGTTCCATCAGCTTGCCAACACAGCTCAGTAGGCTTATGGGCCTGTATCCATTTGGATCTGTTTTGTCCTTCCCTGTTTTTGGTACTGGTACCAGTATTGCATCTTTCCATGCCTGGGGTACAATACCCCTTTTCCAGCTTTGGTTCAGGACTGATAGTAGTTTCTTCTTCGCTGTTTGGCCCAGCCCCATCAGCATTTCGTTTGTTATCCCGTCCTTTCCGGGAGATTTCCTTTTCTTTAGTGTACTCATAGCCTCTTCCATTTCGCGCATTGTTAGTTTGGCCATCATGTGCTCTTCAGGAGCCGTATTTATGTTTTCGTGTCCCTTTAGCTCTTCGCTAATGTCTGTATGCTTATCTGCAGGGACCTCGATGTGGTTTGCTCTGGCATAGTGATCGACAAAGGCGTTTGCGGCTTTCTTACCTGTGATCAAGTTCTCGCCCTGCTTGATAGTAATTTGTTTATTTGACGGGGTTTCGTCGTTCATGGCTTTGACTAGCTTCCATAGCTTGTTCCCGTCTTTGTCAAGGTTCAGACTTTCCGTTTTATTTTTCCAACTTTCTCTTGCTGTTTGCTTGAGAGTGTGTTTGTACTTCGCCGCGGCGGCTTTGAGGGCGATGTTTGCCTCCATGGATTTTTCTCGTTCTGCCATGTTCCTAGCATTTGTTACTGCATCTTCCACTTTCTGTAACTCATCATTCCAGTAGGGCTTATAGTTTTTCCTAGCTCCTCTTGGGATGGTTTCAGTGGCGGCTTGCATTATTTCCTTGCTTAGGCTCTCCACCATGGGCTTCATTTTGGTGTTTCGTGTGTTGATGGTTTCACACAGCCCATCTGTCAGGATTGCAAATCTGTCCCAGTCGGCTCGTTTGTAATTCCAACGTTGGAGCGGTTTTGTTTCCTGTGGGCTTACTTCCATGTCAATGGTTAGCCTGATCGGCCTGTGGTCGCTACCTGCCAGTTGGTTCAGCACCTGACGGTCTATTTTATAGTGTATGTCCTGTGCGAAGAAGGCTAAATCTGGAGTCGAGGTGGTATGCCATGTTCTTGAATAGAAGCTAGGGCTATCCTCCGGCCTATTGATTAGGGAGAGATTTGCATCTATCTCCCAATCTTCCACTTCGTCACCTCTACTGTCTGTGTCAGAGTATCCCCATCTCTCCGAGTGGCTGTTGAAATCTCCAACTACTATGCAGTTGGAGTCTCTGACCTCCATACTCGAGAGCGATAGGTCTCTGTTTGGTGGTCCGTACAGATTGAAAATGCGGAGTTTCGTCTCTTGAGCCATTATGTCAACTCCTACAATTTCTGCTTGTCCGGTGTGATTGACAGGTACCGCGCTACTCGGTATGCTGTTTCTGATCAGTATCAGGACCCCTCCTTTGTGGCCTTCTCTATCTAGACGGAAGGTCTGGTATCCTCTGATTGAGAATTTATGGTTATTGTTGAGGTGCGTTTCCTGGATACATGCCACGTCAATCTTACCTTCATGCAGGTGGTGTGTTAGGGAAAGTTTTTTGGTAATGACTCCCTCCGCATTCCACTGTAGTATTTTGAGGGTCTTGAGGTTTTGGCCAATAGACGTTACCCCATAGCCATGTGCCTTTACTCCACGACACATGGGTGGGTGACCACCAGTAGTCAAGGGTTTGCCCCTTCGAGGCGTGAGGCCCGGCGCTATCGCTGCCTGGCGGGTCTCCTCAGGATGAGCGCCATACGTTTTTCGAATAGGTTGTGCTGCCATCATACTGTGATTTACGTTGCACTGTTTTGTTAGGCTTGCGGCCCCGTGCATCCGATTTCAACAGGCGTTTCTGTAGGGATGCCCTCCTTAGCCTTTTGCTGTCCCCACCCTATCTGCAAGGCAGCAGTTGTTTACGATCAGAGTTTTCTCTCCTATGGAAGTTGTCTTACCAGACTATCGAGTCTTCACTACTCGTGTCTATAGGGTGCAATGATGATATGATATATGAGATGGACTGGTTTACCCGGAAGAGAGGCAGTCCAGTGTGTCTGTATCCCAGGATCGTCACGTCCTGCCAGAAACGTAGCATTTGCATGTGAGTGGGGTATCTCTTTTTCCCTTTATTTTCTTGGCTTCTATGCAGGGATGGTACGCCTAGCATTCCCCGCCACCTGGGGTGTTGACACAGTGGGGCAGGTGTGCAATGTCCGCTGGTCTGCATCTCTTCTGCGTCCAGCATGATAGTTATGGCTGATAACGTACAGAGGTAGATATCGTAGCCGGAGTGCATTTCGCCAGAGGACAAGCCTGGTAATGTCACAGAGATGTTGATCGCCTGGTGTGCGGACAACTCTCATGGTCAGTGGTTGAGTCTTGACAGTTCACAGTGAGGTGGCTGCTCTACTGTTTTCGACACCCCGACCAGGTTCTAAGTCTTTGGTTGGTGTTTTTTCGCACCCCATCGCCGTATAGGGTGAGTATCAAGCAGTTGTCCGCCCGCTTTGATTGGCGGGCGGCAAGAACCTCTTACTGTGGCTCTACCTGATAGGGCTGGGGCGCAAGCCCCAGGTCCCGAGCATGTAGGAGCCTCCCATTGCAGTGGTTCTGAGATTTTGGGCGGGATTGCGGCTTACAAGGGTTCGGCCGTAATCCCCCACATGGTAGCCTCGCGCCCTTGGCTTATCAGCCTGGTACGTGAACCAAAGTGTCTGCGGCTCCTCTCGATTTGAGCTGGTTTTCCGTAGCAACGCCCTGTCATTTGTAGGGTAAAACTGACCTGTCTTCAGATGATCTATTTCCAGCACCCGTTCACTATTTGGTCAGACGAATTTATTGAGGGCTTTTGTTTGTCAATGACCAGGTATTTGAAATCTGCGGTTTCTGCGGAGTTAAACACGATTTCCGTAGCGTTCTTTCATTTGAGTGTTTGAGAGCTGACTTGTCATCCGTGAGTCTAATACCAGCGTACGTTCATTATTAGACCCAAACGGCAGTGCTCTCGATTTGTCAGTTGTTCTACAGTATTGGCGTGTTCAGTCAAGTTAAGCCGCAGGTTCCACACCTGGTGGTGCCCTTCCGTCAATTCCCTTAGCGAGACAATCAAGAGGGTAGCCCCAAAATTTTCGAGGGTCTAATTCCAGCACATGTTCTCTATTAGACCCCACGAAGGTGTACTTTTTGATAGTCATTCTGCATTATTGGCGTGGTAAGTTAACTTAGGTCTCAGGCTCCACTCCTGATAGTGCTCTTCCGTCAATTCCTTTATCAAACACTGGATGCAGACAAAACCGAGCCACAGGGGGCATAACCCTAGATTTCTGGGGGTCTAAGTCCAGCACCAGTTCCATATTAGGCCCCAGAAGAGTGGTCTCGGCATGTCAATCATTTCAGTGTTGGCCGTGTTGAGTCAAATTAAGCCGCAGGCTCCACTCCTGGTGGTGCCCTTCCGTCAATTCCTTTAAGTTTCAGCTTTGCAACCATACTTCCTCCGGAACCCAAACACTTTGGTTTCCCGGAAGCTGCCCGCAGAGTCATCGAAGCAACTCCTGCGGATCGCTAGTCGGCATCGTTTATGGTCAGAACTACGACGGTATCTGATCGTCTTCGCGCCTCTGACTTTCGTTCTTGATTAATGAAAACATTCTTGACAAATGCTTTCGCAGTAGCTCGTTATGCGGCGATCCAAGAATTTCACCTCTAACGCCGCAATACGAATGCCCCCGTTTGTCCCTGTTAATCATTACCTCCAGTTCCGAAAACCAACAAAATAGAACCGAGGTCCTATTCCATTATTCCATGCACCATTATTCAGGCAGCCGAGGCCTGCTTTGAACACTCTAATTTTTTCAAAGTAAACGCGCCGGCCACCCAGGACGCTCAGCGAAGAGCACCCGTGGGAGAGAGCCGGCAGACGGTAGGGCAGGAGACTACGGGCAGTGAACCGGCGCGAGCCGGACCGCCCGCCTGCGCCTGAGATCCAACTACGAGCTTTTTAACTGCAACAACTTTAATATACGCTATTGGAGCTGGAATTACCGCGGCTGCTGGCACCAGACTTGCCCTCCAATAGATCCTCGTTAAAGGGTTTAAAGTGTACTCATTCCAATTACGGGGCCTCGAAAGAGTCCCGTATTGTTATTTTTCGTCACTACCTCCCCGTGCCGGGAGTGGGTAAGTTGCGCGCCTGCTGCCTTCCTTGGATGTGGTAGCCGTTTCTCATGCTCCCTCTCCGGAATCGAACCCTGATTCCCCGTTACCCGTTACAAACATGGTAGGCATGTCACGTACCATCGACATTTGATAGGGCACACATTTGAAAGATGCGTCGCCGGCACATGAGGCCATGCGATCAGCACAAAGTTATCCAGAGTCACCAGTGGGGACGCCGCAACCCCGCGAGGGGAAACGACGATTGGTTTTGAACTAATAAAAGCGCTCTTTCCGCGAGGGTCGGAGCTTGGTAAGCATGTATTAGCTCTAGAATTGCCACAGTTATCCAAGTAGGATCGTGTCATCTAAGGAACCTCGACTGATTTAATGAGCCATTCGCGGTTTCACCGTGAGACAGTGTGAACTTAGACATGCATGGCTTAATCTTTGAGACAAGCATATGACTACTGGCAGGATCAACCAGATATCTGTCGGAGACGTACTGTGTACAGCACACACCGGTCGGCGGAGGAAGGGTGTGTTTTTGTAAAAGGCCTCGCTGGGACGACGGCCGCAGGGACCGACCGACTGACGGGACGGTTTGTTCCACCCGTCCCTCACTCCGTCGACCTAGGACCGCCTGACAGGGGCCTCCCACGCGCACCAGACGACCGACCGACCGGGCTCGCTCGAGGAGGGATGGCAGCGCTCTGTGCAGAACGGATCCCAACGACCTCGGCGATGAATTTCACTGGGACTGGAGACAATTTGGCCTGCCGGCCTGCCTTCGAGGCAACGATTCCTGCTTTCCATTTGCCGGTCACAAGCTCTTTGCGAGAGTCGGACCACCAGCGAGACGTACTGTCGAGCTCTGCTATAAGCCTTAGATAAATCACCACGGACGGACCACGTTTCCTGATATGGACCAGACTAGCGCACCTCGGTGGAGGAGCCACTACCACAAACCGCACCCAATTCGCACTACGGGGAAAGGCAGGCGAGCGTTTTCCGCAAGCCCGCGCTATCGCTCCGCCTGGCGGGACTGAGATCGCTTTACGAACACTGGTTGAAATTGAGTCGCTGCGGCGAGACAACTACCCCAGATGGTCAGGTATTTAAACGTGTTAACTTGTCTCAATTCAGTTCCCTTCGCTTTGACACAGCATTTTGGAGAGTCTAGTTTCTAAGTCACTACCATCACCAATACTTTTATTGAAATGTTAAACACATGTTTTTCTTGATTAATGATGCTGAAAATCCTTCACATAGCTGCCTCATTATGTACCATTTAATATTGGTTCAATATATAGCATGGTTTATGTCAGTAGTAAAATATGACACACAAAAAATACTAACATTTTCCAGTTCTAGGTAATTTTTCAGATTGGTGTCTTTAACCCAGGCCATTAGCTTGAACTCAGTGTGTCAAAGTTTTTCAAAATAAAATAAATTAGTATTGAACAAATTGAGTTAAAATTATTACCCTAACATTGTAAGACACATCTATGATATTAAATATTCATCATAAAGATTATATAATAGTATGAAATGCTAAATGGCATTGATACAGAGGCGGAAATATGAGAGGAAAAACATTTTTGGATTTTCCACGTTATGTGTTTCGTCAGTAAATCAGCCAATTCCTTTATAAGTTAGTAGTTAGTAGCCCCATTTCACTCATCTCTGACTATAGGTTGATGCGATCTTAGAGTAGCAACTCTGATGAGTTTTTGGTTTTCCTTTCGTTCAAAACCAATCGTCGTTTCCCCTCGCGGGGTTGCGGCGTCCCCACTGGTGACTCTGGATAACTTTGTGCTGATCGCATGGCCTCATGTGCCGGTGACGCATCTTTCAAATGTGTGCCCTTTCAAATGTCGATGGTACGTGACATGCCTACCATGTTTGTAACGGGTAACGGGGAATCAGGGTTCGATTCCGGAGAGGGGGCATGAGAAACGGCTACCACATCCAAGGAAGGCAGCAGGCGCGCAACTTACCCACACCCGGTACGGGGAGGTAGTGACGAAAAATAACAATACGGGACTTTTTCGAGGCCCCGTAATTGGAATGAGTACACTTTAAACCCTTTAACGAGGATCTATTGGAAGGCAAGTCTGGTGCCAGCAGCCGCGGTAATTCCAGCTCCAATAGCGTATATTAAAGTTGTTGCAGTTAAAAAGCTCGTAGTTGGATCTCAGGCGCAGGCGGGCGGTCCGGCTCGCGCCGGTTCACTGCCCGTAGTCTCCTGCCCTACCGTCTGCCGGCTCTCTCCCACGGGTGCTCTTCGCTGAGCGTCCTGGGTGGCCGGCGCGTTTACTTTGAAAAAATTAGAGTGTTCAAAGCAGGCCTCGGCTGCCTGAATAATGGTGCATGGAATAATGGAATAGGACTTCGGTTCTATTTTGTTGGTTTTCGGAACTGGAGGTAATGATTAACAGGGACAAACGGGGGCATTCGTATTGCGGCGTTAGAGGTGAAATTCTTGGATCGCCGCAAGACGAGCTACTGCGAAAGCATTTGTCAAGAATGTTTTCATTAATCAAGAACGAAAGTCAGAGGCGCGAAGACGATCAGATACCGTCGTAGTTCTGACCATAAACGATGCCGACTAACGATCGCAGGAGTTGCTTCGATGACTCTGCGGGCAGCTTCCGGGAAACCAAAGTGTTTGGGTTCCGGAGGAAGTATGGTTGCAAAGCTGAAACTTAAAGGAAATGACGGAAGGGCACCACCAGGAGTGGAGCCTGCGGCTTAATTTGACTCAACACGGCCAACACTGAAATGATTGACATGCCGAGACCACTCTTCTGGGGTCTAATATGGAACTGGTGCTGGATTTAGACCCCCAGAAATCTTGGGTTATGCCCCCTGTGGCCCGGTTTGGTCTGCATCCAGTGCTCTGAAAAAGGAATTGACGGAAGAGCACTATCAGGAGTGGAGCCTGAGACCTACATTAACTTAACACGCCAATACTGCAGAATGACTATCAAAAAGTACACCTTCGTGGGGTCTAATAGAGAACATGTGCTGGAATTAGACCCTCGAAAATCTGGGGCTACCCTCTAAGAAACTTGATTGTCTCGCTAAGGGAATGGACGTAAGGGCACCACCAGGTGTGGAACCTGCGGCTTAATTTGACTGAACACGCCAATACTGTAGAACAACTAACAAATCGAGAGCACTGCCGTTTGGGTCTAATAATGAACGTACGCTGGTATTAGACTCACGGATGACAAGTCAGCTCTCAAACACTCAAATGAAAGAACGCTACGGAAATCGTGTTTAACTCCGCAGAAACCGCAGATTTCAAATACCTGGTCATTGACAAACAAAAGCCCTCAATAAATTCGTCTGACCAAATAGTGAACGGGTGCTGCAAATAGATCATCTAAAGACAGGTCAGTTTTACCCTACAAATGACAGGGCGTTGCTACGGAAAACCAGCTCAAATCGAGAGGAGCCGCAGACACTTTGGTTCACGTAACAGGCTGATAAGCCAAGGGCTCGAGGCTACCATGTGGGGGATTACGGCCGAACCCTTGTAAGCCGCAATCCCGCCCAAAATCTCAGCACCACTGCAATGGGAGGCTCTTACATGCTCGGGACCTGGGGCTTGCGCCCCAGCCCTATCAGGTAGAGCCACAGTAAGAGGTCCTTGCCGTCCGCCAATCAAAGCGGGCGGACAACTGCTTGATACTCACCCTATACGGCGATGGGGTGCGAAAACACCAACCAAAGACTTAGTACCTGGTCGGGGTGTCGAAAACAGTAGAGCAGCCACCTCACTGTGAACTGTCAAGACTCAACCACTGACCATGAGAGTTGTCCGCACATCAGGCGAAGAACAACATCTCTGTGACATTACCAGGCTTGTCCCCTGGCTGAATGCACTCCGGCTACGATATCTACCTCTGTACGTTATCAGCCATATAACTATCATACTGGACGCAGAAGAGATGCAGACCAGCGGACATTGCACACCTGCCCCACTGTGTCAACACCCCAGGTGGCGGGGAATGCTAGGCGTACCATCCCTGCATAGAAGCCAAGAAAATAAAGGGAAAAAGAGATACCCCACTCACATGCAAATGCTACGTCTCTGGCAGGACGTGACGATCCTGGGATACAGACACACTGGACTGCCTCTCTTCCGGGTAAACCAGTCCATCTCATATATCATCACATATCATCATTGCACCCTATAGACACGAGTAGTGAAGACTCGATAGTCTGGTAAGACAACTTCCATAAGCGAGAAAACTCTGATCATAAACAACTGCTGCCTTGCAGATAGGCTGGGGACAGCCAAAGGCTAAGGAGGGCATCCCTACAGAAACGCCTGTTGAAATCGGATGCACGGGGCCGCAAGCCTAACAAAACAGTGCAACGTAAATCACAGTATGATGGCAGTACAACCTATTAGAAAAACGCATGGCGCTCATCCTGCGGAGTCCCGCCAGGCAGCGATAGTGCCGGGCCTCACGCCTCGAAGGGGCCCACCCTTGACTACTCGTGGTCACCCACCCATGTGTCGTGGAGTCAAGGCACATGGCTATGGGGCAACGTCTATTGGCCAAAACCTCAAGACCCTCAAAATACTACAGTGGAATGCGGAGGGAGTCATTAACAAAAAACTTTCCCTAACACACCACCTGCATGAAGGTAAGATTGACGTGGCATGTATCCAGGAAACGCACCTCAACAATAACCATAAATTCTCAATCAGAGGATATCAGACCTTCCGTCTAGATAGAGAAGGCCACAAAGGAGGGGTCCTGATACTGACCAGAAACAGCATATCGAGTAGCGCGGTACCTGTCAATCACACCGGACAAGCAGAAATTGTAGGAGTTGACATAATGGCTCAAGAGACGAAGCTCCGCATTTTCAATCTGTACGGACCACCAAACAGAGACCTATCGCTCTCGAGTATGGAGGTCAGAGACTCCAACTGCATAGTAGTTGGAGATTTCAACAACCACTCGGAGAGATGGGGATACTCTGACACAGACAGCAGAGGTGACGAAGTGGAAGATTGGGAGATAGATGCAAATCTCTCCCTAATCATTAGGCCGGAGGATAGCCCTAGCTTCTATTCAAGAACATGGCATACCACCTCGACTCCAGATTTGGCCTTCTCCACACAGGACATACACCATAAAATAGACCGCCAGGTGCTAAACCAGCTGGCAGGTAGCGACCACAGGCCGATCAGGCTAACCATTGACATGGAAGTAGGCCCACAGGAAACAAAACCGCTCCCACGTTGGAATTACAAACGAGCCGACTGGGACAGATTTGCAATCCTGACAGATGGGCTGTGTGAAACCATCAACACACGAAACAATAAAATGAAGCCCATGGTAGAGAGCCTAAGCAAGGCAATAATGCAAGCCGCCACTGAAACCATCCCAAGAGGAGCTAGGAAAAACTATAAGCCCTACTGGAATGATGAGTTGCAGAAAGTGGAAGATGCAGTAACAAATGCTAGGAACATGGCAGAACGAGAAAAATCCATGGAGGCAAACATCGCCCTCAAAGCCGCCGCGGCGAACTACAAACACACTCTCAAGCAAACAGCAAGAGAAAGCTGGAAAAATAAAACGGAAAGTCTAAACCTGGACAAAGAAGGGAACAAGCTATGGAAGCTAGTCAGAGCCATAAACCACGAAACCCCGTCAATTAAACAAATTACTATCAAGCAGGGCGAGAACTTGATCACAGGTAAGAAAGCCGCAAACGCCTTTGTCGATCACTATGCCAGAGCAAACCACATCGAGGTCCCTGCAGATAAGCATACAGACATTAGCGAAGAGCTAAAGGGACACGAAAACATAAATACGGCTCCTGAAGAGCACATCATGGCCAAACTAACAATGCGCGAAATGGAAGAGGCCTTGAGAACACTAAAGAAAAGGAAATCTCCCGGAAAAGACGGGATAACAAACGAAATGCTGATGGGGCTGGGCCAAACAGCGAAGAAGAAACTGCTATCGGTCCTAAACCAAAGCTGGAAAAGGGGAATTGTACCACAGGCATGGAAAGATGCAATACTGGTACCAGTACTAAAAACAGGAAAGAACAAATCAGATCCAAATGGATACAGGCCCATAAGCCTACTGAGCTGTGTCGGCAAGCTGATTAACGGATGATAAACACCAGACTGATGTGGCATCTGGAAGAAAAACGAATACTAATTCCACAGCAAGCCGGCTTTAGACAGCACAGATCCACTGAGGACCAGGTCATCCTCATAGCCCAGGAGATAGAAGATGCCTACCAGGCACAGAAACACACAGTAGCTGTTTGGGTGGATCTGGAAAAGGCATTTGACAAAGTCTGGAAGGATGGACTTAGAGTCAAGCTAAGAAGAAGTGATGTCTGTGGGAAGATGTACAAGTGGATCAACCACTACCTCAAACAAAGAACGGCCAGAGTCCAAGTACAAGGGCAGATGAGCAAAAAGGTGACACTCGAGCAGGGAGTACCCCAAGGGGGAGTATTGTCACCCACACTCTTCCTGGTATATATAAACGATATTACAGAGAATATACCAAGAAGAGTCCATAGCTCAATGTTTGCAGACGATCTGGCTATGTGGACCTCTGAAAAGAATCTCACCATAGCAAGAAATCGGATGCAGACGGCCCTAACATCGCTGGAAGAGTGGGCGAACTCATGGCTGGTCAAAATAAACGAGGAGAAAACCACGTGCACAATATTCTCGCTCTCATTAAAACCCCAAAGTACCAAATTAAGTCTAAATGGCAAAATCCTGCAGCCAAACGACAACCCTACCTATCTGGGAGTCACATTTGATCGGCGCATGACATGGAAAAGTCAGATTGAGAGAAACCGAATGAAAGCCAGACAAAGAATGGCAATCATGAGGAAACTTGCTGGCACAAGCTGGGGAGCAGACGAAGGCATACTAAAGAAACTGTACACTGGAAGAGTGAGACCAGTTCTCGAGTATGGCATTGCGGCATGGACAACAGCAGCGAAGGCGAACTTCGATAAAGTTAACAAACTTCAAAACCAAGCCATGAGAATTATAACAGGTGGCATGAAGTCAACGCCAATTGTAGAACTTGAAAAGATTACAAAACTGCAATCCATGACCGGTAGAAGAGACTGCAGAGCCCAGCTGCAGTCAGAGAAACTCCGAAGACTGACGGACCATCCAATGTACCAGAGACTAAACAATTTGGGAAATGGGAAACTAAAGCGGAGAAACTTTGCAGAAATACCCAAAGCAAAGATGCACGAAGATCCCATAAACGCACTAACAACACCAAAACCCATCACTACTGTACGAAAACCTACCTGGAGGCAGGATATATTTCCAGAGGTGGTAGAAAATATACCAGGTATTGCAAACAAAAACTGCCAGACTGAAAAAGAAAGGAGAGATACTACCCTAAGCTTCATAACGAAAAGCTACCCAAGCATGGACTGGACCCATGCATACACCGACGGTTCTGTAACAAACACTACACAGAACGGAGGGGCAGGAGCATTCCTGAACCTACCAAATGGCAGAAAAATAACACTGTCATTCGCTACTGGTAAGTACACAAGCAATTTCAGAGCGGAGGCAGAGGCACTGAGGGCGGCAGTGGAAGAAATGGTAACACACAGTGAAAATGAGAGCCATATAGTCCTGCTGACAGATGCTCTCGCCGTAGTCACAGCTCTAAAAAGCCAGAAAAACACTGAGCTTAATGACTTAAGAGCAGCACTCTGCAAACTGTGCCAGCAGTCCGCACCAAAAAGGGTAGTGGTACAGTGGGTTCCGTCACACTGCAACATCCAAGGCAACGAGGAGGCAGACAGACTGGCAAAAGAAGGTGCAAGACTACCACAAACAGATACTAGTATGACGTACGAAGAGTCAAAACGGCTTATCAAAGCCAGATACATGACCAAATGGGAAACCGAACATACTGGTTACACCAAAAACGATGCCTATTACCAGTTGAACCGAAGAGAGCAGGTCGTTATCTTCAGACTTCGCACTGGCCACAACAGACTGAGGTACCACCTATTCAACAAATTGAAGATAGGGTGTACCGACGAATGCCCCTGCGGTACTGGTAAAATGACCGCTGAACATCTGCTGCAGAACTGCCCGACATACGAGGATCAGAGAGAGCAGATGTGGCCATTACCAGTGGAACTGCAAGACAAGCTCTATGGTAGTGGCGAGAGCCTCAGGATGACCGCCGCTTTTTTCGAAAAAATAATGGTTACTGTCTGACTGTGTACGCAGAAGAAGAAGAAGAAGAAGAAGAAGAAGAAGAAGCATACATATTCAAAAATATTAGATTTGCTGCAGCATCTGTCATCTTCCGGATGTTGATCATTACATTTGATATTGGCATTGATAATGTCAAATTAAATAGTCAGCTTCTCTGCATTCAAGCATTATATTTTGCATACACTGAAGATGATTAGTTCAGATCGAATGGTACGAAATAATCTCCGTGGAAGAAAATATGTAATAGTTTCAAGTCATTAGGTACAACCAAACAGACAAATTGGAGCACCTGGTATATTCTTCTTCTTCTTTAAACGTTCGTCCTGAAAAGAACGTTGTGAAGCTGTGTTGTAGTTTACAGTGAGGCAGCGATATCTGCGTCTTTCAGCCAGACATATCCGATTTCAGCTGACTTTTGCTAGTAAAAGGTTTGCGTTCCTACTGCGATCTCTATCCGTTGGCAAGATTACACTAGTGACCAGTGCAGTCCGTTTTCAGGGCCACCACGTAGAGGCGGAATAGGGTCTTGGTCAGCCATTGTTCGCTTACCCTGACGTAGCGAGCTACACCTGAGACACGAAAAAACGTTATAGAGATATAAAGAGAGAAAGAAGTAAACGACCCAAGGCACCCTATATTTGGACATCGGGTGCAGCGTGTAAGACTAAAACCAAAACGAATTGTCTTACAGTCAAGCCAGCCCATACAAACGAGTCATTAAAAATGCTGCACCGAAAGATGGAAATAGCTGACACAGGTTCCTTGGATCGAATTACCCGAAGAACCTGCACCTTGACATACATCGCCTGGCTTACGCAACATAGAAATCACTAAATAAACTTCGAACTGGCTTGTCACGATGCAGATAACATTTCAAGAGGAGTACAGGAATGATAAAACATGCAACTGTGGAGCAACACAAGAACAAGACAACCTGATGATCTGCCCAAACCTCTCGAAGACTTGCAATATTGACGACCTGCTGAGTGGCAACAATAAGGCAATCCATGTGGCTGAATGCTGGAAGCATGATGTTTTACGCAGTGAAAGTATGTATGTATCTTCTTTCATTCTGCAGACAAGGTCCAACCATCAAAGTTCAGATTGCGCCATTCGAGTCTGCAAAGTCTGAATCGCGCCATATAATCTGATTTTAGACCGTGTCTCTTCTTGTTACTTTGGCCACCATTCTTAGATATTTCATTTATGAAGCTCCAATCTGGCTTTTTTTTTACTGTTTTTATTGCCAATGATTCACATACGTGCATCATAACTGGTACATAGGGAAAGCGGTACAGCCATCTTAGTGTTACTACATTTTTTTCATTTAATGACGGATCCTCTGTTTATGGTAATTCGTTTTCTAGTTTCTGCTCTTCGAGTATCCAACTATTCTTTGATTCATTCGTTCTGATCTATTACACTTGCAATGTATTTTAATCGCTTGATCGGTTCCAGAAACTGTTCATCCGACATAAATATTGTATCTTCTGTTCGCTAGAGCGCACCCTGGCTTTTGTATTTGAACTTGTAATGGTCATCCCTTTCTTCACCAGATCTTCTTTCTAGAATTGACATATCCATCTGATATGGAATTCAGAGTCACATCATCAGCAAATGCAAATTCTGATTGACAAGTACTAGGAATTTTTAAAGTTTCTAAATTACATTATTTAAAAAATTGAAGTGGCCTTAATTGTGGCCTTGAAAATTATTAAAGGTAACATAATAAATTAATTTTAAAAAAGGCATATCAAATCAAGTTTGGGAGAGGGTGGGAAGGGGGTAGGTGATTGTCCCATGCGCCCATAACTTGGACCTTTCTAGCGTTCTTCTTTCTGGCCTTCCTCCTTCCTATCTGAGCTCATACTTCTCTCGTTAAACATATATGTAGGATGTTTCATTCTCTTTGGACTTGTAGCTTTTCTCTCTGTCCACAATGTATGCTTCAGTTCAGTTAATTAATCCAGATGTTATATTAGTCTTTTCAATTGCGTGCGGTTCAATCAGCGCACACCTTGTGCTCAGAACATAGAAATTAGACAACTAATGATATGTTCAACCCGCTCGAGTCTTCCACACCGACTGCTAATGTATTCATCCAAAGTCTAAATAAGTTCTCGCGTACTTAGCGCTTTAGAAGACTTCGTGCAAGAATAAAGCATTTCAACTTTTACAACTTATAACTTTACACAACACATATGGCTATGTCTCATTAGTAGTAGTAGTAGTAGTAGTAGTAGTAGTAGTAGTAGTAGTAGTAGTAGTAGTAGTAGTAGTAGTAGTAGTAGTAGTAGTAGTAGTGGCAGTAGTAATAGCAGTAGTAGTAGTAGTAGTAGTTGTTGTAGTAGTAATAATGGTAGTAGTAGTAGTGGTAATAGTAGTAGTAGTAGTAATAGTAGTAGTAGATGTAGTAGTAGTAGATGTAGTAGTAGTAGTAGTAGTAGCAGTAGTAGTAGTAGTAGTAGTAGTAGTAGTAGTAGTAGTAGTGGTAGTAGTAGTAGTAGTAGCAGCAGCAGTAATGCAATAATGCACATTAAAGGATGCAATTAATACATTGAATTTCCGGTGATATTTTAGATACCTGACAAGCACATAGGTACCCCTGTACCCTCTTCCCTCCTTCGCCCCCAACTCCACCATTTACGTACGCCCTGCCTATTATAACAACATATTTCAGTCGATCTATAAGTATAAATATTATTCCTATAGTAATTCCCAACAAGAGGTGGGAGGACAACATAACAGAATGCCCCAATCTCTGACCAAAAGAGGCATAGGCAGCGGCCGCTGACAGAGAAGGATGGCGTGGTGTTGTGAGGATGTCTTCATGTGTGCCCCAACGACCTCACCGGTTACGGGATGACCTGACCTGACCTGAATAGATAACCGTCTTAATAAAAGAATAAATATTGGTCCTATCAAAACAATTAATTTTAAGACTTATAAACGAGAAATATCTGGGCCATCAACAAAAAATGTGAATCATGTGTTTGTTGATTTCAAATAGGCGTTTGATAAGGTATTGCTTTTAAAGTGATGTTCGAAACGATGAGGAAGTATAAAATCAACGAAAATTGTATACATGTTCTTGAACACATGTTTAACATGCCGTCCAGCGCAATTCTTGTGAATCGGAGGTGTTGCACATAGGTTGGCAACGGTCAAAAGACGAAATCAAACGGAATTGCAAATACTACCCAGCACTGAAAGGTGCAAGGCAGACGACAAAGAAGAGGTCGTCCGAAAAAGAAAATGGGAGGAAAAAATGAAAGAAAAGACCAATCTCCGATCTTCTTCTTCTTCTTCGTTCGTTCTCAATCTCCCGATGCCAAACCCTGAAAGGGCTTAAGTAGCAGAATGTAGTCCAGAGAACGGAATGCGTTGTGTCGTAGTTTACAGCTTGGCTGCGATATTTGCACCTTTCGGTCCAACACATCCGACTTCAGAAAGCATTTTTTGAGTACCGGGATAGCATTCCCTCTTTGATCCCTTCTCCTTAGCCAGTCTGCACTGCTGCAGCCTGTTATCCAGGATCACCGCGTGGAGGTGTAGAAGGGTCTTGGCCGTTATGGTTCGCTGGGCCCTGACGCTAGCAGTCAGCTATGGGTCATTGACCACTGCAGTTCATGCGCTGCTCAGCATCTTGATCCCCAATCTCCGATCTGATAGGTATAGGCAGCGGCCAGTGACAGAGAAAGGTGGAGTGGAATTTTATAGGGGTGTCTTCATTTGTGCAAAAATGACCTCACCAGTTACGGAATGACTTGACTTAACAAAACAATAAATATTAATCCCATTCAAATAATAAATATTAGTCTGCAATGTACTGGAAGCGCCAAACGGCAGAAACCAGTGCTCTCCAGTTTGATCTGTGTGAGGCCACTCTTTTTAGTTCATGTATGTTATTCAAGCCCATAGGGGCACCTTCTCTGACGATTATTCTGCGGAGATTTTCTTTCGGTTTTTCTCTTTTCCTGCTGTCAAAGGGTGGCCATATAAACGCTTGCAGAAAGAGTCGGTTTCTGTCTATTCTAATAGCATGTCGGATGTATGATCATCAATTTTTCCTGATGAGTGATGAA
Source organism: Ariolimax columbianus (assembly GCA_036924085.1). NCBI lineage: Eukaryota > Metazoa > Mollusca > Gastropoda > Stylommatophora > Arionidae > Ariolimax > Ariolimax columbianus. The sequence continues at coordinate 83,637,769 of JAVGWX010000007.1, read as the reverse complement.
ACATACTGTTGATTGGTGACTTTCCTAATTGTTTTATTCGTTATGAATTCCTTCCAGACAATGTTTAACAGTTTTCATAGACACTTAATATTGAATGTATTTAGTCTCTTTTCCAATGCCTTTGTTATTTTCTAGCATTCACATCCATAAGTCAGTATTACTAATAAGTAAGAGTTAAACAACCTGAGCTTGATGTAATCGCTCAGTGATTTTGATTTACAGATGTTGGTTAGTTGGGTAAATGCACCTGCGGCTAAATCAATGATGGTGAAAATTTCCTTAGATGTATCTCCATCTTGAGTAATTTTGCTTCTCAGATAAGTCAAACTGTCAACTGTTTGTAATATATGACATGCTAACTGATTAATATCAGGTTTCCTCAGTGAAATTTAAGACCTTCGTCTTTGAAGCACTGATTTGAAGTCCTATCTGTTCTAATAAGCGGCATAGTTGATGCAACTTGTTGTGAGCTTCTTATTGAGTGGAACTTAAGTGTGGCATGTCATCTGCGAAATAAAGGTTCTCTATAATTATGTCATATATCCATTGTACGCCAAAAGTTTTGTCGGACGCATAGTTTTTCATAACCCAATTCCTTCCTTTACCAAATAGCAGAGGTGACATAATACAGACTTGTTTGACTCATGTTTCTATTTGAAACAAATCATTTGTGTTCTTAGTGGTCCCAGCACAGCATTGGGAATCTTGATAAAGGGCTGCAACTGTGATTATGTACTTTTGGTGAAAGCCATAGCCGGAGGGTATTTTCCAAAGTGTCGGTGGATGGATATAATCAAAAGGTTTCTTGAATATCAATAAAATTAATCATAAGTGTGGGTTGCATTTCTTCGCATTTCTCAATAATTGTCCTTAAAATGAAAATGTGATCGATACAAGATCTCTTTGGACTAATTCGAGATTGTTCTTCTATCAATATTCTGTCTAGTTTGTCCCAGAATCTTTGAAACATCATAATGCAAAGTACTTTCCCTGGCTCTGACAGACGTGTAATGCTCACCAGTTCTTGCAATAAGTGATATTTCTTTGCTATTTTAACAATAATTCCATCTTCCTATTGTCAGGATGTGTTTGCGTTCCTCCAAACTTCATTTTCGATGGATAAAACAAGTCTCTAAGAACTGCATCATTTGTTCCTTTTAGCATGTCTCTGTGATTTAATCATCGTCCTATTAAAACAATAAATACTAGTCCTACTGAGACAATAAATATTAGTCTACCTAAAACAATAAATCCTAATCCACTTAAAGCAAGAAATATTAGTCCACCTTAATCAATAAATATTAGTCCTACAGAAACAATAAATACTAGTCCAATTAAAATATAAATATTAGTTTTACTAAAACAATAAATATTAGTCCACTTAAACAATAAATATTAGTCCACCTAATACAATAAATATTAGTCCTACTAAAACAATAAATATTGGTTCTACTAAAACAATAAATATTAGTCCACCTAAACAATACATATTAGTCCACCTAAAACAATAAATATTAGTCCTACTAAAACAATAAATATTAGTTCTACTAAAATAATAAATATTATCCTACTAAAACAATAAATATTAGTTGTACTAAAACAATAAATATTGGTCATATTATAACTATTAATGATAGTCCCATTCAGATAATAAATTGTACTCTTTCAAAACAATAATTATGATGAGGCCTAATATAATACAGTCTATTACAGATGTATAGTTCAACACACGAGAATAATCTCCTTTTGTCAAACATGAATGGCATCCCCAGAGAAAGAGAGTGAACTCTTCAGTATGTGTATTTCTAACAGTGTTTTTGAAGTGTCGTACTAACTGGAACTTCACGTGTGTCTGCAACAATCGGCCTTGCTATTTAAAACTGAGATAGATATAATATTACGATTAGTGCAGCAAAGACAGAAAAATTGGCAGAATAGAGAAAACTTTCTAATTCAGATTTTAAAAAATGTTATATACTTGGACTGTATTCAAGATGGAAGGTGGATAGTGAAGTGGAATCAAGAACTCAGTAAGCAAATGCGGTTTCCTATAAAATAATTCATGGTATACGAAATCAGATGTTTGAGAATGGCTGTCGGGGTCACAGGACTAGACAAAATATGAAACCAAGAAATCAGCTAGAAGGTGCTTGGGATTCATAGAAAAGCAGAGAATAAAATGGTACGGACACTTGATAAGGATGCTACCAAAGTTTTCATCTGCTCATGTTTACGATACCAGACATCAGACTTGCAGAACAAGTAGCACACCAAAAAATAATGGATAGAAGGTGTCAGGGACACACTGAAGAAACGCGGAATGACAACAACTTTAGAGACTAAGCTGTCACACGACAGAAATTATACCTCCCCACGCCGTCTAACCACACAAGTGGATAGAAGATGATGATAGTGATTTCAATCTTCTGTATGAGAAGCAACATTTTTCTCCTTAATTTTCAGATTACAAGGGTAAAAAGTATGTAAGTCCCTATGCGGTCTATGTTACACCTTGCCCAACCTTACCGTGCCAGATCAAATCTGGACAGACCGTCAAAGTGATCTATCAATTCATAGCCAGTGAGTTGCTTACCTTTATATCAATGGTTTGTTGTTGTTTCCTTGTTTTATTATTCATTATAATTATCATTTCTCACATCAAATGTAGCCTTCGAAAAAGTTATTCCACCAGAACGTACCATCTTGATATGTGTGTGTGTGTGCGTGTGTGTGTGTGTGCGCGCGTGCGTGTGAGTATGTGTGTGTGTGCGTGCGTGTCGACGTATGTGTGTGGTCATATGTGTGTGCGTGAGTGCGTGTGTGTGCGTGCGTGTGTGTGTGCGTGTGCGTGCGTGCGCCCGTGCGTACGTACGAGCGTGTGTGTGTGCGTGCGAGCGTGTGTGTTATGACGTGTTTCTGTGTGCGCAAATGGACTAGAGCCGAGCCTGAGTTCGTGGATGCGTATTTCCACGGTCTAGTGCACACATTGCTGAACTTCATGAGATTGGCGCCCTACGACATGTTTGCTGACAGTGCCGGTTTGGGTGGGGCTGTAAAATGTATACACAGCCATACATACCCAGGACACATCGCTCACACGCAGAGTGATGCACCTACGACCTCCTGGGGTTACAGGAAAGACAGACAAGACAAGTAGAAGAAACTGGTTGTCTGCACTATAATTACATCAAGATAAGTTGACTATATCTAGTGTTCAAGTTTCTCTTTGAAAAATATAGTCTGTTCATGTCATTAAATGTAACGAAATTGACTTCAGTGGTTTGGTTACGTAAATGTTGATCCGCAGATTGTGTTTTGGTCATTCCATTGCCATTTACTTAATTATACTTTCTTCTCTGAGATGTTGGAAGAGCCAATGCAAACCTGCTGCCAGGATAAATTCAGCAAGCGTTATCTCAGTACAAGTAGCTTCGACAACAACAAACAAATTCGTTTAATTTACGAGCTTGGTCTATGTTTTTCTAAGTTTACGTTTATCCAGCAATTGATAAAGGTCAATTGTGGCTGTATAATATTTATTTAAATACACACACACACAACACACACACACACACACACACACACAACACACACACACACACACACACACACACACACACACACACACAACATCAATACAACAATAATTAACGCAGACTTGACCCAATATAATAATCGAATGGTTGGCAAGAATGAGGTCAAAATTGTTTAAGAATGGGTGCGAAATAATTATCATTGTATGCTAAACAAGATATCATCAATAAGGTTATGTAAAAGCTTTGATTTATTTTCATGATATCAACAGAGACCAGCGCTACGACAGCTGAAGTTGAAATCGGTGGATATCCCAACGGTAGAATACCACTTTTGGGCATTTACGTTACGATGCCTTTGAATGAAACAGCCAGTAATGGATGCAACTTCATGAAATGTCCAGTTAACAAAGGAGATGATGTAACATTCAGCATGGAAGTTCTTGTCGACTTCCCACCTCTTCCGGTATGTTCTTAAATAATTAAATTATCTTGCCTTATTTGTGCGGAAAACAAGAAAAAAATAGTGCGCTAGATATTTAGTTATTGTCGCAGAACACAGAGGCTGGTGTAACAGGTCGATGCTGCACCTTACCAAGAATAGATCAATGGACAACATTCGAACTGTGAGTGAACCGGCCATTGCATAATCGGACATCATCGGTTCAAAAAAATATAATTCCAATACAAAGACACGGTTGGCGAGGGACAGAAGTGACAAATAGTAGAACATGTTCAAATCTGTCGACTCTATGAGAGGAGCAATGATACAACATGACCATCTCCAGACAGACCGTAAGATTTAGGAAGGAATCCGATTTGATTATTTCAGAAATTCTTCTTCTTCGTACGCTGTCAGACTTCAACTTGAATTTGTTCGAAGAAAGCAGCTGTCATCCTGAGACTGTCGACACTGCCATAGAGCTGGTCTAGTGTTGGCCACATGTGCTTTCTCTGGTCCTCGTATGTCGGGGAATTTTGCACCAGATGTTCAGCGGTCATTTTCTCTGTGCCACAGGTGCATTCGTCAGTGCCACCTATCTTCAGTTTATTGAATATATGGTAACTCAGTCTGTTGTGGCCTGTGCGCAGTCTGAAGACCACGACCTGCTCTCTTCTGTTCAACTGGTAGTAGGCATCATTTTTTATGTAGCCAGTATGTTCTGTTTCCCATTTGGCCATGTATCTGGCCCTAATAAACCTTTTGGACTCTTCGTCTGTCACACTAGAATCTGGTTGTGGTAGTCTTGCACCTTATTTTGCCAGTCTGTCTGCCTCGGAGGTTACAGTGGGATGGAACCCACTGTACCACTACTCTTTTTGGTGCGGACTGCTGGCATAGTTGACAGACTACTGCTCTTAAATCATTAAGTTCAGTATTTTTCTGACTTTTTAGTGCTGTAAACAGGACTATCTGGCTTTCATTACTTTCGCCTCTCAGCATTGCTTTTACTGCAGTTTCAGTGCCTCTGCCTCCGCTCTGATATTGGTTGAGAATTTTCCAGTTTCCACTGACAGTGTTATTTTTCTACCTTTTTATAGGCTCAGGAATACCCCTCCGCCTCCATTCTGTATTGTATTTGTTACAGAACCGTCGGTGTATGCATGGGTCCAGTCCATGCTTTGGTAGTTTTCCGCTGTGTACCTCTGGGTTATGTCTCTTCTTTCTTTTTCAGTCTGGCTGTTCTTATTTCCAATACCTGGTATATTTTCTACCACCTCCGGAATGATATGCTGCTTCCAGGTTGGTTTTCGTACAGTAGGGATGGGCTTTGGTGTTGTTATGGTGTTCATAGGGTCTTCGCTCATCTTTGCTTTGGCTATTTCTGCAAAGTTTCTCCGCTTTAGTTTCCCTTTTCCAAATCTATTTAGTCTCTGATGCAATGGTACAACATGACCATCTCCAGACAAACCGTAAGGTTTAGGAAGGAAACCGATGTGATTATTTCAGAACGAACCTGGTTTTACAGAACATTCCGAGGTTTGTGAGTTTGTCCAAAACGCCCAGCCATAAGGGTTGTTAGGGATGTGTAGTTGTTCTGAGTGCAGTCAGTACTACCTTCACATAAAATGGTGCATTTCATTCTTTCACGTTATGTTTCACGTGTCTTTTATCACCACATACATTTTTGCATTTAATTCTTTCACTACATATTTCATGTATGTGCTACATTTACAAACAATTGTCCTTGTATTTCTTTCACTATGTTTCTTGGGTGTATTACCTTCACATACAATTGTTCATGTCATTCTTTCACTAAATGTTTTCCGTGGGTATTACCTTCACAGTAAATTGCCCATGTAATTATTTCACCATATTTTTCATGGCATTCACTAGGAGTAAGCAAGAGCTAGTTAGACAGGAAGACAGTTTGAAAATAGAATGTGATAATTGTTTATTGTGATTATGGCAATGTACTCTTAATTGTCATTTTTAGTCGGAATCTCTTTACACGTCAGACTGAATTTTTTTGTATGCACATAACTGCATTTATGTGAACATAAGCTGCAGTTTGTTGTAGACACTTTAATTGACATTTTAAATGATGACCTTTTTTTTCTTTTATGAAAAATATGATGGAAAACCGATATCCTGTTTCAGCAACCAGCAGATATGATCTTGATTATTCACTTTGGACAGCGCCCCAGGAAAGGACTCCGTGTGACCTCCACAGCAGAAAAAGGACTCGATGTATGTAATTCTGTTAAAATGAAGATAAGCCAACCCTAGATCACATGGAATAGCTGCAGATGTGGAACAAGGACTGAACTGAATAAAGATAAATTTTTGAATGTATCTGATATAATCTATAATCTGTTAATATAATCAGAGTTCTTGTGCATCGCTAATTAAATTGATCTACTCCTGGCTTATTGTGTTGATTTTTTATAATGGCTTTTGTCTATGATGTGTTTATCGTTTATACTTGTCTGTTTTTTCGCTGAACATATTTAATGTTCTGACGTCTTTTTAGTTCAATTCAGGATAGATTTAAATGCAAACATATTTCAAGTGATAATTCAAATTTACTTTTCAAAGAATGAAAAGAGATATGTATGCAATGATAATCAATCGAAACCTTTCAGCTCTCTATGGAGCATGTCCTAAACAAAAACACACCAAATCCTCCTGTCCTGGCCCATCTGTTCCAACTCTGTTCATATTTTTCCTGTTTCCTTCATGTTTGTCACGACCTCTCTAATCCGTGTGTGTTTTAGTCTGTCTATACTTCTCTTGCCTTAGGAATTCCAGAACAGAGACTATCTAGTTTCCTTAATGTGTGTCCTGCCCATTTCCATCTCCCCATTTCAAATCCCACATCCCACTGATAAATGTTTGGGTCTTTCCAACAGTTTTACATTATTAATTTTACCATTTAATACTGTTTCAATGTTTCTATTCTAAGAAATCCTCTATTTATGAAAGTCTGTACCTTTCTATTTGTTGTTTTTCTTGTTCTCCTTGTTTCAGAGTCATTTAATAGAACAAATTTTACATTGAAGTTCAAGTTTTCTATTTTTATGTTGGAATTAATATCTTTTGATTTCTAAAAATGTCCCAATGCCATGAAAGCTTCTTTCAACATTTGTATTCTTATTTTTATATCTCTATCTCTACCTCCCACTTTGTCTACGTCATTACAGAGAGATATGAATGATTTTACATAATCTTTGGGTTCTTTTTCTGTGCATTCTCAGTTTCAATTTCTGTGACACACTAGTCAAATACACGTATTTTATTTTGCAAAGTCTATATCTTGAAGTTGGCGTGTCAAATTTCAATGAATTCCATTTTTGTTAGTTAATGTTGTCTTCATAATCAAGTAGACAACAAACAGAAACAGAAAAAGTGATAAGAGACATGTCTGTCGCACACCAGTCCGTATCTCAAATGGTTCAGAATGGTAACCTTCATGTAAAGAACTCTGAATTTCATATCTTCATGTTTTCTTAATTATGTTAAAGACTCCAGTGACACTCCATACCGGGACTGATCAACTTTCATAGTGATTCTCTGTTCAATCTGCCAAATGCCTTTCAGTGGCCGTAGCTGCAGCACGAGGAATGAGCTGAGAGCAGACGTCGACTCATAGCTGACTGCTTCCATCAGTCAACGAACCAAAGCTGAGCGAGACCGTATTCCCTTCAAGAGGCGGCCCTAGAAGCAAGCTGAATTAGTGTAGTCTAAGAGAATAGAGCTCGCAGTAGGAAGGCAAACCTATTAGCCAAAGCGTCAGCAAAAATCAGATGTGTTTGCCCGAAAGGCACAGATATCACAGTCTCGATGTAAACTACGACACCGGACAAATTACGAATGAGAAGAAATACCTTTCAACGTGCACGTTTCTGATATCAAGTGGTGAGCTCCATTCTACAATTTGGTCAATTACTGTTCTTAGTGTGGCTATCTGGTCTGTACATGACCTATTTTGTTGAAAGCATGCCTGTTGTTCTCTCAGCTGTCTGTATATGATCTATTTGAATCTCTCTAGTGTAATCATTATCAATATTTATCTCTCTACATATGTTTATTTGTGCTGCAAATCAAATTTCCTTCACTCTCATTAATAAAGCCAGTTACTTGCTTATATTATTTCCCTTGTGTTTCTTTGTGATGTTGTACATGTCTTTCATATTTCCTCTTGCTGCAGCTTTCATTGTCCCTCTCAACAATGTATTTTCTTTTGTCTATTCTGAGGCGTTTCATAACGTATGGTCTGGCTACAGTATATATTACATGGGCTTTGGTGCTAGTATTTTTTGATTTTATATATCTTTGGTAGTTTTTATTGTAGTGCATGTTTTTATGGCATTATCTTTTCTGGCAAAGATGGCGCCGTAACTGGCTGAGAGTCTACATTTCTCTACTGTTTTGGATCATTATGATTGCCGCCAGACCACGGATTTGCCTGGAATTCACACTAGTCGACGACTTACACTTGTGTTCACGGATACGTGGAGTTGTTTTCCGTCTGGACTTGTTATTTCGTTCTTTTTTTTGTGATTTATTCCATCCGTTTATCCTGGTCTGGTCGCCAGCTGAATGGCGCTACGCTTTAACTAGTTATACCTGTGTCGTAGCTCACGGGTTAGTTCTGCCGGTTCACCTTCACGAATATGGCGTGTGGGAATTTTAGATGCTACTATGATGAACTGAATACAGCTGGGGAGTGATGCCAGACTCACTCACACGCTGAGTGTTGTCCATACGACCTCTTGTGGTTATCGAAAAGGCACGACAAACTGCCTTAGATGCCTTCCCACCTTTCTACCCTGCGGGTTACATGTTTACGTAAAGGCTTCGGTGGTAACCCTGAGGCAAAATCTGCATCCTTTGCTATCTCCAGTCTCCAATTCTCCGCGCAAGTCACCTATTTCAGCGGACACAGCAAGTTACGACTGTCCATACGGCTGAACAAAGAGAGTGGTCTTCATCACTTGTGATGGACAAAACCTATCATCTTTTCCCCAGAATTTTGACTGAAGTCTCGTACTTTTGTTATCTTTTGCCTACACCCTCATTCCTGCCTCAGCTCATTGTAGAGGTGTATCTCGTCTCTGCCTGTGGACCCTTCTTTGACGCCAGACTCAGACTGGAGGACCTCATGCATTAAACGTTGTAGTGATATACACAAGCAGTAAATACATGTAGGATATATTTTTTTGCATTGACATGGGGTAAGGAAGACAAGCAACACATGAGTGATGTTGACATGGGGAAGGGACACAAGCAACACATGAGTGATGATGACATGGGGAAGGGACACAAGCAACACATGAGTGATGTTTCAAGGGAGACAAGCAACAGATGAATGATTTTGACATGGGGAAGGGACACAAGCAACACATTAGTGATGTTTCAAGGGAGACAAGCAACACATGATGATATTAACATGGAACAAGCAACAAATGAGTGATATTGGCATGGGACACATTAGTGATGTTGGCTGAACAAGTACATGTGGTAAGAAGTGTAGATATGAGGAGAAGTCACAAATAACTTTTTTTTTTAAACTAAATGAGATGTGAACTTGAAAACCCATTTGTTATTGCACACACATTGTCCTTTTTTTCTCAACATAATTTCCACCAACGTTGGTACACGTATCTCATCGCTTCATGAGTGTGCCAAATCCTACTATATAGAAATTTAGTTATCCTGCTTCAGCAACATTTGCACCCCACATTCATTCAACATCTTCATCATTCTCAAAACATCTTCCAAATTGGGTTTTTAGTGCACTAAACAAGTGGACATCGTTCAGGGTAAAGTCAGGTGGGTTCTTAAGTCACACTAGTTGGTCAATTTTCTCCTGCCATGATGAAGCAATACTCCTCTATTCAGTAGGTCTGGGCATTTTCTTATAATTGTATCTTGAAGCATCAACATAATTTTACAGTACAAAACAGCCTTCATATTGTCACCCATCTGCTGGAAATTGGTTATCAAAACCTAATGACAAACCCAATCCACTGTGATCATAACCTTCCCTGCTGATGATTTAACCTTGAATTTTTTGGCAGAGGGTGAAAATGGATGTTTCCATTTCATTAAAGCCCGCTTTGGGGCTCATAGTGATGCACCAACAATGCGTCCTCAGTAACAATTCAGGTCAGCATGACTTCTCCTTTCTCTGCACACTGACAACTACAGACTTGACCAAGCACATTACTTCAGTCTGGCTGAAACAGCATGACATTAACTACTAAAATAGGCAAAGAAAAGCCTAGAATTCTTAACTAAATCAATATGTACCTGTTTGTCGAGAAAGGACTTCCAGGTGGGATGTCCAGCACCACACCAACAACCCACAGTGCCACAAGCATGACCCTGGTAAACCAAATACATGGATTCAGCAAGGGTGCTAATAACTTAACTTAACATCTTTATACTGGTTTAGAAGACCCTGCAGAGTCTGTATACAACCAGTTACATTTACATCACCTTGCTCTAAAATCTATGCGCATCCAGTTTATTCTTAAATGCATTAACTGTCCCTGCCTCCACTACCTCCCCTGGCAATGCATTCCAAGCAGACACCACTCTCTGACTAAAAAAATATTTCCTAATATCTAACCTGGACCTCTCTTTAATCAGCGTGTAGCTATGCCCTCGTGTTATTGTAGGTGGCTGTATTTTAATAGTTCTTGCTAATAGTTTATAATAGTTCTTGCTAGTGGGAGAATTTAGCTGGACGACTCCACGATCGACGAAGTGTCCACATCATCATATGGTGCATCTGCAGGCTCCATGCCCAAGTTTGACTTTGAATAACCAGAACATCAATACAAGAACCACAGTGACTACCCCTTAGCACCGGAAACTTAACTTAACATCTATATACTGGTTTAGAAGCCTCTTCAGGGTCTGTATACAACCTGTTTATTGGAGAGTGGTTTAACCGATGTGCAAATCCATCTCAATAGACTCAAACACTAGAGCTAAGTAGACCCACAGCCGGTTAGGTGCTATCTATAGCTACTCTTAACAAACCACCTGGGGAAAGGTACAAATAACTTATCCAGCATTTTAACATACATTTTGTAAACTCTTGGAGAAAATATTTTTTTAAATATTAACATCAGTTCTGTAAACTCTTGAATTAACACTATCTTAATAAACATATGTCCTTTTCATTATATTAATATTAGCATTGTAGTCCATGGCTAGACTTTCTGGTACAGGTGTTAATATTAACTAATAAAATATCATCTCAGCATTTATTTATATTTTTGACAAGTGTAAGTACATAAAGGAAATACATGAAGCTGCAATATCAACTTATATGAACGTTACACTGCGTTCTGGTAACGCCTCCTCAAAAGTTCACTCTGATATCTTGATGTCTCGTGATGAAAATAAGGTCACAAAAGCTCAGCTCGAGAGAAGAGATGATGTACAGCTTCTCGTTAACTCTAGTCGTTTTCTACATTATAATGCCTCTGCTCTCGCTTTTCTAGAAAGAGATTTTGATCGTACTCAAAGGTGGGAATAGTACCAAGATTTGCATTCTGTATTATGCTGGTCCTATTTGGCATGTCAGTCTTCCATTCTGGCACATAGAACTTGGGAATAATTGGATGGGCTCTTGAATATTCAGGAATCCTACGGTCGCTGTCACCTTCAGGACCTTTGTGATGTCCTGCGCCCATCTTCTTCTCAGTCTACCTCTGCCTCGCTTTCCAGGCACCATACCCTGCAGTATCGTTCTCTCTAGGACATTGTGGCATTTGATGTAGCCAAAATATTTTAGTTTTCTAGACAAGATATTGTTTACTAACTAGCCAAATTTTCTCGATATCCAGTTCTTTAAGAATATCTGCATTTTTCTTTTTCGCTATAGGAATTTGAAATACAGCTAACAGAAGCAAGGGATAGAGCAGAAAAGAGAATAATTGAGACAACAAAATCTCATTCTAGGCTTTCCTGGCAAAATACAACATTATGATAAATAGCTCATCATGAAACAACTTGATAAAAGCAACAGAATTCCTGAACCTAGATAAAAATAACAGAAAACAAGAAGGACTGAAGGAACAATTCTTCTTCTTCTTTCGTTCGCTTTAAACTATTGTCTATGTCTGCAATGTTGTCTCTTGTATAAACTTCACTGCCTTTTGTAGTTCCCATACAGGGCCATAAAGTTTCTATTCCAGTGTTGTTTCTAGGGCCAGTGAGATTTTCTCTGCATATCATATTCGGGGCAGTTCTGTAGTATGTGCTATGCTGTCTGGGTTGCCTGTCCGCATGTTCACATGGCTGAGTTGCCAATCTTTATTTTTGTGTACATTGGCTGCAGTTGGTTGTGTCTTGTTCTAAGGCGCAACGCAACAGTTTGTTCTTGTCTGTTCATCTTATGGTAATCATCTGGTGTTACGTTGATGGCTTTCTGATTGATTTGATCATCCTTATCTTCTGTTGGTATGTAACTGGCACATCGGGTTGCTCATCTGCAGCACCCTCCTTTACCAGTCGGCCTGCTCTCTCGTTTCCTGGTACTCCACAATGAGAAGGTATCCACTGCATGACAATCTTGTGCTGGTTGCTCAGTTCAGACAGTAGAGCCTGTAGATCTGGCAGTTTCTCAAATTTCAGTGCTTGGAGTGCTGATTGTGCATCTGTCAGAAATACTACACGTTGTGGGCAGGAACAATAAAATTGCAGTTCAGCAGAATGGGAAAACATTGACCAAATAATATGCAGCATACAACTATTCTTACAATTGAGTCAGATACATATTCCAGACAGAGTTACACAAAAATATGTTAGTCTGCTCAGAAAAGCACATGACAACCAATCTGACATGAAATAACTTGAAGATGCCATCCATTCCCTTAAACCAAAAAAGTCCCCTGGAAGAGATAGGACAAGCAATGACGTGCTTATATAATATAATACAGAATAGTTGTCTGCACCTGGAAGCGTGGCATTGTACTAGAAATGTGGAAAGAAGTACAAATGGTCCTCATCCATATGAAAAACCCGACACCAACAGCTACAGACCAATTTTTCTTCTGAACCACATAAGCAAACTTATGGATAGAATACTACATACCAGACTCAGCTGGCATCTCAAAGAGAAATGAATTATCATACATCAACAAGGCTTTGGACAGCACAGGTTCACAGTAGACCAAGTCACCTCCATAGCACAATAAATTGAAGATGCTCTACAGAACCAAGTATGGAAAAACAGTCTTCAAGCAAAAATGCTACAATATGGAGTATGTTCAACTGGCTCAGTAACTATCTAGATAACACAACAGCTAAAACGCAAGGGAAAACCAGTAAGATGAAAACCAAGGAACAAGGTGTTCCCTTAAAGTGTTGTCCACTCCCTATCTCTGAATTATTTACATAAACGACAACACTGAAAACTTTCATAAAAGTACCCACAACTACCTCTATGTGGATAACCTGACTATGTGGACCTCTGAAAAGCACATCACTATAGTCAGTGCATGATTGCAACAACATATGACATGACAAAAACAATTATCAAGGCCATGTACATATCAAAATAGAAGAAGATACCACCATGGCCCTACAGAAAACAATGCCTACCAGAATCTCCCCAGGTAATCATCTTCCAGCTGTCAACAAGACACAACAGACAGATATCTTCATAATAAATTCAAGATTGGCACTTCGGACCTATGTACCTGTGGCATAGCTCCGAAGACGAATGAAGAAGATAATGTAACATATGTGTTTACATAAGAATTCTGTTTTTTATTGTGAAAGTCAATAAAAAGTGATCTCTCATAAGAATTTGTTGCTGTGTTGAAAATAGGGACGCTGCTTCAGCCTAAAAAGTTTAGGATGATGACTGCATGCAACAGAACATTGCTTTCCACTGAACATTATATAATAATATATCATAGTATTGGCAAAAATTGTTTTACACATGGAGGTATATATGGACTAAAAATAAATTTACGTTGAATGGGAATAAATAAAGATCACACATTTGAATTCGGGACAAGATTTTTGAGGCACAGAGACTGATGTGCTGAAAATCTGTTTCACAACATAAGTGTGTCAAATCTGCATCTTCTCCTGTTATCCTGATCGAATAGTGATGTTCAGACATTCTCACTGTTGTATAATATTCGCTAGATACCAGTCTTGCAATCTACTCTTTACAGTCCCATTCTATTCTGCTGTTTAGTTTTGCGGCTGTGTTTACAAATTTAGACTGATCTACAGAAGCAGAATATCCAGAGCATGTGCAGCTTGGAAGAGTTATTTCAGTCAGGTTATAACGTTTCATACTAATATATAAACTTTATTATAATTACTTTCATGTCATAGATAGTTTAATTATGTGTCTTATGATGTTTAGATCTTAGATTTAGCTCTATTTGTTCAACATTAATTTATTTTATTTTGAATAAAACTTTGACGCATGGAATTCCTACATCTTGGCCTGGACTGAAAAGAGTTTAATCATAATGTCAGTTGTGTACTTAATTTTTTTTTACATACGAGTTGCGCTACTTTCTTGGACTGTTGGTAAGATCTAAAAACTTGACAGGAAAGGGCTACCATGTCATATTTGGGCTACACATGGATATTTTAATGAAAAACAGAGTACAGTTGATTTATCAATTAGAGATGTGAATATAAATTTGTAATAAGATAAAAAGATATTTTGTTACAGAGGTTTGACAGAAAAAAATTAACATCAAAGAGACTGTGCCAAGACACAAATTCAACTCAATAAATAAAATCTTGTCATCAAAGACAAGAAATGGTGGCAAGATGACAACATCCACATGAAATGTACTGATGGATATCGTTACTTCTTCTTCATACGCTGTCAGACGTCAACCTGTATTTTTTCGAAAAAAGCAGCGGTCATCCTGAGGCTGTCGACACTGCCATAGAGCTTGTCTTGTGTTGCCACTGGTGATGGCCACATCTGCTTTCTCTGATCCTCGTATGTCAGCAAATGTTCAGCGATCATCTTCCCGGTACCACACGAGCATTCGTCAGTGCCACCTATCTTAAATTTATTGAATAGGTGGTACCTCAGTCTATTGTGGCCTGTGCGAAGTCTGAAGACCATGACTTGCTTCCCTTCTGTTCAGCTGGTAATAGGCATCGCTTTTTGTGTAGCCAGTATGTTCTGTTTCCCATTTGGTCATGTATCTAGCTCTAATTAGCCTTTTTGACTCTTTGTAGGTCACACTAGAATCTGGTTGTGGTAGACTTGCACCTACTTCTGCCAGTCTGTCTGCCTCCTCGTTGCCTTGGATGTTACAGTGGGATGGAACCCACTGTACCACTACTCTTTTTGGTGCGGACTGCTGGCATAGTTGACAGAGTACTGCTCTTTAATCATTAAGTTCAGTATTTTTCTGGCTTTTTAGTGCTGTGAGTACAGCCAGGGCATCTGAAAACAGGACTATATGGCTTTCGTTTCTTTTGCCTGTCACCATTTCTTCTCCTGCAGCCCTCAGTGTCTCTACCTCCACTCTGAAATTGCTTTAGTATTTTCCAGTTGCCACTGACAGTGTTATTTTTCTACCATTTGGTAGGCTCAGGAATACCCCTGCCCCTCCGTTCTGTGTTGTGTTTGTTACAGAACCGTCGGTGTATGCATGGTTCAAGTCCATGCTTGGGTAGTTTTTCGTTATGTACCTCAGGGTTATGTCTCTTAATGCGTTCATAGGGTCTTCGCTCATCTTTGCTTTGGCTATTTCTGCAAAGTTTCTCCGCTTTAGTTTCCCATTTCCAAAATTATTTAGTCTCTGATGCATTGGATGGTCTGTCAGTCTTCTGAGTTTCTCTACTTGCTGCTGGGATCTACAGTCTCTTCTGTCAGTCATGGATTGCAGATTTGTAATCTTTTCAAATTCTACAATTGGCGTTGACTTCATGCCGCCTGTTATAACTCTCATGGCTTGGTTTTGAAGTTTGCTAATTTTGTCAAAGTTTGCCTTTGCTGCTGTTGTCCATGCCACCATGTCATACTCGAGAACTGGTCTCACTCTTCCAGTGTACAGTTTCTTTAGTATGCTTTCTTCTGCTCCCCAGCTTGTGCCAGCAAGTTTCCTCATGTTTGCCATTCTTTCTCTGGCTCTTATTCTGTTTCTCTCGATCTGACTTTTCCATTTCATGCGCGGATCAAATGTGACTCCCAGATAGTTTGGGTTTTCGTTTGGCCGCAGGTATTTACCATTATGACTTATTTTTGTGTTTTGGGGTTTGTTTGAAAGCGAGAATATCGTACCTGTCGTTTTTTCCTCAATTATTTTGACCAGCCATGAGTTCGCCCACTCCTCCAGTGATGTTAGGGCCTGCTGCATCCGATTTCTTGCTATGGTGAGATTCTTTTCAGAGGTCCACATAGCCAGATCGTCTGCAAGCTATGGACTCTTCTTGGTATATTCTCTGTGATGTTATTTATATACACCAGAAAGAGTGTGGGTGACAGTACTCCCCCTTGGGGTACTCCCTACTCAAGTGTTACCTTTTTGCTCATCTGCCGTTGTACTTGAACTCTGGCTGTTCTGTTTTCGAGGTAGTGACTGATCCATCTGTACATTTTCCCACAAACTTCACTTCTTCGTAGCTTGACTTTAAGTCCCTCTTTCCAGACCTTGTCAAATTCCTTTTCTAAATCCACCCAAACCGCTACTGTGTGTTTTTTCTCCTGGTAAGCATCCTCTATTTCTTGGGCTATGAGAGTGATCTGATCCTCAGTGGATCTGTGCTGTCTAAAGCCTGCTTGCTGTGGTATTAGTATGTGTTTTTCTTCTAGATGCCACATCAGTCTGGTGTTTATCATACACTCCATCAGTTTTCCTACACAGCTCAGTAGACTGATAGGCCTGTATCCATTTTGATCTGCTCTATCTTTTTCTTTCTTTGGTACTGGTATAAGTACAGCGTCTTTCCATGCCTGCGATACAATTCCCTTTTTCCAGCTTTGGTTCAGGACTGATAGTAACTTTCTCTTTGCTGTTTGGATATCGTTACAACAACAGTATATCGATTGAGTTGTCCAGTGTTTTTTATGGATGTTGGTGCACCTGGGAGGTGTGGCAAAGTGGTTAGTATCACGGCTCCTAACCCAAAATTGCTTGTGTTTGAACTCATAAAACAGCAAAGTCAAACCCATATGGGGGGACGGCGTGGGCTAGTGGTTAAGACGGCGTGGGCCCTTACATAAAATGCATGCTGAAGTCGGATGCAGTAGGGCGACAGGCGCAAAATAAAAACCACAGTGTAACGCACACCGCTTTGGTGAATAGAAAAATAAGGCGAACGCAAAAAAAATAAAAAACCCATATGGGAAGTAAACCAATTATAGGGTGTAAACCAATTTTTAAAATTTGCGCTGAAGTTAGATGAACTTGCCCTTAGGGTGAAAAACACATTTCAATGCACTTCACATTAGCCAACATGGTGAATGAGAGAAAATTATAATATGACTTTGGCTACATCATCAAACAAGGATATTATTGAAAAGAGTAGGTTTAATGGCAGCTACTTGAGCAAAATTCATATTTGTGTTAAACATCTACCCAGACTATTACGGAATTCTCGCTGGTGCTATGGAGTTCGTGCATTGTGCTGAGATTATCCAAAACTATGGAAAAGAACAGAGCACTTATGGGTTAAACTGTGTGCAATAACGTTGATTCTACTAAACTAAACTAAACTAAACTAAACAAGGCTATTAGTAAAATTACTACCAATTTTCTTCATATACTATATTCCGTCCAGTTAGTTCTAATTTGTTCATATCCTAGAAGTACACATAACAGAATAAGCTCTGAAGCATGAACAAACAGGGCATCTGGATTGATCGTTTACATTTTTAAAGTATATTGTCATTATTCACAAAAAGGTCACATATTCTTACAGTACTTGAAGAACAAAATGTCACATTTCATGTCAGTAATTAACCAAACCATGGTAGCTTTTTATTAAAAACATTGGACCAATCAAGAAAAATAATGCTCAATTATATGAACAATCTTCAGGTATGCATTCATTCTCAATTTTTTTTTTCAAGCATTATACAGTAACATAGAAGGTAGTACAGGATTGTGTGTGAATATACTGTTCTTGTCATGCTGGGGTTTAACCCTTCACTACGCAGACCGGCAGCAAACCATAAACTACCGCCTCATTCGACTACTGATATATGCGTTTTTGCTTTGCCATTTAGTTTGCGGAATTTCATTTTTGTTACGGCACTTCACAATTTTGACGATTCATAAATGTGCAGTTGATGTTTAACTGTTGAGTTATTTCCTTTGTGAAAGTTGTTACGTTTCAAAGTCACATTTAGCGTGAGGAAAGTTGGACAATACCCAAGAAATGATTTATTATTTCATCAGACGAATGATCACGCATCTGGATTACTTGAGGACATTCAATACATGACTGATGCGGACTTTTACTGCAGAACAGAAGAAAGGTATATGGTAATGGTTTGGCGAATTAACGTCAGTGATCACAAACATTTTTTCTCTCTTGAATTTCCATCTCCACATTAACCCTTTCCAATATCTAGGCGTCAAAATGATCCTGGAATCTTTTGAAACACAAATTTATTTGGAATCACTATCCGGAACCAACGTATGCAAGATCTCCACTATACTGACATACAACAATTATCCTTGGTGAATGATGCTGTAGTCTATGCCGTCAAGGCAAAACATAAATGAACAGGTCACATGTTGCAACAAAAAGATAGTTAATGGAGCACGGCGACTGCAATCTGGTATCCCTGAGGTAAAAAGAGACAATGGAGAAGACCTTCAATGCGTTGGTCAGACTTCCTTGCTGTCATCAACAACATCCAAAGCGCCTGTGGAGGAGTGCTTATCACCCACTGGACTTCCATTTTGACCCAATTTGTTCAATGACAATAAATTTTATTTTGAATATAACTTTGAATGCACGGAATTCCAGCATTTTCATCCGGACTGAAAGATGCAAATCTGCAAATTTTGCCCCGACTGGATAGTTAAACAAGGGAGGTCTCAAGCGATGTGGGACAACAGTACCTGCGTTCTGAGTTACCTTCAGTCGTCTTGATTTATGTCTTGTCACTGGTCTAAGGTAGCTTGGAACTAAATAGTGAGGTTGATGACCAGTGAAGTTTCTTCCTCATTATAATCCAAATACAGCGCAAGTTACATCATCACCGTTTGCGATGGGCGACTAACTATTAAACAACAAATTATAACTATATCTTAACAAATACTAGAAGGGGAACATTGCCATGTAATTAACAACAATGCAATAAATCAGTCAGACTTTGCAAACTTTGCTAGTTTTGCGTTTGAGGACTGAGAAAGTATTGTCTTCCTTTCTTTTGTGCTTTCAATTTTAATTTTTTTGCTCTCCTCCTGGGAAGTCTTCTCCACTTCCTCGCCATCCTCACTGAATAATCTTCGTTTCTTCGCTGTAGTAGAGTCACTCAGATCATTTAGTACTTTAGCTTTCTGTACCCATGTCTGCAAAGAACAAACAGATGTATATCAGATACTTTAAATGTACTAGATTGGAACAAAAAAGGCCAAAAAATGTCTGACAAAGACAGTGGAATAAATGACCAAAAACAGCTGGGGTCTCATGTGTGGGGCTAAACAACATGGCCCAATATAAAAATGAGTGGAGACTATCTGTTAAAGCCCAAGTTACAAAGAAAACCAGAATGATAAAATTATTTTATGATTTAAATACAGTAAATAAGTACTGATTTATACTTTCTTCCAATAATTATTATATTTAAAAAGTTAAAACACAAATAAACAACAAAACAAGAGCCCAGTTTGCCTGGTATGTTAGTTTGTTTGGCTAGTTTTTCGTCCACTGAGAATTGTGGAAAACTTAAATCATTTGTCCTGAGTAAAGTGTGGTTGTTAGCCTATAATGTTGCAAGATCACTCTGTCGTCTATTCACCTGCCATGTGGCCTCCCTCTTGCCCTTATTGTCGCATTGAAAGCTATCAGTGAAAGTTGATTCTCGTGAGATTTTTGTCTGACAATGTTCTTAATACAAGACATGGTGCCTAACATTTATTAATGTCTTAGCTGTCTCTCTTAGTGATCACCCATTATTTTGGCCTTTCAATCTAAAAAAATGCCTTTCTTTGTGTCGGTGTATTTTTTCAATGAATTAGATACACATAACTTTATGAAAATGAATGGCAATCTCATTCAATCTTATATATATATTATTTTATATATTATTTTATTTATTCTTTCTTTACAAACAGTACAACAAAGCCATGTGCTTTAAATATCTATGAAAAGAATCTACTCCCTAGTTTATAATACAAAATTTCAAAGAAAAACTCAAGGTCCTCTAGACAAATATGAAGTTGGCAGCTCATTGCATTATAAGCATGACATAAAAGCACAACACAATATCACATAGGAGTAACAATGTTTTATGTAAAACATTTAATAAAATGCAAATGAAACTGAAAACCTTGCTCCCAGTTATATTTATTGCTTTAATGTCCATATAGAGATACACCAAAATAATTAGTTCAACTTAGTTTTCATCATTCAATCTTGATTTTCCTTCTTCCCTTTTCATCCCACTTCTCTTAGTGTTTTAACTTTTTTACGTTATCTCTCTCCTCTGATCATCGTTACCTATCTTTTCTACATCTTTTCTTATTTTACATAGATAAACATGTTACCAATTCAAACAATCATTAAATCTTTGTTACCATTGTGAGCTAATGCTTTACACTAAAATTAAACAGTTAAACAGACTAAAACTCTTAGTTCTCAAAGGATGAGCTACCTTTAACCCTTTCCAGCTCGTAGCATACGTTCTCGATGTGGTAAAACCTAAAATTGCAGCCCAATACGGCCAAAACAAACTTCTGAAATGCATTTTCGTTTTTTATTCAGTTTGTGGAATTTCTTGATTTCATTAGCAGGACTGGACTCTTCAAAATCCTTTCAAAAATAGGGTGTCCCAACAAACTTCTGCAGCTCATTGCGTCATTTCATGAGCATATGAAAGGAACAGTCCAATTTGACGGTAATACATCACCTTCATTTAATATTCAATGTGGCGTTAAACAAGACTGTGTCCTGGCTCCAAAACTATTTGGAATCTTCTTTCCACTGCTACTGAAGCACGCATTTGGTAATGGAACAGAAAGGATTTGCCTTCACACTAGATCAGACGCTGTCTGTTTAATATTGCAAGACTCAAAGCTAAAACCAAGATCAGGGAAGTAACTGTCAGGGACTTATTATTTGCTGATGACACTGCAATTGTCACTCACAGTGTGTATGAACTTTGCATGCAAAGACTTTGGCCTCACAATAAGCCTGAATAAAACAAATGTACTGGGACAAGAGGTAGATACTACCCCAATCAATACTATCGATAACTATGAACTGGTAACTGTGGACCAATTTACTTACCTGGGGGTCTCTAATCAATGATACACTCTCCCTAGACTCCGAATTGGGCAATCGCATTGGCAGAGCTACCATATTTTCTCGTCTTACAACACGTGTCTGGGAAAACTCCAAACTTACAGTCAAGACCAAGGTCTACAATGTCAGTACGCTTCTATATGCCAAGCAACAGCATAGTCTCAACACCTTTCACCAACGGCTTGGTCATGTTCGTTGTATGGAAGACGGTCGCATCCCCAAAGATATTTTCTATCGACAGCTGGCATGTTGTAAAAGAACAGCTGGCTGACCACAGCTGCGGTTCAAAGACGCATGTAAGCGGGACATGAAAGCTCTGAATAATGAACTTACATCTTGGAAAGACATAGCTGCAGACTGATCCAAATGGAGATGTAACCTGAAGAGCCACCTTAGGCCAGGCGGAAATAAGCTCATGCAACAAAAGGAAGTAAAGAGACAACGCCGAAAGGAAAACCAAAAACTCATCAGAGTTGCTACTCTAAGATCGCATCAACCTATAGTCAGACATGAGTGAAATGGGGCTACTAACTACTAACTTATAAAGGAATTGGCTGATTTACTGACGAAACACATAACGTGGAAAATCCAAAAATGTTTTTCCTCTCATATTTCCGCCTCTGTATCAATGCCATTTAGCATTTCATACTATTATATAATCTTTATGATGAATATTTAATGTCATAGATGTGTCTTTCAATGTTAGGGTAATAATTTTAACTCAATTTGTTCAATACTAATTTATTTTATTTTGAAAAACTTTGACACACTGAGTTCAAGCTAATGGCCTGGGTGAAAGACACCAATCTGAAAAATTACCTAGAACTGGAAAATGTTAGTTTTTTTTTGGTGTCATATTTTACTACTGACATAAACCATGCTATATATTGAACCAATATTAAATGGTACATAATGAGGCAGCTATGTGAAGGATTTTCAGCATCATTAATCAAGAAAAACATGTGTTTAACATTTCAATAAAAGTATTGGTGATGGTAGTGACTTAGAAACTAGACTCTCCAAAATGCTGTGTCAAAGCGAAGGGAACTGAATTGAGACAAGTTAACACGTTTAAATACCTGAGCACATACATAACATCAAATGCAAGATGCAATTAAGAAATAAAAAGCAGAACAGCCCAAGCTTGTCGCTGGAAATGAGAAAAAGTCTTTGGATGCTATGTTGAGCCAGTACTGACATATGGCAGTGAATCATGAACAATCAACAAGTGCATATATTTTTTTAAGCAACAGAGATGTGGTTTTGCAGAAGAATGCTGCGAATTCTATGGACTGCAAGGAAGACTAATGATAGAGTACTCGAAGAGGCCCAAACACAAAGACAACTCATTGCATAGATCAGAACAAGGCAATCATACTTTTGCTGGCATGTTATGAGAAAATGCGGTTTGGAGCACGTTGTGACAACGGGAAAGATCGCAGAAAAGAGAGACAAGAGTAAGGCAGAGAGAGAAGATGTTGGACAGCTTGAGAGAATGGCACAGGCGACAATTAACAGAGCTGGTAAATGACACAAGTGATTGAAATGGATGGAGAAGAACACACAAATTAAACCTTTAAAACAAGGGGATGGTTTGGACTAGTGGTTAAGTGGCACGGCTCACAATCTGAAGGTGCTGGGTTCAATCCCCATCACAGCACCGGCCGTTACCCTGGGGAAGCAAACCCTTAGAAAATGCAGGAGGAAGCAGACCCTTACATAATATGCATGACGAAGTCGGTTGCACTGGGCCGACAGGCGTAAAATAAAAACCACAGTGCAACACACACCTGCCTTGGGGAATAGAGAAATCAAGCGAACGCTGAAAAAAACAAAAACAACTTTCAAACAGTTTTCAAGCCAGACGAAATTGCTTGCTCAGCTTTATTATATGTAATGCACAGAACAAGAATCTAAAGTTGTGAGAAAATATCATAACAGAATAAGACAAGAAAGACCATTCTTTTCACAATAATTTTGGAGAATGTAATGTAGCACAATAGACTTTCAGTACACCATGACAAATGCACTTACAACAAAATTGTGAGATAATTTTAATAAACCATCACTTACCTGTCTTTCTTCGTGAGTTAAAGACCGGAATGCCTCTGCAGCCTTTTGTCCTAAATCCTCATCTGACTGGTCAGGATATGCATCATGAAGGTCCTCTTTACTAGCCTCAAACCACAGATCAAAGGCACTTGCTTTTCTAAGAGAAGAGAACAAGTTGACAGGCACATCATCATCTGGTTGATCAGTCTTGAAAATGGTTGTACGGTTTTCTGAGTTTGTCTCTCCATTTGACCCTATCCTCTGCAGCTCTATTCATTTCAGCATAAGTTCGTACTTTAATGTCCATGCATGCCTGAGATGTAAAGGTGAGTCTTGATCGCCCGGGAGAACATTAAAGAAAAGGAAATCTCCTGGAAAAGACGGGATAACAAACGAAATGCTGATGGGGCTGGGCCAAACAGCGAAGAGGAAACTGCTATCGGTCCTGAACCAAAGCTGGAAAAGGGGAATTGTACCCCAGGCATGGAAAGACGCAATACTGGTACCAGTACCTAAAGCAGGACAGGACAAAACAGATCCAAATGGATACAGGCCCATAAGCCTACTGAGCTGTGTCGGCAAGCTGATGGAACGGATGATAAACACCAGACTGATGTGGCATCTGGAAGAAAAACGAATACTAATTCCACAGCAAGCCGGCTTTAGACAGCACAGATCCACTGAGGACCAGGTCATCCTCATAGCCCAGGAAATAGAAGATGCCTACCAGGCACAGAAACACACAGTAGCGGTTTGGGTGGACTTGGAAAAGGCATTTGACAAAGTCTGGAAAAATGGACTTAGAGTCAAGCTAAGGAGAAGTGAAGTTTGTGGGAGAATGTACAAGTGGATCAACCACTAACTCAAACAAAGAACGGCCAGAGTCCAAGTACAAGGGCAGATGAGCAAAAAGGTGACACTCGAGCAGGGAGTACCCCAAGGGGGAGTACTGTCACCCACACTCTTCCTGGTGTATATAAACGACATTACAGAGAATATACCAAGAAGAGTCCATAGCTCCATGTTTGCAGACGATCTGGCTATGTGGACCTCTGAAAAGAATCTCACCATAGCAAGAAATCGGATGCAGCAGGCCCTAACATCGCTAGAAGAGTGGGCGAACTCATGGCTGGTCAAAATAAATGAGGAGAAAACCACATGCACAATATTCTCGCTTTCAATCAAACCACAAAACACCAAATTAAGTCTAAATGGCAAATTGCTGCAGCCAAACGACAACCCAAACTATCTGGGAGTCACATTTGATCGGCGCATTAACTGTACACTGGAAGAGTGAGACCAGTTCTCGAGTATGGCATTGCGGCATGGACAACAGCAGCAAAGTCGAACTTCGATAAAGTTAGCAAACTTCAAAACCAAGCCATGAGAGTTATAACAGGAGGCATTAAGTCAACGCCAATTGTAGAACTTGAAAAGATTACAAAACTGCAATCCATGACTGATAGAAGAGACTGCAGAGCCCAGCTGCAGTCAGAGAAACTCCGAAGACTGACTGACCATCCAATGCACCAGAGACTAAACAATTTGGGAAATGGGAAACTAAAGCGGAGAAACTTTGCAGAAATAGCCAAAGCAAAGATGCACGAAGATCCCATAAACGCACTAACAACACCAAAACCCATCACTACTGTACGAAAACCTACCTGGAGGCAGGATATATTTCCAGAGGTGGTAGAAAATATACCAAGTATTGGAAACAAAAACTGCCAGACTGAAAAAGAAAGGAGAGATACTACCCTAAGCTTTATATCGAAAAGCTACCCAAGCATGGACTGGACCCATGCATACACCGACGGTTCTGTAACAAACACTACACAGAACGGAGGGGCAGGAGCATTCCTGAACCTACCAAATGGCAGACAAATAACACTGTCATTCGCTACTGGTAAGTACACAAGCAATTTCAGAGCGGAGGCAGAGGCACTGAGGGCGGCAGTGGAAGAAATGGTGACACACAAAGAAAATGAAAGCCATATAGTCCTGCTCACAGATGTTCTCGCCGTAGTCACAGTGCTAAAAAGCCAGAAAAACACTGAGCTTAATGACTTAAGAGCAGCACTCTGCAAACTGTGCCAGCAGTCCGCACCAAAAAGGGTAGTGGTACAGTGGGTCCCATCACACTGCAACATCCAAGGCAACGAGGAGGCAGACAGACTGGCAAAAGAAGGTGCAAGACTACCACAAACAGATACTAGTATGACGTACGAAGAGTCAAAACGGCTTATCAAAGCCAGATACATGACCAAATGGGAAACCGAACATACTGGTTACACCAAAAACGATGCCTATTACCAGTTGAACCGAAGAGAGCAGGTCGTTGTCTTCAGACTTCGCACTGGCCACAATAGACTGAGGTACCACCTATTCAACAAATTGAAGATAGGTGGTACCGACGAATGCCCGTGCGGTACCGGTAAAATGACCGCTGAACATCTGCTGCAGAACTGCCCGACATACGAGGATCAGAGAGAGCAGATGTGGCCATCACCAGTGGAACTGCAAGACAAGCTCTATGGCAGCGGCGACAGCCTCAGGATGACCGCCGCTTTTTTCGAAAAAATAATGGTTACTGTCTGACTGCGTACGAAGAAGAAGAAGAAGATCGGCGCATGACATGGAAAAGTCAGATCGAGAGAAACCGAATGAGAGCCAGAGAAAGAATGGCAATCATGAGGAAACTAGCTGGCACAAGCTGGGGAGCAGACGAAAGTAAACTAAAGAAACTGTACACTGGAAGAGTGAGACCAGTTCTCGAGTATGGCATTTCGGCATGGACAACAGCAGCAAAGGCGAACTTCGATAAAGTTAACAAACTTCAAAACCAAGCCATGAGAGTTATAACAGGAGGCATTAAGTCAACGCCAATTGTAGAACTTAAAAGATTACAAAGCTGCAATCCATGACCGATAGAAGAGACTGCAGAGCCCAGCTGCAGTCAGAGAAACTCCGAAGACTGACTGACCACCCAATGCACCAGAGACTAAACAATTTAGGAACTAGGAAACTAAAGCGGAGAAACTTTGCAGAAATAGCCAAAGCAAAGATGCACGAAGATCCCATAAACGCACTAACAACACCAAAGCCCATCACTACTGTACGAAAACCTACCTGGAGGCAGGATATATTTCCAGAGGTGGTAGAAAACATACCAGGTATTGGAAACAAAAACTGCCAGAGTGAAAAAGAAAGGAGAGATACTACCCTAAGCTTTATATCGAAAAACTACCCAAGCATGGACTGGACCCATGCATACACCGACGGCTCTGTAACAGACACTACACAGAACGGAGGGGCAGGAGCATTCCTGAACCTACCAAATGGCAGACAAATAACACTGTCATTCGCTACTGGTAAGTACACAAGCAATTTCAGAGCGGAGACAGAGGCACTGAGGGCGGCAGTGGAAGAAATGGTGACAAATAAAGAAAATGAAAGCCATATAGTCCTGCTTACAGATGCTCTGGCTTAATGACTTAAGAGCAGCACTCTGTCAACTATGCCAGCAGTCTGCACCAATAAGGGTAGTGGTACAGTGGGTCCCATCACACTGCAACATCCAAGGCAACGAGGAGGCAGACAGACTGGCAAAAGAAGGTGCAAGACTACCACAAACAGATACTAGTATGACGTACGAAGAGTCAAAACGGCTTATTAAAGCCAGATACATGACCAAATGGGAAACTGAACATACCGGCTACACCAAAAACGATGCCTATTACCAGTTGAACAGAAGAGAGCAGGTTGTTGTCTTCAGACTTCGCACTGGCCACAATAGACTGAGGTACCACCTATTCAACAAATTGAAGATAGGTGGTACCGACGAATGCCCATGTGGTACCGAGAAAATGACCGCTGAGCATCTGCTGCAGAACTGCCCGACATACGAGGACCAGAGAGAGCAGATGTGGCCATCACCAGTGGAACCACAAGAGAAGCTCTATGGCAGTGTCGACAGCCTCAGGATGACCGCCGCTTTTTTCGAAAAAATAATGGTTACTGTCTGACTGCGTACGAAGAAGAAGAAGAAGAAGAAGATCGCCCGGGTCCTCTCTTCCCTTGAATCTTGCCCTCTAGTATTTTCCGTAGAATACTTTCATGTCGCATATTGTGATCCAGCCAACTCAACTGACGTTTTTGTATCATTTGCAATATTTGTCTTTGTGCACCCACATCAGTGAGTACATTGTCATTAGATCATCTTTCTGTCCAACTCACTCTTTCCATTCTACGGTAGCACCACATTATTTCAAATGCTTTCAATCTTTTTTCATCCTTCTTTGCTAGAGTCCATGTTTCAGCCCTATACAATGCAATTGACCATATACAAGTGGAGAATTTTGTTCTTCAATTCTATCCTGATATTCTTTGAGGTTAACAGTTTCTGTTTTTCACTTAAGCCCTTTTTTGCCATTGCAATCCTTGTATTCATCTTTATCTCAATGCGGGTATCTTCTGTTACGTTTGCCCCAAATATATAACTTCTGAACTTGTTATGAATTAACAATATGCACAGCGACAATATTAAAATATCATTAGTGCATCAAACCCGAAAACAACGAAGATTAGCAAACCACCAAGTCCACTAAACATATATGTACACAATATCAAACTTAGGCAGGCCCAGGAGTTTAAGTATTTTGGTACTATTTTTTCAGCAAATGGAAGACTTTATAAGGAAATCTAAATTAGATGTCAGAAAGCCACCGCATGACTTAACTGTCACCACTGCTTAAACATCGGTTTGACAACTATGTAATAATTGATAAACAGTATATTTATACCAACTCTGTGCTACCATTGTCAAACTTTGTCCTTATCCAAGATACAAGGGTTGTTGTTGTTTGGGAATGCCCACAATGAGTAGGTGAGAAAGTGGACCGGGGTTCTCCAAGAAGTTGTGCTATGCTTGGCTTCATCTGCGTGTCACTCACTACTACAGGGATCACATCTATCCCTCACCTCGTTAGCCAGTCTGCCATGAAATAGCCCGTTTCCAGGGAGGGCTACTAGGAAGCAGAGGTGAGGGTCTTAGTAAGTATGTTTTGCCTGACCCTGACTAACATGTCTGATCAGTATATTTTGCCTGACCAGACTTTAGTCTTCCGCCTCAAGATACAAGGGTAAAATTCTACATGTGAAATGCAATGTTTAATATAGGTCATCGTTATCACAAGGAGTGATTAAATGAGACATGCGGACATTCAAAATATAGTGAAAACTTCCCCTGGTACTGAATACATTTTTATACAGAAAATATGATGCTTCGGTCATTTCATGAAAATATAACCTGATCAACACCCACTGCTAGTTAACAATGCAAGAAGATAGAGCATGAGGAAGGTCACATGGCAGATGGATAGGTGACATAAGAATAATCCTACAACACTGGCTTATAACCGTGGCAAATACACTTTACCCGAGACGTGGATTAAACTTCCCACAATGCTCTATGACACGTGGATGGAAAACAGAACTGAACCTTGAAGCATGTAAATTAATTCAGACACAATAAATTCTTTAGATTAGTTTAGATAAAAACAAACCAGCTTTCAAAGATTAGAAAATCAGAACTAAGTAAACATTATCACATGCCTGACCTGCAGATTGTAATGTTATCAAAGTCGGAGTAAAGTTGAGACAAAGCTCTCAAGCTGGATTAAAGAGACAAAGGTCTCAAGCTGGAGTAAAGTTGAGACAAAGGTCTCAAGCTGGAGTAAAGTTGAGACAAATTTCTTAAGCTGGAGTGAAGTTG
The DNA here is from genome assembly GCA_036924085.1 of Ariolimax columbianus. Classification (NCBI taxonomy): domain Eukaryota; kingdom Metazoa; phylum Mollusca; class Gastropoda; order Stylommatophora; family Arionidae; genus Ariolimax; species Ariolimax columbianus. Next base: position 83,608,473 of record JAVGWX010000007.1, on the reverse strand, counting down.
AGACAAATCTCTTAAGCTGGAGTGAAGTTGAACAAATCTCTCAAGCTGGAGTGAAGTTGAGACAAAGCTCTCCAACTGAGTGAAGTTGAACAAAGCTCTCCAACAGAGTGAAGTTGAACAAAGCTCTCCAACAGAGTGAAGTTGAACAAAGCTCTCCAACAGAGTGAAGTTGAACAAAGCTCTCCAACTTAGTGAAGTTGAGACAAAGCTCTCCAACTGAGTGAAGTTGAGACAAAGCTCTCCAACTGAGTGAAGTTGAACAAAGCTCTCCAACAGAGTGAAGTTGAACAAAGCTCTCCAACTGAGTGAAGTTGAACAAAGCTCTCCAACAGAGTGAAGTTGAGACAAAGCTCTCCAACTGAGTAAAGTTGAGACAAAGCTCTCCAACTGAGTAAAGTTGAGACAAAGCTCTCCAACTGAGTAAAGTTGAGACAAAGCTCTCCAACTGAGTAAAGTTGAGACAAAGCTCTCCAACTGAGTAAAGTTGAGACAAAGCTCTCCAACTGAGTAAAGTTGAGACAAAGCTCTCCAACTGAGTAAAGTTGAGACAAAGCTCTCCAACTGAGTAAAGTTGAGACAAAGCTCTCCAACTGAGTAAAGTTGAGACAAAGCTCTCCAACTGAGTAAAGTTGAGACAAAGCTCTCCAACTGAGTAAAGTTGAGACAAAGCTCTCCAACTGAGTAAAGTTGAGACAAAGCTCTCCAACTGAGTAAAGTTGAGACAAAGCTCTCCAACTGAGTAAAGTTGAGACAAAGCTCTCCAACTGAGTAAAGTTGAGACAAAGCTCTCCAACTGAGTAAAGTTGAGACAAAGCTCTCCAACTGAGTAAAGTTGAGACAAAGCTCTCCAACTGAGTAAAGTTGAGACAAAGCTCTCCAACTGAGTAAAGTTGAGACAAAGCTCTCCAACTGAGTAAAGTTGAGACAAAGCTCTCCAACTTAGTGAAGTTGAGACAAAGCTCTCTGAGTGAAGTTGAGACAAATCTCTGACAGCAATGTCTAACTCCTGATCTTCATGTGGCACATCTGTTTCTACTAACAAGAGATGGCAACTTGCACCCTAAAACCAGATGGATGTTTCAAGTAGATGAGACATGTCCAGCAGGAAAGACAGTTCATCTAGGCATCTAGGAGAAGGAAGACTCCGATCCTAAAATGTAAAAGAGGCGATGGAAATGAATAGGCCACATAATAATGCAAAACAGCAATACATCTAGTTTTTAGAATGAACTGGAAAGAAAGAAAAAAGAGGACAAGAAGGTTAAGAGATACATGAATAAAATTCAGGAGAGCAGACAAAAATTAAAGATTTGGAATGAACTCATATAATCCATATTTTTCTTGACAAACAGCACAGTAGGGGTGATGTGGTTAGCATCACGCCAGCTGCCTTTACTTTCACAGATTATTTTGGTCCAAATTTTTTAGGTTGGGTCAAACTGAAAAATCCTGTACCGGCTGAGTACCGAACCCCAACCACTCGGCTGGAAAGCTAGTGTTTGTGAACTAACCACTGTGCATCCTCAGCTTCCCTATGCTTCTGAACTAGGACAAAATAAAAACAATTCATACTATAAATTAATTTTTTCTAAAGCTGAAAAATTGTATTTTTCTCATCAGTAACAATAACTACAAAACAGGACAATAAATATAAAAGCTTTTTTACTTTTTCACTGGCTTATTTTCAGATTTTTCCTCCTCCGAAGTCTGGGATAAAATCTCATGTTTGACACTGCTGAGACTATCTTGTACTGATTTGTCTACAATCTTGTCTGCAGATTTCTTTCCCTCTTTCGTAAAGTTCATTAATTTGGGTTGTGTCCCAGTTTGCTGTGATAGAAATTTGACCATTGATAAAACAATCATTTAATTTTACAATGGCTGCATGAATAAGGTACTCATCTCCCAACCAGATGGTTGTGGGTTCAACCCCAAGTCTGGAAGGGGGACAAACCGGTAACACGAAATAACGTATGCATTCAAAACCTTCGTACAGCAAAAGTTTTTTTCCTATCGTAGGTACAGTAAAAACCTAGCCTGTACAGTGCATGGTGGCTGCCGAGACAAGCGACCATTACTTCTCAGTACTATAAATCCTCTCATTGGATCTCAGCAATACAAAAAAGAACTGTAGGGATAGTTTTTTAAAGACCCAAGTGGTTCAGTCGCAATAGCAGCAAGAAGGTAAAGAGTCAAGATACTTGATTAATGAATTGACTATCAGGTTCTCTACTTTTTCAATGCTGTGCATAGATTCATTACCATCATCAAAGAACTTAATGTGTTAAATATATTGCAGTCAAATAAATTCTATAGGTAATGAGTTGTCACTCCTGACATTCTAAAAATAAAAATGTGTATGTTGCGATAATGACATATGAAGAAATCAATAATAACACAGAGAATACATGTTTGGTAATATATCTTGAATATCATGAATCGGGGATTCCGTGGCGAAGTGGTTAAGCCGTCAGCCTCGTGATCTCAGGTGGTGTGGGTTCGACTCCGGACTCCGCCGTCTTTTTCACGGGTGCTTGATGCGGAGTACCCTGCATCTCATAGTCGCCCCCTAGTCGCCTTGTCCTTGACTTGCCACTGGAGTTGAGCGGCACGAGACAAGAGAGTGAGGATAAAAAGTAGCGCAGTTAATCCTTACTAAAAATAGCGCTAGCATAATTAATTATGCCATCATCGTCCACGATGGACGGCGGCCTTTGCCTTTGTTAATATATCTAATAACATCTTAAATAATGACAACACTAAAATATATTCAGTAAAGGCATCAGGTGAATTAATAAAATACCAGAACAGTGAGGATAGATTCCTACTGACAACGGAAGGATTGATCAATACTGGTAAGGAGAGGAGCAATTATTTAGCAATGAGCGGAGATTTGAAAATTGGTATTGATCAACTTTATCGTTCTATCTCAAAAAATCGTATCTATTTCTCTTATAAACTTGACAGTCTATCTCGAATAGTTTATCCCTTAACTGGATTATGAGGGATATGTTGTCACTCTGCCCCTATTGTGTCGCCAGCAGACCCGGAGAACATGTCTCTTGTTTGTTTGTTCTCCACATGCGCCCATGTTTGTGTGACCAGTTATTAACTTTATTGAACACATGATTTTTCTGCCTGCGGTGGCCTGTTGACAATCTTAATTTTATAACTTGATCTCTTCTTGGCAAGGTGTAGTACGCTTCTGCTTTATCAGATTCTGTGTGTTCTCTGTGACATTTGAAGTTAAATGTATCATTGTCTTTATTTCATGTAGCCCTGTCTTCAGTTTGGGTTGTGCTTCCTCCCTCTTTGGCTAGTTTAATTGCCTCCTCCTTTACAAATCATGGACAGACTGTCCAATTTGTTTATGGGTGAGGAGGACAGATCCCTATTGGTAATGAGATGTTGCTATTGGCTAGGAGAGTAGAGACAAGTATTGGCAAGGAGAGGAGAGAAAAGTTTTGGCAAAGAGAGGAGAGACAAATATTGACAAGGAGATGAGAAATAAATATTTGCAAAGAGAATGGTGAGGAATATTGATAATGAAATGAATACTAATAATAATAATAATGTTCGCTTAGGTGTTAAATGCCCGTTGCGTCGGTCAGCCACATCCATGACCCACTACTATGGCGTGGTTCCAGGCCTCGTCCATGGCGGATGTGGAGGTTGATATCGGCTGGAGCCATACCATACGGGGACGGCCTCTTCTGCGCCTCCATCCAGCCAGGGAAAGTCTTTTGGCATTGAGGAACGATTTATGTAGTATCTTGTGTGCCAGAGTTTCTTGGTCCAGCCGTACAACATGACCAAACAAAGAAACTAGGCTGCGGTAAAGTGTTTCTGAGATTGGGAGAAGGCCTGTTTTGGCAGAGACCTCCACGTTGCGGATGTAGTCATGCCATCGGATGCCCAGGATACGCCGCTGGTTGCGCATGTGGAAGGCCTCTAGTCTTGATGTTGTGTTTCAGCAATGCCCAGGTTTCGAATTCGTAGAGCAGGACTAGAACAATGCAGGACTGGTAGATCCGGATTTGTGTATCGGGGGAAATCTTGCCATTACTCTACACACGTCGGAGGTCATGCATAGCAGGCGCAGCTAGTCCGATCCACCTTGACATATCAAGACCACTGCGCCCATCAGATTATATCATGCTACCGAGATAGATGAATTCATTGGTGCCCTCCGCAGTGTGACCTTGGGTTTTGATGCCCTGGGGTGCTGTGTTGGAAACGAGGTTCTGAACTTTTGTCTTGGCCCAGGATATAGACAGGCCTAGAGAGGGTGTTTCACTGTCTAGCATTTCAATACTAATAAGACGACAGATTAATTTTGGTAATAAAAGAAATCAATATGGATAAAGAGAGTATATGAACATTAGTAATGATAAGGGTGATCAATATTGGTAATGAGAGGAGATAAATATTAGTAATAATAGATCAACACTGACAATAAAAGTAGTGATCAATACTGGAAATAAGAAGATACCAATAATGGTACTGAGAGTATACAACAATATCGATAAAAAACGTTGATAAATATTAGCAATGAGAGGTAAAATCGATAGTGACAATGAAAAATTAGATTAATATTGGTGATAAAAAGAGAAATCAGTATTGAGCTGATGGGTACAGGCTTTCAAAAAATATATAATGGCTTTCAGAAAACAGGTTGTATTTACTCATTCAGGACGGGCGGTCCCTGCCAGTGGCCGATTTTTCCTGTCGTTCAGAGCGGGATGCCCATGTGATCGGCAGTGATTTTAAGATTATATTTTTATTATTTATATATATTTTTTCTGCCTGAATGACTTTTTAGATACTTCAGAAACAGGTTGATTCTTTAGTTTCGTTTTATATAAAAAAATTGTAAAATTAATAAGTTTTTCTTGAAAAATTATTTGCTAACTATTAAGTCATTAACCCTACCAGACCGCTGTACCCATTTTCCGGTAATTTCCTTAACTGCCGCTATACCGCTGGACCTAATTTACGGTACTTTGGGTAGTACGTGATTAAAATGCGTCAGAATCTAAAAATAACCAACCAATCGTGGTCAAACCTCATGGTTAGTCATTGCAAATGTCTGCCCCCATGTTTGAATTGATTTTGTGGGGTTTAATGTGAACAAATTCGGAAAATTGACAATGAAACGAGCGGCTTATGAACCAAGCACTTCAAAAGGAAAGCAAAGTAAGTCTAGGCTTATGACAGTCTAACAGGTGATCAATAATTTGGTTGATTCAGGCTCTGAGGAGTCAGAATTTAATCAAGAATACTTTTCTAGTTCAAGTGAAACAGACAATGAGAGCTCGAGTGATGAGGAGAATCTTGAACCTTGTAGATCTAAAGCTAGATCAATAGTAAGAGAAGGGGGGCGTGTCCCTCAAACAGCTGATGGGGGAGATCTAGGTGGTGATGAAGGTTGGACACGGAATTTTGTATCACCAAATACAGATCTGAATTTCAATGAGGATGGAAAAGGCCCAGTGAACATTCCTGGATATATCACAGAGGAGAGTGAACCGATTGACTTTTCATCCTTGTTTTTGGATACTTTCTGGCAAAATTTGACAGAGAAAACCAATCTCCAGGCACACCAATTGCATATAGCAAAGACCAACTCCTACAATGCCAAAAATTTCAAGGATGCCAGTGGAAGAAATGAAGGCTTTTCTTGGACTGAGGATCTATATGGAATACTTATGTATAAAGCCCAGCTATCTGGATTATTGGATAAATGAGGGCTCTGACTTTGTTGGGTTTACTCCCGGATTTCGAAATGTTATGACTCAAGACAGATTCTTAGCCCTTTGCTGGGTGGATTGGCACACAAAGGTGGAATATTGACGCTAGATGAAAGGTAAACCTATTTTCTACAATGTCTCCAAGTTACATCTTATTCTAACCACTTGTTTGCATGTAACTAACATTTTTCTATGTCATGTTGGTTTTTTTTCTCTTTAATGCTCAGGAGCCCAGGTATAGGGAACAGTTTAGGTTAAGGGCCTCAAGTCTGGTAGGGTTAAATTCTATTATCCATAGTGAATGCACAAAACACGCTTAGTCTCCTTGAAATTATTTCTTAAAATGAAAATGTACATTTCATTTAGCCTTTGTGTTTTCTAGTCAATCTGAATTATCCTGGCAGAGAAGTCAACTCTTTACAAAAGGTGGGGGTTGCCGAATAAAATAAACATTGAATGTTTGTGGTCGAAGATAATAAACATACATTTTGTTTCGTTTTCAGCATAATGGACATTTTTTATGACTCTGAAATAAAATTAGATCTATTTTTCTGGTGTTTGGCTGTAAATAAACCGATGAAACCTTAAATTTGTGCAAAATATTTAATATTACCGTCGTTTCCGAGTCAGGTAACAATAATTCTCAAAATTGTCCTGTGCTAGACCAATGTCATGTTAGGTCACGTTAGATAATTTCGTAAATGGATGTAGTTTCGAAACAAGTGTGTCCCAAATGACACAACATGGATTAGCAGTCTGTATTGGGCAACTGACATGTTAATATTTTTTTTTCTGCGCAATTTGTTTGTTTTTTTTTGGTTGCTGCATGTTTCTTACTTCTTTACTATTTTAGAAATGGAGATATATTTACTTAATTTATATCTTCTTATTGCTCAAGCAATCCCTTTTCATTCCATATGTGACACGATCACATATGATAATATAAAACACAGTGACACTTTAACTGTAACACTATATGAAAATCTTAGAGGGATGGAAAATGTGCTGCACAAAACATGGAAATTTCGCTACGTCCTGAAAGTGTTTAAAGAGGAATTTAAACTAAAGCACCACAACAATATCACTCACTTTAGGCCTATTTATCTTCAGTAATATTTCATTAACATGTATTTCCGTCCCAACGGCGTGCGATTACGAAGATTTGGCTCCGTTTCACTGGCGTTGCAAGCTGCCAGCTCTAGGGTCGTCGCTTTATCATATATAAACTACTGGGTTAATGTTATAGAAACGGCTGAACATACTGCTCTTTTCGTGGTAGAGGGTTTCAACTTCCATCATGTGCAGTTAAATGAAAACAATGGCAATTTTTAAATTTGTTTTAGATTTTGGAAAGGATTTCCATTGTTTTTCCCTTGGATTTGAAGATTCACCCATTAGGAAGAATTGGGGGAGTTAAGTTTCTGCAACGGATTTTTTTTAAGTAGATCTATTTAGTTTGTTTATGTAGATACTTCTTCTTCTTCTTCGTACGCAGTCAGACAGTAACCATTATTTTTTCGAAAAAAGCGGCGGTCATCCTGAGGCTGTCGCCGCTGCCATAGAGCTTGTCTTGCAGTTCCACTGGTGATGGCCACATCTGCTGTCTCTGATCCTCGTATGTCGGGCAGTTCTGCAGCAGATGTTCAGCGGTCATTTTACCGGTACCGCACGGGCATTCGTCGGTACCACCTATCTTCAATTTGTTGAATAGGTGGTACCTCAGTCTATTGTGGCCAGTGTAGATACAATAATTACGTTTATAGTCAAAGTGACAGACATAGCCATTACAGTAAAAATCTATAGAAGTATTAGTACGTTTTTCTTCGATTTTATTTTCTAACCAAGGGACGCTGCTACCGCGTGAGTCTGTATGTTTGTGCTATTTTTCACCACTAAAACCTTCATCTTCTTGTATCTCAGAAACTTACATACATACAATAACACCAAAAAGTTCTTAATTAATATATAGACACACCCAAAAAACAAAAAAAACATTTTAAAACAAATTTTTCATTGGAAGTTCTTAAAATCAACAGCCACATCGGGACATGACGTGCTGAAAAATTATGCAGATACAGGAAATGGACGCAAATTTGTAAACTAGAAAGTAAACAAGTTTACCAAAGGAATGAAAAGACAACTCAATAATTCAGTTATATATTCATTACACGGGAAAGATTATCATTGTGAAAAAAGATGCTCCTAAAGTTTAATCTTATTGGGTGTAATAATTGTCCCAATATTCACATTTTACTCAACTTCTACGACACTGCGGTGTACGATCCTGAACCAAACCGTCTTTTGCACTTTTCCCAAAAAAATTTGGGAGAACTGCACACAATACAAACGCAAAATCGCGGTAGATTGGAAGTACTGTGAATGACCTCCCCCTTGTGACCATTTTTGACCGTGAAAGAATGGAAAGTTTTAAGTAGACAAACGATTTTTATTTTTTTTTTTTTTTTTTTTGCGTTCGCCTTATTTCTCTAATCCCCAAGGCGGAGTGCGTTGCACTGTGGTTTTTATTTTGCGCCTGTCGGCCCAGTGCATCCGACTTCAGCATGCATTTTATGTAAGGGTCTGCTTCCTCCTGCATTTTCTAAGGGTTTGCTTCCCCGGGGTAACGGCCGGTGCTGTGATGGGGATCGAACCCAGCACCTTCGGATTGTGAGCCGTGCCACTTAACAACTAGGCCACGCCGTCCCAGACAAACGATTTGAAAAACAGTATCCATCCCTTTTCGGCTGGCTTTTGTGCGTACATATCGTTGGGAAAGATGAAGTGTTGTAAGAGTTCTTTAATAGGTAGAATGTGTTTAGCAGAGGAGCAAAGCATACTTTGTCAATGTGTTTTTGTTTTGTTTCACCATCTTCTTGTAACTCACAAACTAACGCACACACAACAAAAACAATAACACTAACAAGTTCTTTATTCATTTGTGTCTTTATACACAACAAAATCATATTATTAGACCAACATATAAAAATGTTTTCATGTTTTCCATATCAGCATCCCCAGCAAAAAAATTCGTTATATTTCTAATGTCGCGAGCTGAAGGTTAAGGCATGTGAAGTTGACAATTACAATTATTTTCTACATGTTAGCAAAGAACAGGTATGTTATACACAATATCTTTCTTATACAGACCTCAATGGCAGCACTTCTAGAACAAACAAAATTCTTAAGTTTGTAAAAAGTTGTAATTGAAAAAAAAAGGGCAACGTTTTGTACAGAAATCTTCTGTGGATGTCAGGGAAATTTGTCATCTCTGTATAGTGAATCCGTTAACAGTTGTACCATATAAAAATTGCATGTTGAAAGAAACAAAACAAAATTCTAACAAATGGTGAAATTTAAAATTACAAGGAGTTTGTGATAAAGTTAAAGGACAAAGTCACAGAAATACAATTTACCTTTTTATTTGACTTTTTAATGCTAACAGGAAGTGGTGCAAATATTGGGGAGGCTTTTGGAGTTGTCTTCTCCATCTTGTCAAACACTTGAGAGCCCTTTGTTGAATTCTTCGCTGATGAACCTGCCATCTGCATTCAAGATGTTAAAAAAATAATAACTTCAGAAGAAGGGTCAGAAAATAATCATCTGAAGGTCATGAATCTGCCAAAATAAATTAATGAAAGTGTTAACTACAGGCATTCTGTATATGAAGGGTTAAAACTAGACGCACAAATTTAAAGAACACTTTTACATAACTGAATGAATGACAAGGATGTCAAGTTATCTTTAACATTACACAGTTTATATTTATTTATTAATATTTTCTATGCATTTATTTTTTTATTTCTTCTTTGTCTTCGTTCGTTCTCAATCTCCCACTACCAAACCCTGAAAAGGCTTAAGTAGCAGAATGTAGTCCAGAGAACGGAATGCGTTGTGTCTTAGTTTACAGCTTGGCTGCGATATTTGCACCTTTCGGTCCAACACATCTGACTTCAGCAAGCATTTTTTTAGTACTGGGTTAGCATTCCCTCTTCGATACCTTCTCCTTAGCCAGTCTGCCCTGCTGCAGCCTGCTATCCAGGATCACCACGTGGAGGTGTAGAAGGGTCTTGGCAGCTATGGTTCGCTGACCCTGACACTAGCAGTCAGCTATAAGTCGCTGACCACTGCAGCATCTTGATCCCATTTTTTAAATTTCAAACCTAGAGCAAGATTTTAAAATAAATATAAACCTACTTTTTGTTTTCTAGAAACCTTGAAGAAATCCTTGTTGGCTCATATATTTGTTGTTTATTTTATTAAATAAAATCGCATTATAATTTACGTGGTCATTTTCACATCGGAATATATACAGCTGATGAATATGATTATGTTTTAAACAAAATTATGGTGCTTGAAATATGAATGAAGAATAAAACAGAAATTGAATAGGGAAATAACTACCTTAAATGGATTTGGTCTAAACGATGATGGCCTCTCCTTTGATTTAACCTTTGTATCAATAGTGGTTTTCAACATTGGACCTGTAGGATAAAAAATACAGTTAGCTGTAATATTGGTCAAAAAATAAGATGAGACATAATTTATTTTTTTAAATATGATCAACAAGACTAACAATTTTGAAATTAACACCATTGAACCTTTCTACATTTGTATTGTCATTTTTCATTCTGCAAATTACTACATTACTCTCTCTTCCTGTTTTACTTTACTACACTTGTCCCAAATTCTCCTAGGCATTTCAATCTTCTTCTATTGTTAGTTTAAAACAAAGAAAAATCTGGTAGTGTTGAAGTGATGTTTCCAGAATACATATCATATCTATATTCATGTTCTCTTTATTATCCAGCAATACTGACTTGATCTTCTGCATAAGTCTGCGTTAGTTTTTGTTTGCAACAATCCAATTAAGGATGTGATGGAAAATACATTCTGGTGAAGATCAGAAGCATGGATGTGATACACACTTTTAGTCTCATTACATGTTTCAAAGTCAAAAAGTATAACAGATTTAATTTTTATTTGAAACAGCTTATTCTTTATCTTCTTTGCTGAATGCTACAGAGTTCCATATATATTATAGTCAGTTGAAGAGAAATTTGATATTAAAATAACCACTCTTGTTAATATTTTTCACCCATGTTACCACATCCTGTAGAAACTATAAGCCACGCACAAAAACAAGAATAGTAGATCTCGGTACTCCGCGGTAGAAGTACAGCGACTAACTCAGTCATATTACTAATATTATTCATTTTAGTAATACTCTCAATGGTACTGTCCCTGCTGTTGATTGGAGAGACTATATGTGTGTCAATTATACAAAATAGTGTTAACAAAAGGTTTGGGAGAAGACCAGCGAGCATAAGCAGGACAGATCAAAATTAGTGAGACCATGCTATGAGGTAGTCACATAGCAGACACAGACAGTTAGTGATGACACTTCATTGAGGTCTCAGATCTTTGTGAGGTTGATGATCAGTTTCCTTACTCTCTGCTGGGTACACTGCAGTATGTCACTATCATGGACTGAGCTATGTACCTTTGCAATGACTTTAAATACAATTTTGCAATACATAAATGAACTTCAAAAATCTACAACAGCAAAAATGGATAAATATAATGTGTTTAGAACTAGCAACATGTATGTTTTTTGAAAGAATGATCCTGAATCATAGTGCAGTGTACAACACTACAATGCATCAGAAGCTGCTGAAAAAGCATTCTTCGACAAATGACTGACATCTCACCAACCTAATCAAATTATTGCAGAAAAGTCAGTTCTATGTCACTTTTGGAATAGAAAAAAGTCCAGGGCAAAGCCCTAAAAATGGCATGGCACAAGGAAACGTCCTAACGCCTATGTTGTATTAGATATATACCAACAACCGACCTATTGACACAGAGGTGATAAAATTTGTTTATGCCAACGACACAGCAGTCACTGCCCAAGGAAATAGTTTTGAAGAGGTTGAACAAAAACTGATCTGGGGCTAGTCTATCGGTGGCACGATTGACTCGCATCCAGTGTTCGTACAGTGAACTCAGTCCCGCCAGGCGGAGTGAGAGTGCGGGCTTGCCTACCAAGCTCGCCTGCCTCTCCCCGGCACTCTAACAGGACCAATTTGGTGGAGTCGTACCGCTGGTAAGGGTGCGTTACTGTAGTCCGTGTCGAGAAGCATTGTCAGTCCGTGTGGTTCGTTGAAGGCTAGCGCGTATAACCAATCTCGACAGTTCGTCTCACTTGTGGTCCTTCTCTCTCAATGAGCTTTGGACCGGCAAATGGAAAGCAGGAATCGTGCCTAAAGGCCCTGTCCTCGCATGACCTCATGTGCCGGCGACGCCTCTTTTAAATGTCTGCCCTATCAAATGTCGATGGTACGTGACATGCCTACCATGTTTGTAACAGGTAATGGGGAATCAGGGTTTGATTCCGGAGAGGGAGCATGAGAAACGGCTACCACATCCAAGGAAGGCAGCAGGCGTGCAACTTACCCACTCCCGGCACGGGGAGGTAGTGACGAAAAATAACAATATGGGACCCTTTCGAGGCCCCGTAATTGGAATGAGTACACTTTAAATCCTTTAACGAGGATCTATTGGAGGGCAAGTCTGGTGCCAGCAGCTGCGGTAATTCCAGCTCCAATAGCGTATATTAAATTTGTTGCAGTTAAAAAGCTCGTAGCATGATCTAGGGCGAAGGCGGGCGGTCCGGCTCGCGCCGGTTCACTGCCCGTTGTCTCCTGCCCTACCGTCTGCTGGCTCTCTCCCGCGGGTGCTCTTCGCTGAGCGTCCCGGGTGCCGGGGCGTTTACCTTGAAAAAATTAGAGTGTTCAAAGCAGGCCTCAGCTGCCTGAATAATGGTGCATGGAATAATGGAATAGGACCTCGGTTCTATTTTGTTGGTTTTCGGAACTGGAGGTAATGATTAACAGTGACAAACGGGGGCATTCGTATTGCGGCGTTAGAGGTGAAATTCTTGGATCGCCGCAAGACAAGCTATTGCGTAAGCATTTGTCAAGAATGTTTTCATTAATCAAGAACGAAAGTCAGAGGCGCGAAGACGATCAGATACCGTCGTAGTTCTGACTATAAACGATGCGACTAGCGATCCGCAGGAGTTGCTTAGATGACTATGCGGGCAGCTTCTGGGAAACCAAAGTGACTGGGTTCCGGGGGAAGTGTGGTTGCAAAGCTGAAACTTAAAGGAATTGACAGAAGGGCACCACCAGGAATGGAGCCTGCGGTTTAATTTGACTCAACACTGAAATGATTGACAGGCCGAGAGCACTTTCGTTGGGTCTAATAGGGAATGTGTGCTGGAATTAGATCCTCGGAACTGTCATCACACTGTCATCAGTGTCATATACGCTGCACTGTGTCGTTAAGCCTGTGGCCCAGTGCATCCGATTTAAACAGGCGTTTCTGTAGGGATGCCCTCCTTAGCCTTTGGCTGTCCCCAGCCTATCTGCAAGGCAGCAGTTGTTTGTGATCAGAGTTGTCTCTTATGGAAGTTGTCTTATAGGACTAACGAGTCTTCACTACTCGTGTCTATATGGTGCGGTGATGATATATGATATATGATATGGACTATGTACTGACCCGGAAGAGAGGCAGTCCAGTGTGTCTGTATCCCAGGATCGTCACGTCCTGCCAGAAACGTAGCATTTGCATGTGAGTGGGGTATTTCTTTGCTCCCTTTATTTTCTCGGCTTCTCTGCAGTGATGGTACGCCTAGCATTCCCCGCCACCTGGGAGGTTGACACAATAGGGCAGATGTGCAATGTCCGCTAGCCTGCATCTCTTCTGCGTCCATTGGTATGGCTGGTAGCATACAGAGGTAGGTATCAAGGCAGAAGTGCATTTAACCAGGGGACAAGCCTGGTAATGTCACAGAGATGTTGTTCGCCTCATATCTCATGGTCATGGGTTGAGTCTCGACAGTTCACAGTGAGGTGGCTGCTCTACTGTTTTCGACACCCCGACCAAGAACTAAGTCGTATGTTGGTGGTTTCGCACCCCATCGCCGTATGGGGTCAATATCAAGCAGCTACCCGCCCGCTATTGATCGGCGGACGGCAGAGACCTCTTTCTGCGGCTCGACCGGGTAGGGCTGAGGCGCGAGCCTCAGGTCCCGACCATATCGAAGCCTCCCATCGCAGTGGTGCTGAGATTTTGGGCGGGATTCCGGCTTAGAGGCGTTCGGCCGTAATCCCTCACATGGTAGCCTCGCGCCATTGGCTTATCAGCCTGGTACGTGAACCAAAATGTCTGCGGCTCCTCTCGAATTGAGCAGGATTACCGTAGCAACGCCTTGTCATTAGTAGGGTAAAACTGACCTGTCTTCCGAGGGTCTATTACCAGCACCCGTTCACTATTAAACCGGACGAATTAATAGAGGGCTTTTTTGTTTGTCAATGACCAGGTATCTGGAACCTGCGGTTTCTGCGGGGTTAAAATAAGATTACCGTAGCACTCTTTCATTAGAAGGTTAAAAAGCTGACCTGTCTTCCGTGGGTCTAATACCAGCACACGTTCACTATTAGACCCAACGAAAGTGCTCTCGATTTGTCAGTCATTCTACAGTATTGGCGTGTTGAGTCAAATTAAGCTGCTGGCTCCACTCATGGTGGTGCCCTTCCATCAATTCCTTTATCGAACACTGGATGCGAGACAGTCAAGCCACCGAGAGAGTAGCCCCAGATTTTCGAGGGTCTAATTCCAGCACCCGTTCCATATTGGACCCAACGAAAGTGCTCTCGGCCTGTCAGTCATTTCAGTGTTTGGCCGTGTTGAGTCAAATTAAGCCGCAGGCTCCACTCCTGGTGGTGCCCTTCCACCAATTCCTTTAAGTTTCAGCTTTGCAACCATACTTCCCCTGGAATCCAAACAGTTGCTTCGATGACTCTGCGGGCAGCTTCTGGGAAACCAAAGTGATTGGGTTCCGGGGGAAGTGTGGTTGCAAAGCTGAAACTTAAAGGAATTGACGGAAGGGCACCACCAGGAATGGAGCCTGCGGCTTAATTTGACTCAACACGCCAACACTGAAATGATTGACAGGCCGAGAGCACTTTCGTTGGGTCTAATAGGGAATGTGTGCTGGAATTAGATCCTCGGAAGATAGGTCAGTTTTTACCCTACTAATTACAGGGTGTTGCTACAGTAATCCTGCTCAATCCAAGAGGAATCGCAGGTTTCAGACACTTGGTCATTGACTGAATAATAGCTCTCTCTTGATTCGTTGGGTCTAATAGGGAACGGGTGCTGGTATTAGACCCTCGTAAGACAGGTCAGTTTTACCCTACTAATGACAGGGCGTTGCCATGGTAATCCTGTTCAATTCGAGAAGAATTGCAGGTCTCAGACATTTGGTCCACGTTTTTGCCCGCCCTGAATCTCAGCACCACTGCGATGGGAGGCTACGATGTGGTTGGGACCTGGGGCTAGCGTCTCAGCCCGACCCGGTCGAGCCGCAGAAAGAAGTCTCTGCCGTCCGCCGATCAGAGCAGGCGGGAAGCTGCTCGATATTCACCCCATATGACGCTGAGGTGTGAAACCACTAGTAGAAGACTTAGTTATCGGTCGGGGTGTCGTAAGCAGTAGAGCAGCCACCTCACTGTTGAGACTCAGCCCTTGATCATGAGATATGTCCGCACACCAGGCGAACAACATCTCCATGCCATGACCAGGCTTGTCCCCTGGTTAAATGCACTCCTGCCTTGCTCTTTACCTCTGTCTGCTATCAGTCATCGCAATGGACACAGAAGAGATGCAGGCCAGCGGATATTGCACCTCTGCCCTATTGTGACAACCTCCCAGGTGGCGGGGAATGCTAGGCGTGCCATCACTGCAGATGAGCCGAGAAAATAAAAGGAGCAAGGAGATACCTCACTCACATGCATATGCTACGTTTCTGGCAGGACGTGACGATCCTGGGATACAGACACACTGGACTGCGTCTCTTCCGAGATACTTGAAAAACTAGTACATACAGTCCATTATATCATTGCCACACCCTATAGACACAAGTGGGGAAGACTCGATAGTCCTGCAAGACAACTTCCCTAAGAGACACTGCTGCCTTGCAGATAGGCTGGGGACAGCCAAAGGCTAAAGAGGGCATCCCTACAGAAACGCCTGTTGAAATCGGATGCACTGGGCCACAGGCTTAACAAAGTAACACAGTACAACGTATATCGCTGTAACCAGCGTACGAAGAACAAAAACTGACAAGCGCACTTGATGCGCTTGTCATATATTACCACAAAAAACACCTCAAAGCAAATCCCAGATATGTGCGTTATACATCAGAAATAGAGGCAAAAAGAAAACTACAGACAAATGGAAAGGACAGGAGCTGGAACACAGTATAGCTCTCAGATATCTAGGTGTAAAATTGGATCACACACTGTTCTGCATGATACACTGCCAGGAAACAAAACAGAAGATACATGGGAGAAGTAATGGAAGAAAACTGACTTGCACAACATAGAGAGCACAGCTAGATGTCCTCCGAACATCAGCACTTGCACTGTGTTTCTCTATACCTGAGTTGTAAACAAAGAATTGACAATGATCATGAAAATGATGACAAAACAAGTATTTATCTGCACTCAATTAAATTGAGGAATAATATGTGTCTTGTGTTCGTTGTCACGAACAAACAATGTTTACAACTCGCTGCCTTGAAGTTTACTCATATTCCCTTCTGTAGCTGAGTACGCCAAGCCAGTTTGGAAAAACTATGCGCATGTCAAACTTATGGATGCTGCAACAAATTAAACATGTTGAATAATGGCGCTTAAAATCTTAGAACAATTTGCTCCATAATCAACGTAGCTTTATCTGGGACAAGAAGAGTCACATCAGAAATTGAAGCAGAGAAACAGGCACACGACCCAAGGCAAACTACGTTTGGACATCAGGTGCAGAGCACAAAACTGAAATCTAGAAAGTTTCTTACAATCAACACAGCCCCTAGAGACTAGTCCCAGAAAACGCTGCATGTAAAAATGGAATGAACACAGGTTCCCTGGAACAAGTTGCAGGAGGAAACCGCAATATGGAAATTACTAACTAGATTCCTAATCTGGTGCATCACGGTGCAGGATGAACTTCAAGAGACAGGGATACAGGGATGATGAGACACGCAACTGTGAAGCAACACGAAACCCAGACCACCCGATGATCTGCCCAAACCTTCTAAAAACCTGCAATGTGGATGACATGTTGAGTGGGAATGACAAAGCAATCCACATGACTGAACATTGGAAACATGATGTCTGAGATGGTGCCCAGGTTAGGGGAAGTTGGTAAGCTCAGAATCTGAAAGAGGTACAACAAGCAAAACAAAGTATTATAGTTAACATTTGTAGCGAAGCTTAAAATAAGGCCCCCAGCAAAAGCTATGACAGCCTGGTATGCGAACTAAATTCACCTACCCGAACTTCCTCTTGTAAGTTCTACATTGTCACTCAATCGCCTGTCTAAGCTAACGTCTACATCTTCTTCAGTGTCAGTTTTTTGTGATAATGGCCTAAAATGAGATCAATGTTCCAAATATTTAAAAAAATTATTCAACTCTTCACGCATGCTACAGAACAGGAGTCTAAAACATGTAATGCAAAGACATTTTCTGTGGCCTGCAATGCCATTTTAGTGTTTTTTTTATTTTTTTTTTTTTTTTTTTTGGCATTCGCCTTATTCCTTTATTCATCAAGGCTGTGTGCGTTGCACTATGCTTTTATTTTGTGCCTGTCGGCCCATGCATCTGATTTCGGCATGCATTTTATGTAAGGGTCTGCTTCCTCCTGCATTTTCTAAGGGCTTGCTTCCCTGGTTTAACGGCCGGTGCTGTGATTGGGGAGCAAACGCAGCATCTTCAGATTGTGGGCCGTTCACTTAACCACTAGGCCACGCTGTCCCCATTTTAGTGTCTGATGCCATTCAAAGCTACTCATGCTGAGTTGAATAAACTCTTGATTGGTTTCCTTTGCTGGCAGAATATGGTAGCCTGTCTTGTATTCTGAGGTGTACTGAGGTGTATTTCAGAAGGTGGACCTATGTACTCCTGTCTGTAGTGCAATGCAAGGGTTCTTAATAGGCTCACCACTATGAGGATTACAGTATTCATCCTCTCCTCACTGGTCAGTGCTCTGCCATAGCCTGTTTCCAGGAACATGAATGAGGACAAGAGGTGGGGTCTTGATCTATATGTTTCATGTGACCCTGACTGCTGAGGGATAATAAAGATTAATCAATTATATAGGGTTTTTTTTACCCCGAAACAGAATTATTATTTAACTAAACAGAAACCATTAATTAAATGTGAGTTATCGGTACAAAACATACATTAACCCTTCACAGTCCAAATCATCTGGAAATGCCAGCTAACGTAACATTAGCTAGTCCAAGTTCACTCACAAAACATCAGTAACATGCTAAAGCGCCAACCAACCCCTATGTTACACACTGTCCCATAGCAACAAAGTTTCATTTAACAAAAGAGTTCTCAACAATACACTAGTTAGTATTTACGTTTTTTATGCATTTTTAAAGTTGCGTCTTTCCAAGTGATAGACTTCAAGAGCTCTGAGTTGACTTATTACTTAATCTGGCCAATGATCATTCATCTGGATGAGACGTGGATACTTAACAAGTCCAACAGTGAAACAGACAAAAGTAAAAAAAGTACTGCTTTAAATGGTATAGCGCACATATGGTGAGACAAATATATAAAAAATTGTGTTGTAATTTTCCCCTCAATATTAACCTTTAAGTGGCTAGCGTCGATCCAAATCAACTGACGTCACGAAAATGATACCACAAATGACAGATGTACCAGACTCATCTATGTTTTTACAATAGCAACGGACGTTCTAATAAAATATAATCGAACAGCTAAGTAGAAATAGTCTGAACAATACTGCTCTTTTGATTGTAGAGATTTCTGAATTCAGCCATGTACGGTTAGATACAAACAATGGTGATTTGATATTTGTTTTAGACTTTTGAAAATGATTTCTTATGTTTTTCGCTTGGATTTGATGATTTGTTGAGAATGGGGAAGATAAGTTTCTGCAACAGATTTTTCTGAGGTAAATCTATTTAGCTTGTTTATGTAGATACAATAATTACGTTTATAGTCGAAGTGGATATGGCCAGTACGGGAAATTTCAGTAAACATCGATAGTCCGTTTTCAGGGGTTTTCTTTTTTTCAAACATGGGATGCCGATAGCAGGTGAGTGTATATGTGTGTGCTGTTTTTCAACACTATCACCTTCAACTTCTTGTAACTAACACAAACACAACAAAACAGTAACACCAACACATTCTTTATTCATTTATTTCTCTACTCACAAACAAATCATATCAATAGACCGTCAAATAAAAATGTTACAGGCTCTCAAAGTCATCAACCCAAGAAAAATGTGACATCAGGGTTATGTCTCTTCTTTCCTTTTCAGTCTGGCTGTTCTTGTATCCGAATCCTGGCATATTTTCTATCACCTCTGGAAAGATCTGCTGCTTCCAGGTGGGTTTGCATACAGTAGGGATGGACTTTGGTGTTCATACAACGATCATAGAGTCGTCACTTATTTTTATTTTGGCTATTTCTACAAAGTTTCTCCGCTTTAGTCTCCCTTTTCCAAATCCATTTAGTCTCTGGTGCATTGGATGGTCTGTCAGTCTTCTTAGTTTCTCTGGTTGCTGCTGGGCTCTGCTGTCTCTTCTATCAGCCATGGATTGCAGATTTGCAATCTTTTCAAGTTATATAATTGGCGTTGACTTCATGCCTATGGCTTGGTTGTGAAGTTTGTTGATTTAATCAAAGTTTGCCTTTGCCGTTGTTGCCCATGCCATACTTGAGAAAGATCTCTCACTATTCCAGTGTAGTTTCTTCAGTATTCTCTCCTCTGCTTCCCAGCTTTTGTCAGCAAGTTTCCTCATAATTGCCATTCTTTGTCTTGCTCTCATTCGGTTTCACTCGATCTGAGTTTTCCATGTCCTGTGCCGATCAAATGTGATGCCCAAGCAGTTTGGGTTGTCACTCAGGCACAGACATTTGCCATTAAGATTTATTTTGGTATTCTGTGGTTTATTTGAAAGGGAGAATATCGTACATGTTTTTTCTTCATTTATTTTGACCAACCATGTTTTTGTCCACTCCTCCAACAATGTTAGGGCCTGCTGCATCCAATTGTTTGCTACTGTGAGATTTTCTTCAGAGGTCCACATAGACAGATCGTCTGCAAACATGGAGTTGTGGACTCTTCTTGGTATATTTTATATTATATTGTTTATATACACCAGAAAAAGTGTGGGTGTCAGTACTCCCCCTTGGGGTACTCCTTGCTCCAGTGTCACATTTTTGCTCATCTGCCCTTGTACTTGAAGTCTGGCTGTTCTGTTTTTAAGGTAGTGGCTGATCCATCTGTACATTTTTCCAGATACTTTATAACTTTCCACACCTTGTCAAATGCCTTCTCTAGATCCACCCAAACCACTACTGTATACTTTTTCTCTTGGTAAGCATCCTCTATTTCCTGCGCTATGAAAGTAATCTGGTCCTCAGTGGATCTGTGTTGTCTAAATCCTGCTTGCTGTGGAATTAATATATGCTTTGCTTCCAGGTACCACATCAGTCTGGTGTTTACCTGCGCTCCATCAGTTTACCTACACAGCTCAGTAGACTGATAGGCCTGTATCCATTTAGATCTGTTATAAGTTTAGCATCTTTCCATGCCTGCGGTACAATTTAGGACTGACAATAACTTCCTCTTTGTTCTTTGGCCTAACCCCATCAGCATTTCATTTGTTACCCCATCTTTTCTGGGCGATTTCTTTTTCTTTAAAGTTACCATGACCTCATTCATTTCATTCATTGTTAGTTTTACCATCAAGTGCTCCTCTGGTGTAATTTTGATGTTGTCGTGGCTCTTTCGTTTTTCACTTATGTCTGTATGCCTGTCTGTAGGGACATCAATGTGCTTTGCTCTGGCATAATGCTTGATGGTAATTTGTTTTATGGTAATTCGTCATTCATGGCTCTGACCAATTTCTATAGTTTGTTCCCTTCTCTATTTAGATTGAGGCTTATACTATAAATACAGTATCTTTAGTATCCTATGTATACAGTATTCTTAGTTTCATAGGTAGAATACCCTTAGTGCCATATGTGTAGTACCCTTAATTCCATATGCACAGTACCCTTAGTACAGCACCTTTTGTACTATACATATCTGTTAGTTTTTACTACAAACGTATTTATAACATATACATAAACAAACTAAACAGACCTACAACTTAATTTCCATCACAATCGATAGTGTGATTCTTGCGTAACAGAGAAAAAATTCATTTTAAAATTGTTTAAAGTCAAATTAGCCATCCTGTTGTTTTCAAGACGGAGATGGCCTCTAATTCGATCCAGCCATTTCTACAGCAAAAACTGGCGTTAACACAATGAATACACCAGTGACTATACAGAGACAATGCCCAGGGCAAATTTGTTTGCCAATGGTTCAGTATGTTAAAATACCTTGTATCAGTTCTGTCACAATCATCGTCTTCACTGTCTGCTTCTGCTTCATTCATCTTCAGCTCTGCTTCTTCCTGACATCTGTGCATGACCTGGCTAACACGCTCTGCCAGCTGAATACGTTTTAGACGTGTTGCATATGTTGCTGCAATGTGCAAAAGGCTCTGATCCTCCATCAACTCACACACTTCCAAAGCTCGGAAATCTCTCTCAGACTTTGCAGCAAACTAGAAACAAAAATGGGTACAGTATTAAAATATAGCATGCCACTTATGCATAAACATTTTTTTAAGTGTTTTAGTCGAATACTTCTGGTAACAAATTTATGAACAGTATTTTTACCATTTCCAGTTTGTAGGAGCTGCAAAACCAAAAATTGCAGCTTACACAACAACACATGCATTTGCACTATGATTTAGTTTGTGGAATTTCATTTTTTTTAATGTCACTACAGCAATGGCGTTGCTGTTTTAAAGTGTATATTGACTCTCTGGTGTGTCCTGTTCGGAACTGAAAGAAGAGAATGTTCTTTTTTTATGTAGTTTGTTTATGTCATCATTACTTTTTGGCTGTGACATTTAGCTAAACAACGTATTCATAAACATATCTCATTTAAATACATTATATTTCTTAAAACGTTATGGTGCTTCCGGTAACGACCCTGCATAAATCCAGTCCTTCATGTACTCAGTAAGCATTTTAACAATTACTGATATTGTGAAAATATTTTTTTTTCATGTCAAAGTAGACAACTGGTACAACTTACAGCAAACAATTTGATTAAAGCCTCTCTCAGTGGTCTCACTAACTCATCTTCATCCACTAGTCCTGACCTCTGAAGATTCTTGGCAATGAGATAGCTTCTCTGGTAGGATTCCTACAATTTTAAACAAAAACAAGTACAGATAAAATGAACAAAATAAATCTTACAATAATGGAGCGATTTTCTTAGCTCTTGTCAAGATGTTTGCACAACATAAAAACCATATCTCCGTTGTTCACTAAGCATGACAAATTTTGCAAATGTCTGCTAATATTGTATCTGACATTTGTGAGACATTTCGAGGGAAAAGAAGAAGGGGGCAACTAAGAGTCACATTTACATCTCAGGCATGCAGAGACATTAAAGTACAAAACTATGCAGAAATAAAGTGAGCTGCAGAGGATAAGGTCAAATGGAGAGACATAGACAACCTTACAACCACTCAGGACTGACCACTCAGGACTGATCAACCAGATGATGATATGTGCCAAGAATAGACAGACGGGATGTAGAAGGGGATGAGTGAATAGAAGCAATGAATAAGACATTTTATGTAAAATTTACATATAAAATAAAATTTTCTAAGCATATTAATTTGTTATTTGAAACAAGTAACGCATGAAGGTTAAAATCTATTGGATAATATACAGAACATTTTAATTCACTAAAAAGAAACAGAAAGTGGCATGAAAGGCAATTCTTGCAAGAGTACTTTAACCTTACGCACGCTACATAATTTATGAAAAAAATTTGACCTAATTAATTTTCTTAATTAGTCGCCGTGGTAGTCGTCTTTCAAAATTTGTAACTTTTATGTTTGTTTGTCAATAAATATGATTTTCTGGCGTGTAGATACACAATAGCATAACGAACATGTGGGTGTTATTGTTTTTGTTGTATGTTTGTTAGTTTTTGAGATTTAAAAAGATGAAGTTGAAAATTTATGAAAATCTCGGGAAAAATTTGGACTCGACCACTAGGCCTAGTCGCTTCGATAGAAAACCATGGAAACCACAACAACGTATCGATACTGTGTTTACAATATCGCCACAACTGTTAGTTTCCAATTCAAACGTAGTTCTTTCGTTTAAACAAACAAAATAAACAGATCTGCGCGATAAAAATCTTTCTCAACAACCTACTTCCCCTTTCGCAAAAAGTCGGCTTGCTCCAAACGGCGTATACTAAATTAAAACTGTTCAAAAGCCATTTGTAATCGCACATACGATACTTTAACCGGCAAAATATCGTGTATATATGGAGGACGTACTCAGCAGTAAGAAATGGCTGTCAGGAGTGACTCCGTTCACAAAAAAAAAAATTTTTTCCGCACACCGTTTTTGCAGGCCGAGCTGGTTAGAAGAGATCGGACATTGGAGTGCTACTGGTTATTAAAAAGGTCATGTGATCCAGATGGAGAAAAGGACAGAACCTCCTTTCATGACTTCAGGAAAATTTATTTTCCTCTGGTAAGTAAAACTGATATGACAGATCTTACCTCGTACTGTGTTTTTTCAGAGCTCATGTCACACAGTTGAAGCTGGAAGGGTAAGACAGCCAGTGCTGGGCGGGGCAATGTAGCCGGGTATCTGGATCCTTTACAAGGAACACACCTGGAAGAGGCAAAATATGATATGTTGATATATTCTACATTAATGGCATAGAATTCATATAGAAATTATTATATACCTTAAGATGGTTATGACTGTCGGTGAAAGAGGACATGTTCGCTGACAGTTCTTGCCAATAGCATCACGCCTTCACGTCACTTACAAAGTGTGATATTTATACAATATCTCTGCTAGAAATTTCCAAAGCTTACTGAGGTCAAAATAAGGGAAAGTGTATTTGTCAGTCCACACATACATCAACTCTTCTGAAATACGCATTCTATATCTTCACAGGTGATGAAAAGTTAGCCTGGAATGCTTTCCTGCAAATGGCCACAAGCTTTCTAGGAAACAAGGACCTTCTGGAAATCCTCTTGCAAAAGATTCTAGGGCGCAACATGTCATTGAAATTACACTTTCTGCATTCTAATCTTGATTTCTTCCCGGGTAACTGCAGTGCTGTCAGTAGCAAGTATAGGGAATGGTGTGCAACAAACAAGAAACAGTTTCATTAAGCTATTTCTACCCTACACTAAAGGGATCAATGAAAATGGAATGCAGTGATCAATACCCTTCAACACCCTTTGGAGCATAGGTCTTCATCAAACACTCCTGTCATGCGCCATCCTTTCCAACTGGCTCCACGTCGTTCCTGCCGATTTTAGGTTTGTCTCAACTTCCCTTCTCCGTGAGTGTTTAGGTCTGCCTATATCTTGCCCTGAGGATTCCAATACAGTGACTGCCTTGTAATGATATCATCAGGTTTCCTAAATGTGTATCCTATCGCCAATACCTGCTTCTAACATCCAGTCCCACTGGCATCTGCCCAGTTCTTTCCCGCAGTTTTATATTAGTGATTTTATCATTATATTCCCTAAATTCGACACATGCATACATTGATGAAAACTTAGACCTTTTTAGTTTTACTTTTCTTTGTTCTACATATTACAAATCCATACAATAGGACATATATGACATTGTAAATGAAGATCTTTAATTTTGTGGAGGATTTGATTTTTTTTCAATTTAAACAAATACCCTAAAGAAATAAAAGTCCCTCTCGTCTTTTGTATTCTGAATTTGAAATCTCTATCTGTACCGACCATGTCTATATTAATACCAAGATATATGAATGAATTCATCTTGTAATACCAACCAAATCTCCAAGTGTAATCTGATTGTAACTAGATGCTTTTATTGTGATAATCTGTGTTTTTTCTCTGTGTACCCTCTGACCTAATTTCAGTGACCATTCAGTTAGTATACATATTTTATTTGGTATTTGGTTGTGACAATTTCAGCAATGCTAGCTGACTATGGTTGGGCCCTAGAAACTCATTACATCATCATCAAGTAGCATGTCCTTTATAGAACGTCACTCACATCACAGTCTGTCTGAAAGAAACTCTTTCCCTTGCCAAAACTATAGCCTCCCCCACAGTTATACCCAGGCATTCCTAGATATCTTGGTACTATCGTCTTCTCGATTTACCCCTGCCTTTTTTGCCATGTCAGTGTTTTTATCGCCTTAAACGCATCTCTCTCCCTGCCTTGATGCTGTAGAGTTTCTATATTCTTACAAGTGTCCACTATGTATCTTCTTTGATCTTTTATTCCTCTTTTCCTGCGCAGTTTTTATATGCTGTGTTGGTCATCTGACTTCCCATTTGTTTTAATTGTTTCCTTTCTCCAATGAGTTTCAGTGTTTCATCTGAAATATAGCTCTGTTTCTTGTGCGACATCCTGGGAATCATTTCATTTGCCGTCAAAATTAAAACATCCCTTGGGTGTGATGTCAACTACTCAGATGTTATCTCTTCATGTACCGCAAGCAACGCCTCAAATTTGTTTTATACTTTGATGTCATATTCAGTCGGTATTGCTGTTACATCGAAGCGTATTGGCTGGAAACCTTTGTTAATCCTATGAAATCTTGTCTTGAAAACTGCAAACAGTAATTCGTGGTCTGTATTGCAGTCCGCTCTTGGCAGCATTTTTGTTGCCAGCACATTTGACCTCCATCTTTACAAGCATCTCCATCTTTACTCATTACAAGCAACATAAATAAAACAAATAACTAAAAACAACATTTTCTTTTTAAACCACGATGGTACAGCTGAAGGAAATGGCTGACCTGATTTGTTGTTGTCTTTCGTTGACACTCACAAGCCAGTAATGATCAGACTTGCCCTTGGCCTGGTTCAGATATATAATAACCTTCAACAACTGATATGTACATTACAATGATGTTCTCAGACAGTTTTTACTGGCTACATAGTAAGATAATGGCAGAAGTGAAACGTAGGTGTCAAGAAGGGAACAGACATGGTCGACAAAAAGACCAATTAATAAAGTTATTGTTGTGTGTGTGTGTGTATATATGTAAGCACATGAATGCGCAAAAAACACATAACTAATAAAATCGTTATTTTTGTGGTGGATTTCAAATAATACGGTTTGCAACAGGAAAAGAGCGCACCCAATAGTGACAGTGGACGGCCATGAAAATCAAGACTGTACAGCATGCTCTTGAGGCCACATGAATTTAACTCAGTTTGCAGTGTCAAATGCACTTCAAGAACCCCTGGCAAGCATCAGCACCTAAGTCACGATCACTCTAGTGCAAGGTAGTGGAGATTGTTTAGTCAGTTGATGCTCGTGACATGACAAAGTACTCGGAGTACAAGAGACAGTCTGGCACAGATACTGCAGCCTTGATGTAAACTTCAACAGAACATAATAAAACATTCTTATAAGAACGACAAAATGGAATTCTACATTTTAAGTTTAAAATAATCACTGTACTCTTTGACCTACTCGAATCGATTGAAAGAGACCATTCAGCTGAATATGAGTAGTTCATTTATCAGCACCGAATCTAATATTTGGTCTCTCCCCAACATTTTGTACATAAAGAAAACCATAAAAAAGAGAATGGTTGAATAGGAAACAGAAATCATACTGATAACACTCTGATAAGTGGGAGGCAAACATCAAAAGACAAACAAGAGTCTGTCAAAGTTTGTCACCTAAGCAAAAAGTGCAGTCAAAATTTGATGTAACCTCAGAATATAAAAAAACATGTTCACATTAAAAAAAAAAAATCACACAAAACTTTTTGACAAAAGTTTTATTTATAATATTTGTGTGATGTTTTAGAAGCTACTCGTATCTCAGCTCATCACTCTGATAATTGTCCATGGTAGCAGGTTTCCAGTTGCTTTTCTTACATCATGGGTTACATTGAAGGCAGACCTTGGCCCTCTTCACTGTAGTGAATCGTAAGACTTCTAAGCAGGTTGGTTTCTACAATGATCACATGGCATGGACATGTGGTAGGGTCTTGGTCAGTATGCCACACCTGACAAGTATGTGAGAGTCATTGCACCCAGTGGTGACATAAGTAATACAACTTGTATATTGTATTATCATGTTTTTTACAAACAATGATTATTTGTATACAGCAGTATAATGTGATATTGGCGAAGTGTTACCGGTGCCCAAAAAGTGAGCAAAGAATAGTAAAGCTGTAACCTGCCAGGCATGTCACATGAGGTGATTAAGCAGCGTTGTGCATGGGGCTAGTTGCCTTATCCCACAGAAACTTTAAGCCACAAAAACTTTAACTGATACGGGTAAGTCTACATTTGATGACCTGGCTTGTATTTGTTGAAGACCTATGCTTCACAGGAAGCTCGAAAGGTTTTGATTGACTTATTGGTTGATTGTGTAAAATACATAACATAAGACAATGAGATACTAACGTGCTTCTTTGTGTTGGCTACCGGAAACCAAGTAGATCCAAAGTGTTTGTTTAGCATCCTCACAATACCAAGAGAGTCCATAAAACTTGGAGTTCCTTCCTCTGAGAAACTGTGGCCATTTCACAAGATAGAATAAATGAACAATTCACTTTGAGACTTGCAAAATATTTAAGCTGTTAACCAAATATGTTCATCCCTTTTATTAGATAAGGTTAAAACATAAAACACTTTAGTAATGGAACACTGACAATTTATTCCTGTAACCTGAGGTATTGGTTCTAGTGCATTCACTGAAACCCAAAAGGATAATTCACTCGCCAAGCTTTGTGACCTGTGTGAATGGTGGTGATTGCGATGCTACGGGTTGAGGATTCATCTACCTTTTAGGGGTTAGAAACCAGCATAGAAACAAATGTTGTGTGGCATGCAGTACTAAAACGTGACTGATTTATACTTAGTTATTTTACTTCCTTTTTGTCATCCGCTTATGCCGTTAATCAGTCTGGGGAACTGAAGTCACCTAATGACTCCTTGAAAGTTTCTCTGAAAAGCTTAAATATTGATGTCACCTCCTGGGAAATGTTTGCACGAGGCCTTACCACCTGACGAGCTAGTATCATCAAAGGTGCTTAGATCGTAGAGAGTAAGCCATTGCGGAGGCTCAGTGAAAGCATGCTGTCCGGAAAAACAACTCACGATTTCACAGCCTGCTCCCCGCATGTGGCAGGGTATGTCGTTACAGGATTGGTCTTTGCAGCCATAAAGAACATATTTCGCAGCAATAGTCTGATGCTCTCACCATGTTTGCTTGCGATGGGCAACTATTATTATTATTACTATTTAACCTTTAGCACGCCACATCTTTTTTTTACGAAAAATTTGCATCTTGCTTTCGTAGTTCACTTTCAAAATTTGTAACTTTTCTGTTTGTTTGTCAATAAATATGATTTTCTTGTGTGTAGTGACACAATTGAATAAAGAAATTGTGGGTGTTATTGTTTTTGTTGTGTGTTTGTTAGTT
This sequence comes from Ariolimax columbianus, assembly GCA_036924085.1. Classification (NCBI taxonomy): domain Eukaryota; kingdom Metazoa; phylum Mollusca; class Gastropoda; order Stylommatophora; family Arionidae; genus Ariolimax; species Ariolimax columbianus. The sequence continues at coordinate 83,580,065 of JAVGWX010000007.1, read as the reverse complement.
TCTGAGATACTTTTCTTCTTCTTCTTCGTACGCTGTCAAACGTCAACTTGTATTTTTTCGAAAAAAGCATGGTCATCCTGAGGCTGTCGACACTGCCATAGAGCTTGTCTAGTGTTGCCACTAGTGATGGCCACATGTGCTTTCTCTGGTCCTCGTATGTTGGGCAGTTTTGCAGCAGATGTTCAGCTGTCATTTTCCCGGTACCACAAGTGCATTCGTCAGTGCCACCTATCTTCAGTTTATTGAATAGGTGGTACCTCAGTCTGTTGTGGCCTGTGCGGAGTCTGAAGACCACAACCTGCTCTCTTCTGTTCAACTGGTAATAGGCGTCGTTTTTTGTGTAGCCAGTATGTTCTGTTTCCCATTTGGCCATGTATCTGGCTCTAATAAGTCTTTTGGACTCTTCGTAGGTCACTAGAATCTGGTTGTGGTAGTCTTGCTCCTTCTTTTGCCAGTCTGTCTGCCTCCTCGTTGCCCTGGATGTTACAGTGGGATGGAACCCACTGTACCACTACTCTTTTTGGTGCGAACTGCTGGCATAGTTGACAGAGTACTGCTCTTAAATCATTAAGTTCAGTATTTTTCTGGCTTTTTAGTGCTGTGACTACAGCCAGGCCATCTGTAAACAGGACTATCTGGCTTTCATTTCTTTTGCCTGTCAGCATTTGTTCTACTGCAGCCCTCAGTGCCTCTGCCTTCGCTCTGGAATTGCTTGAGTATTTTCCATTTGCCACTGACAGTGTTATTTTTTTCCCATTTGGTACGCTCAGGAATACCCCTGCCCCTCCGTTCTGTTTTGTGTTTGTTACAGAACCGTCGAAGAAATGCATGGGTCCAGTCCATGCTTGGGTAGTTTTACGTTATGTACCTCAAGGTTATGTCCCTTCTTTCTTTTTCAGTCTGGCTGTTCTTGTTTCCAATACCTGGTATATTTTCTACCACCTCCGGAATGATATGCTGCTTCCAGGTAGGTTTGCGTACAGTAGGGAAGGGCTTTGGTGTTGTTAATGTGTTCATAGGGTCTTCGCTCATCTTTACTTTGGCTATTTCTGCAAAGTTTCTCTGCTTTAGTTTCCCATTTCCAAATCTATTTAGTCTCTGGTGCATTGGATGGTCTGTCAGTCTTCTGAGTTTCTCTGCTTGCTGCTGGGCTCTGCAGTCTCTTCTGTCGATCATGAATTGCAGATTTGTAATCTTTTCAAGTTCTACAATTAGCGTTGACTTCATGCCTCCAGTTATAACTCTCATGACTTGGTTTTGAAGTTTGCTAATTTTATCAAAGTTCGCATTTGCTGCACCCATGCCGCAATGCCATACTCTAGAACTGGTCTCACTCTTCCAGTGTACAGTTTCTTTAGTATACTTTCGTCTGCTCCTCAGCTTGTGCCAGCAAGTTTCCTCATGATTGCCATTCTTTGTCTGGCTCTCATTCGGTTTCTCTCGATCTGACTTTTCCATGTCATGCGCCGATAAAATGTGACTACAAAGTAATTTGGGGTGTCGTTTGGCCGCAGATATGTGCCGTTAAGACTTATTTTGGTGTTCTGGATTTTATTTGAAAGCGAGAATATCGTACATGTTGTTTTTTCCTCATTTATTTTGACCAGCCATGAGTTTGCCCACTCCTCCAACGATGTTAGGGCCTGCTGCATCCGATTGCTTGCTATGGTGAGATTTTTCTCAGAGGTCCACATAGCCAGATCGTCTGCAAACATGGAGCTGTGGACTCTTCTTGGTATATTCTCTGAGATGTTCTTTATATACACCAGGAAAAGTGTGGGTGACAGTACTCCCCCTTGGGGTACTCCCTGCTCAAGTGTCACCTTTTTTCTCATCTGCCCTTGTACTTGAACTCTGGCTGTTCTGTTTTCGAGGTAGTGGATGATCCATCTGTACATTTTCCCACAAACTTCACTTCTTCGTAGCTTGACTTTAAGTCCCTCTTTCCACACCTTGTCAAATGCCTTCTCTAAATCCACCCAAACCGCTACTGTGTGTTTCTGTGCCTGGTAAGCATTCTATATTTCCTGGGCTATGAGAGTGATCTGGTCCTCGGTGGATCTGTGCTGTCTAAAGCCTGCTTGTTGTGGAATTAGTATTCGTTTTTCTTCCAGATGCCACATCAGTCTGGTGTTTATCATACGCTCCATCAGTTTTCTTACACATCTCAGTAGACTGATAGGCCTGTTTCCATTTGGATCTGTTCTATCTTTATCTTTCTTTGGTACTGGTATAAGTACAGCGTCTTTCCATGCCTGCGGTACAATTCCCCTTTTCCAGCTTTGGTTCAGGACTGATAGTAACTTCCTCTTTGCTGTTTGGCCCAACCCCATCAGCATTTTGTTTGTTACCCCATCTTTTCCGGGCGATTTCTTTTTCTTTAAAGTTCTCATGACCTCTTCCATTTCATTCATTGTTAGTTTTGCCATCATGTGCTCCTCTGGTGCCATATTGATGTTGTCGTGGCTCTTTTGTTCTTCGCTAATGTCTATATGCCTGTCTGTAGGGACATCAATCTGGTTTGCTCTGGCATAATGTTCTATAAAGGCGTTTGCTGCTTTTTTTCCAGTAAGCATGTTGTCGCCCTGCTTGATGGTAATTTGTTTATTTTATTGTGTTTCGTCATTCATGGCTCTGACTAACTTCCATAGTTTGTTCCCTTCTTTATCTAAATTGAGGCTTTCTGTTTTGTTTTTCCAGCTGTCTCTTGTTATTTGGTTTAGTGTTCTTTTGTATATGGCCTTGATGGCGATATTTGCCTCCATAGATTGTTCTCTCTCTGCCATGTTCCTAGCATTTGAGACTTCGTCTTCCGCTTTCTGCAATTCATCATTCCAATATGGCTTGTAGTTTTTCCTTGCCCCTCTTGGGATGGTTTCGGTGGCTGCTTGCATTATTGCTTTGCTTAGGCTTTCCACCATAGGTTTCATACTGTTATTCCGTGTGTTGATGGGTTCACACAGCGCATCTGTCAGCCTTGAAAATCTGTCCCAGTCGGCTCGTTTATAGTTCCAACGTGGGAGCGGTTTTATTTCCTGTGGGCCTACTTCCATATCAATTTCTAGTCTAATTGGCCTGTGGTCGCTACCTGCCAATTTGAGCACCTGGCGGTCTATTTTGTGGTGAATATCCACCTTGGAAAAGGTCAAGTCTGGAGTAGAGGTGGTATGCCATGTTCTAGAATAGATGCTTGGGCTGTCCTCCGGCATATTGATTAGATAGAGATTTGTGTCTATCTCCCAGTCTTCCACTTCATCACCTCTGTTGTCTGTGTCCGAATATTCCCATCTCTCCAAGTGGCTGTTGAAGTCTCCAACTACTAGTCAGCTGGAGTCCTTGATTTCCATATTCGAGAGCGACAGGTCTTTGTTGGGTGGGCCACAGTTTCTGAGATACAAAAAGATGAAGTTGAAAATTTATGGAAATCTCTGAAAAAATTTTGACTCGACCACTAGGCCTAGTCGCTCCGATAGAAAACCATGGAAACCACAACAACGTATCGATACTGTGTTTACAATATCGTCACAACTGTTATTTTCCAATTTAAACGTAGTTCTTTCATCTAAACAAACAAAATAAACAGATCTACTCAATAAAGATCATTCCCAACAGCCTACTTCACCTTTCGCAAAAAGTCGGCTTGCTCTAAACAGCGTATACAAAATTAAAATTGTTCAAAAGCCATTTGTAATCTAACATACGCTACTTTAACCGGCAAAATATTGTGTATATATGGTGTCGTATTCAGCATTTTAAAAATGGTTGTCAGGAGCGTTAGTCTAGACATTCTTGACCAGTGCGAGCTAAAGGTTAAATTGTGCGAGACATGTTGCAATAATTTCATTTGCATTCTTTATATTGTTCAGTTGTTTTTGTATTCTTAATTTCCTAACAGAAAACATATATTTATAGAGCAAAGAACAATGTGAGTTATGTATTCATACCCAATCCAAGCCAACTTAGCAGTTGGAGACAATGGCAGAGTGTCACCATTGACAATAATAGATCTTGTGTCTCCTTTAACCCTCATCACATTGACACCCATGAACTGATCTCCAGGGATTCCCATTCCTTTGTGGTAAACGGCCAACAATTTGTTCTCATGAGAGGCCAAGGACACAATGGTGCCAGGTAAGGAGAATATCTGGCACTGTAGGTCACCAATAGAAAAAATTCTCACATTCCGTGACGATGTAGCAACAGCTGCCCAATTTTCTGTTACAGTTACTGCCTGGTTATAAAAACAAAATAATTAATTAAAAATCTCAAAAAATTATTTAGAATAAGTTTTCGTGAAGGTATAGTTAAATGTAATCACTCTTCTACCCAGGGAGTGTAGAAGTAATTTTCAGCCTTCATGCAGGCCACGATTGGGTAAAAATGTTGTTATCTTTAGGATTCTAAAGTCTAATCTTTATGATTTTCAGCTGCCAAGAGTTCTTTTACAGGACCTCAGAGTTTATCGCCAGTCTCCAATATGACTTGACATCAGTCTTCCCTCCTTTGATACCATGGAACGCTGAAAAATAGCGGAAGTCATGCACCCTACTGTTTCACAATTTCTTTCATTTCTTGATAGACAAGCACCTCACTTCTTAGCTATAGTGATTCCATTTAAAGTTTAAATTGACCTAGTAAATGTGTAAGATTAAAGTACGGGTGTCACATTACAGGCCAATCACCTGTTTATCTTCACACACAAATGCAAGTATAGAAAAATATCTCTAGACCTCCACAGGTGTAGAAGAGGAATACTAAGTAAGTGGTATTGTGTACTGAATGAGACACACATCACTGTTAAGAGGTCTAACTTTCATCAGTATACCAAAAAATCACACACGTACATTATATAGATATATAGACATATTTTTTTGTGTAGCTAATTTAGAATAATTTATATTAATATAAATATAATTAGGGCAACTGATGGGATCACAGATAATTTTATAATAACCCCAGGTATATGACTGAGATGTGTGCTTTCACTATTGTTGTTCAACAATTTCTATAGACAAAATAACAGATACCAGTCAAATTGCAACACCAGAAGTGAAATTCAACAGAGGAAGAACGGAACCAAACTCAATATATAAACTAATCTTTGCAGATGACCAAAACCTAATGTTCAAGAACGAAGATACATTGTAAAATCATATTATTACACTTGGCACAGCCTGTGAACGAGATAGTATGAAGATTAGCAGAACACCAGGCCCACTGAACACACTTAAACCGAGTTCAAATACATAGGAAATATTTTTATAGAAGGTTGAAAGCTTGATAGAGAAATTGAAACTAGATGTCAAGAAACCGTCTGCCGTGACTTAATTGTCACCACCATTTTAAATGCCTGAACATTAGCATGGAAACACAATAATTGATAAATTTTATGTGCCATCATTGTCAAATGTAGTCCTTATCCAAAATGTCACTAGGAAAGATAACAGGATAAATGATGACTATTAGAAATATGGTGAATACTACCCGTTGGGCTTAATACATTTCAAGACAGAAAATCAGGTCAGGTCATCCTGTAACCGGTGAGGTCGTTGGGGCATACATGAAGACATCCTCACAATCCACGCCACCCCTCTCTGTCAGATGCCGCTGCCTGTGATTCTTCTGGTCGGAGACTGGTCCAGTCTTTTATGTTGTCCTCCCATCTCTTTTTGGGCCGGCCTCTTCGCCGTCTGCCATGCACCTTTCTGTGGAGGATTGTATTTGCAAGACCATTTGATCTCGATGTGTGACCGTACCAAGTGAGTTTCCTTCTTTTGCCAAGAGGTCTTCAAAAGGCCCTGTTGCTGTTGTAATTATATCTCGTATTTCCTCATTTGTAACTTGATCTTCGTACGCGACGTATGAAAGTTTTCTGAAACATCACATCTCCAAGGCCTGTATCCTTCATTTAAGGTCAGCTGTAACTGTCCATGTCTCACACACATAGAGGAATATTGACAGGACCAGTGTACGCATTAATCTGATTTTCGTGCATAGTGCTAACCGTTTATCTTGCCACATTTTGTTAAGCCGTGCAAGCGCAGCTATTGTCTGTGCTATTCTGGCCAACACCTCACATTTTGATCCTTCATCACTGACAATCGACCCAAGATATTTAAAACGGTCAACAACTTCGAGTTCCTGACCATTAGCTTTTATCCTGCTGTTGAAGCCAATGGTGTTGTTGGTCATTGATTTTGTCTTTCCAGCGTTTATCTCCATACCATAGTCAAGAGTTGTTTCATCGAGCCTTCTGACCCATTCCTGGAGTTCTGCTTCTGAACCCGCCAACATCATCTGCAAAACGAAGGTTGGTAATCGTTTGGCCCCCTATCTTGACAGTACCAACGTGACCTCCAAGTGCCTCACTCATAATTCCTTCAAGGAATATATTGAAAAGAGTTGGAGAGAGTGTACACCCCTGTCTCACACCAACTGATGTGCAAAACCAGTCCCCTCACCTCACATTCACAAGAACTGCGCTAGACGCCTTGTCATACAGGTGTTCAAGGACCGTTATAATATTTTCGTTGATATTATACATCCTCATGGTTGCCCAAAGCGCTTTATGCCATACCTTATCAAACGCCTTCTTAAAATCAACAAACACATGATACAGTGTTTACTGCTGTTCTAGATATTTCTCGCTTAGTAGCCTTAAATTAAATATCTGTTCTGTAGTGCTTCTTCCCTGTCTGAACCCTGCTTGCTCCTCGGCAATGATGTTCTCTGCTTGGGGTTTCAATTGGTCTAGGATTAATCTAATCTAAGCATGACCTTGTTAGGGTGACTGATGAGGCTTATTGTTCTGTAATTTTGGCACAGCTTTAGGTTTCCAGATGTATGTAATGGTATAACTATTGATTTCGTCCATAAGTCCGGCCAGTTTCCTGTCGCCCATATTTTGTTGCAGATGTGTGTCAGGCCTTCCACCACTACCTCTCCTGCTTGTAAGAGCTCTGCTGGTATATTGTCCACGCCGGCCGCCTTACCTCTTCTCAATGTCTTTACCACTGCAATTACCTCTTCCTTCGTTATCAGTTGGTTATCCTCTATATTTGTTCGTGTTGGGGAGATTGTTTTCTCAGGTTCGTTTCGCCCTTCATAGTTATATAGCTCGGAACAGTACTCTGTCCATTGTGCCAGTACGTCATTTTCCTCAATAAGGCACTTGCCGCTTTTATCAAGGATCATAAGGTTCCTGCCTTGTCTTGGTGTTACCAGTTCTTTGACAACCTTGTATGCTCCTTTAGCATCATTTCTATTTAGTCTCTCTTCGATGTTTGTGCATTGCTCACATATCCACACTTCTTTCCCCTCTCTCATCTTTTGTTGTATGGCTTTCTTGACCTCATTATAACTGCCGACCTCCTCCGGTGGGTGATTGTGTTTTTTCAGTGACCTTTTATTACAAAGGTCTAGAATGTCTTTGGTCCCCAATGGCTTTTTTTTTGTTTGGTGGCATCCCAGGATCTCTGTTTCAGTATCTATGAGAGCTGCGTTAAGAGACTATGCAACTGTATCTGTATCCAGTCCCTCTCTGAGAGCCATCAATGGCGCACATCTCCCCTCCATCCTTGTTTGGAACACTTCGGTGATTTTTGGGTCCATTAGTTTGTCAAGGTCAAACTTTAGCCTGGTCACATCCTTCTTTGCGACTCCCTTCAATCGCAGACGCATGGTCATCATAACCAGATCGTGGTCACTTCCTATGTCAGCTCCGGGGAAACTTCTTGTTTTGTCGGTGTTGATGCTCGATCGGAACCTCCTCTGGACCAGAATATAGTCAATCTGGCTGTGCACTTCCTTGCTTGGGTTATGCCATGTCCAGCGTCTCGACGGCTTGTTTAACCCAAACGTATTTGCCACCAACAGCTGGTTGCATCTTGCAAATTCTAATAGTCTGAGGCCCCGGTCATTGGTTTCTTTATTTCCATATGGGCCACATGTTCCCCTCCAGTCGTGGACTGCATCTTCTCCAATTTTTTGCATTCCAATCACCCTGGACTACCAATTTGTCTTTTTTTGGCGTTTCGTGTATCAGACTTTGAAGTTGATCAAAGAATGCCTCTATTTCACAATCTTCGTAGTCTGCAGTGGGTGCGTAGCACTGTATTATGGAAATATTAAACGGTGCTGCCTTTAGCCGTAAGATGATAAAACGGCTAGATATTGGGCGGCAACCCAATATGCATCTGGCTGTGTCCTTATGCACCAGTATCCCCACTCCATGTAATTGTTTGTCCTCCCTGCCACTGAAGTAGAAATTGTGGCCCTCCTCCGTAGACAGAAAATAGAATTTTTCAATATCTCATAAGAATGTAACATAATCGTCTTCTTCGACGTTCGTTTTGTAAAAGACATTTGTGACATTGTGTCATAGTTTATAGCTGGGCTGTGATATTTGTGTCTTTTGAAATTTTTTTTTTTTTTTTTTTTTTTTTTGTGTTCGCCTTATTTATCTATTCCCCAAGGCGTGTGTGCGTTACACTGTGGTTTTTATTTTGCGCCTGTCGGCCCAGTGCATCCGACTTCAGCATGCATTTTATGTAAGGGTCTGCTTCCTCCTGCATTTTCTAAGGGTTTGCTTCCCCGGGGTAACGGCCGGTGCTGTGATGGGGATCGAACCCAGCACCTTCTGGTTGTGAGCCGTGCCACTTAACCACTAGGCCACGCCGTCCCCGTCTTTTGAAATGACACATACGATTTTTTTTTTTTTTTTTTTTTTTTTTGATTTTTTTTTTATCCCATAGCTGCTGACCAAGCCTGCTCTTTTCAGCCTAATGCCATTCTTATATAGATACAGGTCTTCTTCCGATATCAGCAGAGCATTTTTGGGACCAGGTTTGCCTTCCCTCTTCGATCCCTATCTCTTATAGTCAGGCTGCATGGTTGCAGTCTGTTTCCAGGGTTGCCACTGGGATGCAGAATAGAGTGTTGGTCAGTTATGGGTCACTGGTCCTGATGTAAGCAACCAGCTTTGAGTCACTGCTGTCTTGGCCCCACTAATACATGATCAACTACTACTGCACACATACAATGCAAGAAAATCTGGTTACAAAAGCACGGACAAGTGGATGAATGACAACAGAAATCATACAACACGGCTTACAAAAACCAACGTCACACTCTTGTCCCAAGAAAGTTAATGTAAGCATCTTATGACGCTTAATGGGACAAATGGACGGATAAGTAAGATGTTTTTGCATATTTCCTATGTAACATTTTTTTAAATAGTTTCAGTTTATAAATCTATACTGATCACAACATTATGGTTACGTATGTGTATCAGAAATGTTATTTAAATTCTGGTTCTTAGGATTATTCATTTTTAACAATGTCATATGCCTATTAAAGAAAATTTTGCGTTATTCTTTAAATTTAAAGTACAAAAGTAATATTTATCAATCATATCAAAATGTCTTTGTCAATTTTTAATTTCTGTACTGATGTTATGGATCCTGATTTTTCCTATGAACAAAAGAAGAGATTATAGGGAAAGTAATCAAAGTAACGGGGCAAATATAAAAATAAGCAAGCTTCCAAAAACGGAAATACCTGAATATATCTGTATGAAGATCTCTGATCACCAGAATCGACGAAATGGGGGAAAAAGTATATCCTTCAACAGATCTGTTTAATTATGTTAACCTTCCGACCCAACAAGCAGCTCACTGACATATTAAAAAGCTGTATTTAGATACACTACAATTTCTGAGGCACAACTAATTAATAAGTTATGTCTATGATTCCTCACCTGAATGTCTTCTCCATCAGGCATATCGTATGACCACTCCTTATGGCTGTCCCAGGACCCAAAGTGCATACACAGTAGTTTGCTAAATGTAAACAAAGAATTTGTAATCAACAATGTAACCTTCCAATCATGTAGTAAAAGGCAACTATAGAGGGTTGTGCATGGTAGTAACAACCTCATCATGTAAAACGTATACAGAAAGAGCACATTAACTGCGTCTTCCTGTCAAGAGTGACAATATGCAGAAATGGGCCTATGTTTCATAATGAGCAAACAGAGAAGAAGAATAAAGATAACCATAACAGCACGATGAGTATAGTACTGGTTTAGCTACATCTTAGTTACAATAACTTGCCCTTGTAACATCTACAATCTTTTCCTGTCAGTGTAAGTTTTAGATCAACAATGAATGTAATGGTTTGTACTACTAAAACATCACTTCAGTATTTACTCCAATTGCTGAGATCCAGTGGGAGGATATATAGGACAGAGGAATAAAGGTAGCTTGCCCCTGCAGTCACCAAACTCCATACAGAAAAAGGATTTATATAGATAAAATATATATGTCATAATGAAAGTTTGAACGCATGTCGTCGTGATCAAAGACTTACATCCAAACTGCTAGACTACCCGTTCGTATATTAAAACTGGATCCACTATATGAATACCGTGACCCTATTCTTGAGAAGAACAAATAGAACCACTGTAACTCACTATGAATGTCATATCCTTTTCAGCTCGTAGTTGATGAAATCAGCAGTCAAAACCGACCTCTTATGATCTATGAAAAGTCAAATCATTTTACGTATGTAAAGTTGGGTGCAGAACCCAAGAAACGATTTTTTATTTGATCAGTCCAATGATCATCATAGGCGTCTCAGTCTCTATAGACCATGCGCGTTGCGCCCTGTAAGTTTTGTCCAGCTCTGTCTCCTGTATTTCGACACGGTCTCCTATGGCTGTAAAGGCCAATCCAGGAGTGACAGTCCCTGCTACAGATCGTACAATCATACTGAGGAGGCGGGCTTGTCTGGCTGTTCTATGATCTCTTCAGTCTTCCTCTTTTCTCTGCAGCCAGAAGACATCTACAAGCGTCAGCAGTCACTATGTCCCCTCCAACTGACTGTCTCCAGATAGCTCAATCCTGAGCAATTTCTTCCCAGCCCTCAGATGGGATGTCACATGACTTCCTGTCCTTGCATACATCCTTGAATCACAGTGTTGGATGGCCGATTCTTCAAACTTCAATGGCTAACTGCTCCAAGTCTTGAAGTCTTGCTTTCATACATGAGAGTGCCAAGAACGCAAGTCTGATAGACCCAGACATTGTAGTCCAATGATCACACATCTCGATTACCCGTGGATATTTAACACAAGCCAAAAAAAGTGGATATTTAACTTGTGCAATTCAGACTTTGACTGGGACATAATTCATATGGTATGTGTAAAGGAATCAACGGTTATATTTGCGAAATAGACAACATGGTAGGTACCAACAACATTTGTCTCTTCAATTTTCACCTGTACATTAATGTCATTTAACGCGTCATACTAATATATACTCATACTAATATATAATCTTTATTATGAATACCTCACGTAATAGATAGTTTAATTGTTTAATAATTAGTTTAATAGTCTTATAATGTTTAAATCAGAAATTTAGCTCAATTTTTTTAATTATTCTTCTTCTTTCGTTCGCTAGGAGTGTGTCTACATCTGCAAAGTTGTCTCTTGCATGAACCTCACTGTCTTCTGCAGATCACACATTGGTTCATGTAGTTTCCCTTCCAGTGTTGTTTCTCTTGGCTAATATCTCATACTCTAGACAGTCCTGAAGTATATGCTCCGCATTCTGGGGTGCATGTCCACATATTTGAGTTGCCAATCCTAAATTTTGAATACATGGAGTCGGTTGTGTCCGTTCTGAGACGCAGTATGATAATCTGCTCTGGCCTGTTTATATTGTGATAGTGATCTTGCATTTGTGTTGGAAGCTCTCTTATTGATTTAATCATCTTTTTCTTTTGATGGTATGTAACTGGTACTTCTGGTTGCTCATCTGCAACACCTTCCCTTGGCAGTGTGCCAGCTCTCTCATTTCCTGGTATTCCGCAGTGAGACAGTATCCACTGTACCGTGATTTTACGTTGGTTGTTCAATGTTGACAATAAAACTTGTAGATCTCACAGCTTCCCGGATGATAGTGCTTGGAGTACTGATTTTGCATCTGTCAGAAATACCACAGTATACGAGCCATGGTTGGTGTTCAGCAATTTTTCCGTCTCCAATTTCATTGATTGTATCTCTGCATCGTAATTATGGCAGAATTTCCCTGTTGGTGCTGCAACTGTTTCCATGGTGTTATTTGGGTATTCTATGTACACTCCTGCTCCTCCATTCTTTACTGCATTCTGTGATGACCCATCTGTGTATACTCGGATCCATAGATCCTGTGGATATTCTTCATCCAAGAAACTGAGAACAACTGTCTTATGTTGCACATTGTTCTGTTCCTCCTTGCCTAGTATTCCTTGAATGGTTGATTGTGATCGTACTGATAGTCAATGCTGCTCTCTCCAGGGCATTTGTTCTGGCACAGTTGTTAAAGGAATATCAATTTCAGGCAGTTCTGTGGTTCTACGAAGTTGTTTGGCTTGGCATACAAAGCAATTTGTCTAATATTAATTAATTGTATTTTTAATACATCTATGACGCACAGAATTTCAGCATTATGACCCAAACAGAAGGACATAAATCTCCAAAAGTAGTCCAAACTGAAAAGGGTTAAGTTGATGACTGCTGGGGGTTGTGCATGGGGCTGACAATGTTTAAATATAAAACACCACTGCAAAATGTCATAAATGCTTTGATGCAGACTTTCTGTAACAAGGAGACCCAACTGAAATGGCCTCCCCATCAGGAAAGTTGATCAAAATAGACCAAACATCATTACTAATCTATCATGGCAGACTACTGGAAAATAAAAGCGCAACAAAGAATAGATGGGATGGGAAAGTTACTGATGCATCCAGTAGATGACAAACAATCCCATATGGGACTTGAATAGATGGTATGAGGGAGGGTGAGTACTTTCTACGTTATATTTATATTTGAAGAAAAAGTGACTTCAATTAGTACATGTTTAAATGTATGGTGAAGCTTGGAACATAACATTAAGCATAAAATCACAAACATTAGTCTTTTAATTTTTTTCAACACAAAGCTCTAAAATTAGAAATCCATATATTATAAACATTAAAGCACATTTATAAGAAAAAATAATTTACTCATTCCCCTAAGATGGGATCAAGATGCTGAGCAGCGCATGAGCTGCAGTGGTCAGCGACTCGTAGCTGACTGCTAGCGTCAGGGCCAGCGAACCATAGCTGCCAAGACCTTTCTACACCTCCACGTGGTGATCCTGGATAGCAGGCTGCAGCAGGACAGACTGGCTAAGGAGAAGGGATCGAAGAGGGAATCCTAACCCGGTACTCAAATAAATGCTTGCTGAAGTCGGATGTGTTGGACCGAAAGGTGCAAATATTGCAGTCAAGCTGTAAACTACGACACAACGAATTCCATTCTCTGGACTACATTCTGCTACTTAAGCCCTTTCAGTGTTTGGTAGTGGGAGATTGAGAATGAACGAAGCCAAGGCCACACCCCTAAGATAAATGTAGATATGCATACCGTTCTTAATGCACATCAATTAACGGAGTATTGTAAAATGTGATGTGTGTATAAACGATATCTATGAGATGCACGAAATTAACAATGAAAATGTGTTTTGACAAATATGTAGTCTACATAATATTTCTCAACTCATTAACATCGTAATGAAAATAGGGGCGCAAGCAAAAATTAAACTGATGGGTTCATGAATTATTAAGGTAAAGGTCAGTCCCATGGCAAGCATTGCATTTGGAGTGAAGATAACTCTCCATGTACTAAGCTGCAGTTTATGTGAGGTGGAGTGGCCAGTTCCCTTCCTTGCTGTTTTTACCTTCCCCAACTCATACGTCAGGTACCCAGCTGGGTCGACTGGAGGAGTGGTCGTACAAGGGACGATCCACGTCCTGGATTTGTTTGTCCATCAGTGATTTTGAACCCTGACACGCTGTAATCCCAGTCTAGCAAACCAGTTCACTGTCGACTAGGCTAACACGCCATTAACTCTTAGTATAGGCGCTCAAAACCCAAGTTTTTCTAAGCTCATTTTAAGGAGTAACCTTTTATACTTCGCTGCTGTTACTGATTTTAGATTAGTATATTTATTTATAAAGATAAACTAAAATGTTATATGTCGAAATAAAAAGAAATGAAAGACATATATAAACATACTTAAATATAAAAATATAAACAGTTTCAAATATTTATGAAAGACACATAAAGATTGGAATAGAACAAATATAAATTACAAAACAGAATTTTAAAAATATTGTACGCACAATATTTAAATTCTTTAGCAACACAGACACTTATAAATTCAGGATCATTGTAGAGCATATCCATTTTCACAGAAGTTAGGAAAGTATTATGTGTGTCTTGTTATAAATGAACATTCTGCATGCATTTTGAAATTGGTCGTCACAATTTAAAAAATTATAATTTACAACCAAATTTACACTTACTATTATAGTATTTGCATTTCATATTTTAAAAATAAAACTATATTGCTTCAACATTATCAGGTGTACTTGATCTTACATGTCTAAGTTAGGATCTATTTCAATCTTCTACTTGTTATCAGAACATGATTTATTTCTCTAGTAAGTAGTAGCTTCTCTACTGCGCCTAGAACTAATCACTAGGTCTATCTAGAGGAGACCCATGTCTTCAGACAACTTTGTCAACTACAATAAGTTTCTGAATACTTGTCACACGAACTATCCCCACTCGATAAATCATCATTTTCTAATTAAATCCATGAATGAATAAGTGCTGATGAACTTGGCTGAGAACTTTTGCTTGCGATCATTTATCTTTGATGTCATTTCTCTAATAACGAAAAAGCTTACCAATAACTACTGATCACAGAACATTCCAGTTTACTTAAAACGGATTATTTTACTGACATGATGTTTTAAGGAAATATGATGCAAATGTCTAGTTGATTTGATTGGCCAAAAAGGCTGTAATTCCAAATAAAAATTGAGACAGTGCTTTTCTGGTTTCTCAGGATGAGCCTCGTTAAAAGGCAACGGAGGAAATGGTTTCTGAGAGGAGCCTCGGATACTAGGAGTTAATGTATAAATTCCAACAGCACGTATTTCTGGACACACACTAGCATGTTTTTCAATATAGTTGTTGATGTGTTTACTGAAGAAGTAAGTTTATTTCCACAATGAGGCTCTAACCTACCTGGGGTTATCCTGATCACATCTAGAAGCTAATAACAGGGCTTGCGTCGATAGATCAGCCATCACGTACTCTGATTTGTTGTCTATGTGCAAAGTGTGGTGGGTAGCTGTGTCATGAAATTCCACATCAATGGAGCTCTCATCATCCGATACATACTGTCGTACAATACCAACAGAATTCCAAACCTGCCAGAAAGAAAATTTATGTAGTGAGAAACACTTGCAGCAAAGTCAATTAGACAATCAGAATATACAAATTACACTACACACTTAGACATGAAAGAAAGTGGAATTCTCACACATCAAAAAGAAGTAACCATAATTTTTGTTAAAGTATGTTAACGAGAAGAAAAAGATAGATGAGCAATTACAGACACAATTTCTGGAGAGAGAAAAGAGGATGACAAAGAGATAAAATGCATAATTTTAGTCAACAGAATTGGGACAAGAAATTGTAAAGAAATATATACTGTACCGGACTGAGTGCCACATAAACAATACATTTTGAAAGGACAATTCCTCCAAATATGACATCATAATTTCCATATTAATATGTTTGTTGTTTAATGACCACAATGATTAAGTTTGTACGCCCTGAAAAGGACGTTAAGTGGCAGGTTATAGTAGCTTTCCTCACATCCCGAGCATGCTGATGAAGGTGGGCAGCGACCCTCCAAGCGGTCGTGCTATGCTTGGCTTCATCTGCGTAGTGCTCAGTACTATGGGGACCACAGTGATCCACATCTCGTCAACCTGGCTGCCTTGAAAACAGCCTGTTTCCAGTGAATGTTACATGGAAGAGAGATTGTGGTCCTGGTCAGTGTATTTACTCCGCTGCGACGTCCTGGTCAGTATTTTGTGCCCGACTGGACTAGCGTCTTAATTCCCCACCATATTAATAGATAATACATGTTGATTTAGTTTTAATACCACCACCAACATCACTATACTTTTCTTTCAGCAATAAACAATATTCATGGGTAACAAAACTAATACTCTTCTCTCTCTTAACTCACTATATAAATATACGTTTGTGTTACACATTTTATTATTTGAGATCATTATATTTAGTGAAATTAATTAATGTACAAGCTCTTCAGAGGTATGCATTAAATGGAAATTTAAAGCAGCAAAAGCTCAATAATAACAAAGACTTTTTGTTAACAAAAATGATCATTAGGATTACTGATGCTACAAATATGTTGCCAAAATGACAATATAAATTGAGTTTCTTTGTGTGAGTATTTTGATAACTAAAATGTTTTTATTTGTGAAAAAAGGATGTGACAAAATCTCATATTTGCTTTCTTTACCATAAATCTGCTCGAAAGATGCTCTGGAGTTGAGCCTGGCTGAAATGAGGCCTGAAGAGGGGTAGGCTTGAAAATGTTATCCGGAAGTGTCATCACAGGAGCCAGGGGAGGACCTGATTTTCCTTCACCTGCTTTACTGCTGGTCATGGACTCTAAAAGTCATCGCAAGTACAAAATATGATTAATTATTATATGAAATATAATTAAACAAGTGTAATATTTTTATTTTAACCTAGATTTTTAATAAAGAACATGGGAACAGAAAAAAAAGGGTACTATTGCATATCATATTTACATTCACTCATCTTTGACTTTTGAGATGTAGAGGTGTCTTTTTTTATGTAGCTTATAGTTCCACAGGTTGGAGCAGTCAAGGACCACACACACACCCCCTCCAGGTGCCCCTTATATGACTGGAAGGTTAGTTTAATTATTCTTTTCTGCACTTACGGCCCCAGCACCATATCGATGGCATATTTTATTTGTTAAAAAACTGTTGTACTCATTAAAATACAAAAATATACAAAGATCTACATATAATTAAATGGCTCAAACAACTTTCATAATACAATACGGCAACCAAAATCACAAGCGTTTCTTATTGCAGGAAATGAGGACAAGATGCTTGTTGAATAGGTAGCTTATTTGAACAGCCATATCATGGATGGACAACAATACTTATTTATATCCTACATCAATTTATGAACATATTTGAATCTGTCCTCAATTCTCAAGTGGTGGTGTATGTGGGATGGGATAGAGAAATAAAGACATCAGCCATTCTCAAACAAAGCAGTGATAAATGTTTTAGACAAAATTTATAATATGTAATCTTTGCAGATGCATATACATATCATTTTGCCTTTTATCATAAAAACTATTAATTGTACTGCGCTATCAACCATTTACCTAAATATGCGTTTGATTATTGATCTTACCAGCATCCTCAAAGTCAATTAGTGGATTCAAGCTTCTTTTGATGCTGCCAATATCTATACTATTCTCATCATCACCATCGAAAAAATCATTTATGTCATCAAGGTCTGCATCATCTCCTGCATCTGGATTAAGTCCATCATCATCCAGGTCTCCGAATGCAGAACTGCCATTTACCAAATGTCTTGAGGGTGCCTTCATGTTTTAAAGATGAGTTCAGATTGATAAAAGTCAGTTCTGACAGAGCTTTGGATTGAGATAAAAAGAAAATAGGAGATAGACAAGACTAAAGACTGGGTTAGAGAAATAGTTTGACTCAAGGCTTAGAACATGGATTGATGATGAAGATGAAATAAAATAATTTTTTCTCTCTGAAAATGAATATGGTGGATAAAAAAAAACAATATAAAAGAAATGAGCAAAGAAAAGATGCACTAAAGACCTTATAGGGAAAAATACAAAAGGTTTTCTGTAGTTGTTTGTCCATCACGAGTAATGAGGACATGTTCTTTTTTCACTTAGCCAGTCTTTCCAGTCGAGTATTCTGTAATTACGAGTTGTGGATGAGTGTGGAGATGGCTGACGAGTCCGATTAGAAATCTGCATAAACACAGGTATGAAAGCATGGAAAGTTCACTTCGCGAGACGGTGATCATGATTCTCATAAAATCCATATATCTCATCCGTTTTATTGCTCAGTCAGGAGTCCCGCAACTTGACACAGCTTTTTGACTGTAATTTAGCTTGTCAACGAACTTACGCTCTCTGCTTCGCCGCTCACCACAGGACTCGACTGTGTTAGTACTGGATACATGGAAAGAGAATGACTTGCGCGATGAATTTAATTTAAGTGAGGAAGGGTTGCGCAGTTCATCAACCTCACTCTCTCGCCCGAGTCCAATTGTAACCAGTGGCAAGACAAGCCAGGATGACTGGATATGTACTCGGGTGTAGTGGATGACCACGGCTGCTTAAGTGCCTCGCCGTGATCTGTGCACACCGCTGAGCACATTTACTGTCGTGGTAGCCTGATGACGAATTTCCTGCTTAGCTGGCTGGGCTTTAGCAGGTCAGGGCAAATCTAAAATAGCTTTTCCTGTTCTTGGCTTCCTGCTTTTTCTTTTACCACCTCACCTGCCAATTTTCTTTCCGTACTTTTGTTTGGGTCTCTCACTGACAAGGACTCAAGGTAGGCAAGACGTCTTGTCACCCCCAGTGGTAACGAGTGACCCCTACACACATCCGATCTAAGTGTCAGCAAGGTGCCTCGAGAGTACATGTGCATTTTCGCTGCACGGAATAGCGATTTTGCGCTCACGTATTGTCAGGAATAGGGGACGATAGGCTTAAGAGTTCAACTACAACTAGAATACTGCACATTATCAAATAGGTGTATCTCATTTCACATATACTAATTGTAGTACGGTCCTCATGCGGTGTTCCATCGATAAAACACTTCTTGAATTTATTTTAGTTTCGGAAAAAGATGAAATATCACTTTCTGTAGTAATGAACTATGGAATGGGGCAGAAGATAGTCAGTAAATGAGCTGATAGCAGCAAGCAACTTATATGTATCAGGGTCAGCAAACCAGAGCTGACTAAGACCCTTTTCCACCTCCAAGTGGCAGCCCTGGAAACAGATTACACTAGTGTAGTCTGGCTAAGAGTTAAGGATCATAGTAGTAAAACCTGATACTCAAAAAAAGCCAGTTGAAACCAGTTCTGTTGCGCTGAAAGGCACAGATATTGCAGTCTCGCTGTAAACAATAATCCAACCCAACATCTTTTCAGAACGAATGCTGAAGAAGGACTATGAAACTGAGAGGCTTCAACAACTAATGAAAATTTGTTAACATCAATATCAATTTTATGGCAACTCTACCAAGGACTTTGTGGTCATCCATCATACAGTAGCCCAGCTCAGGTTAATGATTTTAATTTAGGTTTCTAAGGTACTTCATCAAACTTTCAGTCCATTTATTGATGTTGTTCTCCAACTTATAGAGAAGTCTTCCTCTTGCCCATCTTCCTTCAACCTTTCCCTCCAGTATTGTTTTTAGTATAGTACTGTGTCTTATTATATGTTCAAAATATTTGTACTATTCTATTTTTAGGTTTTTCAGTATTTCTCTTCCCATCAGGGCTGCTTTATTTGTTTGCTTTTTCCCCACACAAAATGTGACCCATTCTTCTGAACATCCACATTTTCAAGGGCCTCTATTTGACATCTCACCTGTTGGCTTAATGATGGAATATCTAGGAATTCACTTAAATTGCATAGCATGACATCTCACCTGTTGGCTTAATGATGGAATATCTAGGAATCCAAGCATACCCTTTAGATAGAAAATTTAAAAAAGATGTGACAGTAATGAAGAATAAAATTGATAGTATGAACAAGTATGGCTCAGTTACAGCATAAAAAGCAGAAACAAAATTAAATCTACACTACACAAAATCTTCTTCGGGAACAGCACAAATGAAAACACCTAATGAATCACAATAATAATAACATTATTGATATAATTTTGGTGGTGGCCATTTGTCAGAAAGAGTCCGGGAATGTGTACAAAAAATAATAACCATGGTATGCCATGTTGTGGAGCCGCGTAGCGCAGTGGTTAGCGCGCTGGCTTTGCATCTGAGTGGTCCTGGGTTCATTCCCCAGTTGAGGCGGTAATGTTTTTTTCAGACCGCAATGGCTCCCGGGTCGACCCAGCCTTAAATGGGTACCGGTTCAGTCCGGGAAGTAAAAGCGGCGAGGGAGAGGAGATAGCTACCGCCCTCATATAGCCGAGCCTTTGAAATGTGAGATCGCTAACACCTCACACCCCTACGGCAGTAATGCTATGGGATACTTTACTTTACTTTTTATGCCATCTCTGATAAAGTAGACGTAATAATAGCTGTCCATCGTTGTCGATGAGGACCGCTGACATCATCCTTGTCACAGATTTCCCTGTTGAGTGTGGGTGCGCATGTGGCTGAACAGGCCAATGCGGGCACGAAAACATCTGCTACATATTGGGCACACGAGGTTTGTAGAAGAGGATGGTGTTCCCACTGCTTGGGATTTCCGCGTCTCGCGTCTGCTCTGGGCTTTCACAACACGGTCATCTTCACCTTCAGCTACACCAGATTATACCGCGCTTATCCAATCAGATCTGTTTTGCGCAAGACATTCCCAGGTGTCGATGTCTATCTGGCAACTTTTCAGTGAATCCTTCAGACCGTCTTTAAAACGTTTCTTTGGTCGTCCTCTCTCGCGCCATCCCTCTCTCAGCTCACCGTATAGACGTAATAAAATTATTTAAAAAACGTGTTATCATGTAGCATGTCCTTTGCAGTACATCACACTTGTCACAGCCTGCCTTGAAAGAGTATCAATACCGAGTCAGATCAATAGCCTCCCCTGAAAGAGTATCAATCCCCAGTCAGATCAATAGCCTCCCCCAAAGGCATTTTCTAGGAATCTTTGATTTCCTGCATCCACCTTAATTTTTGTCCGCTTCTACAACACTTGTCAGGAATTACTTCCTCCAGTATTGTTCTGTCCAAACTATCATGGTGTGGTCAAAATATTTCAACTTTTTAAGCATGACCTGACTGATAAGGCAATCTGCTTCGATGTTCAGTCTTTGCAGGATGTCTATATTCATTTGTTTCTCCACCAACAGTATTTTAAGGACATCTCTGTAATACTTTAATTCAAAGGCGCCAATTTTTTTGTCGTATCACTAAGGGTCATGATTCACACCTATATGTTGCCACACGATAAATACAAGCTCTAAGAAGTAATACATTTATTGATCTGTTGTTATTCAATAAATTCTTCATTTTTTTTCTTCCAACCTCTTTCTTCTTCTTCTTCTGCGTACGCAGTCAGACAGTAACCATTATTTTTTCGAAAAAAGCGGCGGTCATCCTGAGGCTGTCGCCACTGCCATAGAGCTTGTCTTGCAGTTCCACTGGTAATGGCCACATCTGCTCTCTCTGATCCTCGTATGTCGGGCAGTTCTGCAACAGATGTTCAGCGGTCATTTTACCAGTACCGCACGGGCATTCGTCGGTACACCCTATCTTCAATTTGTTGAATAGGTGGTACCTCAGTCTATTGTGGCCAGTGCGAAGTCTGAAGACAACGACCTGCTCTCTTCGGTTCAACTAGTAATAGGCATCGTTTTTGGTGTAACCAGTATGTTCGGTTTCCCATTTGGTCATGTATCTGGCTTTGATAAGCCGTTTTGACTCTTCGTACGTCATACTGGTATCTGTTTGTGGTAGTCTTGCACCTTCTTTTGCCAGTCTGTCTGCCTCCTCGTTGCCTTGGATGTTGCAGTGTGATGGGACCCACTGTACCACTACCCTTTTTGGTGCGGACTGCTGGCACAGTTTGCAGAGTGCTGCTCTTAAGTCATTAAGCTCAGTGTTTTTCTGGCTTTTTAGCGCTGTGACTACGGCGAGAGCATCTGTCAGCAGGACTATATGGCTCTCATTTTCACTGTGTGTCACCATTTCTTCCACTGCCGCCCTCAGTGCCTCTGCCTCCGCTCTGAAATTGCTTGTGTACTTACCAGTAGCGAATGACAGTGTTATTTTTCTGCCATTTGGTAGGTTCAGGAATGCTCCTGCCCCTCCGTTCTGCGTTGTGTTTGTTACAGAACCGTCGGTGTATGCATGGGTCCAGTCCATGCTTGGGTAGCTTTTCGTTATGAAGCTTAGGGTAGTATCTCTCCTTTCTTTTTCAGTCTGGCAGTTTTTGTTTGCAATACCTGGTATATTTTCTACCACCTCTGGAAATATATCCTGCCTCCAGGTAGGTTTTCGTACAGTAGTGATGGGTTTCGGTGTTGTTAGTGCGTTTATGGGATCTTCGTGCATCTTTGCTTTGGCTATTTCTGCAAAGTTTCTCCGCTTTAGTTTCCCATTTCCCAAATTGTTGAGTCTCTGGTGCATTGGATGGTCGGTCAGTCTTCGGAGTTTCTCTGACTGCAGCTGGGCTCTGCAGTCTCTTCTATCGGTCATGGATTGCAGTTTTGTAATCTTTTCAAGTTCTACAATTGACGTTGACTTCATGCCACCTGTTATAATTCTCATGGCTTGGTTTTGAAGTTTGTTAACTATATCGAAGTTCGCCTTCGCTGCTGTTGTCCATGCCGCAATGCCATACTCGAGAACTGGTCTCACTCTTCCAGTGTACAGTTTCTTTAGTATGCCTTCGTCTGCTCCCCAGCTTGTGCCAGCAAGTTTCCTCATTATTGCCATTCTTTCTCTGGCTTTCATTCGGTTTCTCTCAATCTGACTTTTCCATGTCATGCGCCGATCAAATGTGACTCCCAGATAGTTTGGGTTGTCGTTTGGCTGCAGGAATTTGCCATTTAGACTTAATTTGGTACTTAGGGGTTTTAATGAAAGCGAGAATATTGTGCATGTGGTTTTCTCCTCGTTTATTTTGACCAGCCATGAGTTCGCCCACTCTTCCAGCGATGTTAGGGCCTGCTGCATCCGATTTCTTGCTATGGTGAGATTCTTTTCAGAGGTCCACATAGCCAGATCGTCTGCAAACATTGAGCTATGGACTCTTCTTGGTATATTTTCTGTAATATCGTTTATATATACCAGGAAGAGTGTGGGTGACAGTACTCCCCCTTGGGGTACTCCCTGCTCGAGTGTCACCTTTTTGCTCATCTGCCCTTGTACTTGGACTCTGGCCGTTCTTTGTTTGAGGTAGTGGTTGATCCACTTGTACATCTTCCCACAAACATCACTTCTTCTTAGCTTGACTCTAAGTCCATCTTTCCAGACTTTGTCAAATGCCTTTTCCAGATCCACCCAAACAGCTACTGTGTGTTTCTGTGCCTGGTAGGCATCTTCTATCTCCTGGGCTATGAGGATGACCTGGTCCTCAGTGGATCTGTGCTGTCTAAAGCCTGCTTGCTGTGGAATTAGTATTCGTTTTTCTTCCAGATGCCACATCAGTCTGGTGTTTATCATCCGTTCCATCAGCTTGCCGACACAGCTCAGTAGGCTTATGGGCCTGTATCCATTTGGATCTGTTTTGTCCTTTCCTGCTTTTGGTACTGGTACCAGTATTGCGTCTTTCCATGCCTGGGGTACAATTCCCCTTTTCCAGCTTTGGTTCAGGACCGATAGCAGTTTCCTCTTCGCTGTTTGGCCCAGCCCCATCAGCATTTCGTTTGTTATCCCGTCTTTTCCGGGAGATTTCCTTTTCTTTAGTGTTCTCATAGCCTCTTCCATTTCGCGCATTGTTAATTTGGCCATCATGTGCTCTTCAGGTGCCGTAATCATGTTTTCGTGTCCCTTTAGCTCTTCGCCAATGTCTGTATGCTTATCTGCAGGGACCTCGATGTGGTTTGCTCTGGCATAGTGATTGACAAAGGCGTTTGCGGCTTTCTTAACTGTGATCAAGTTCTCGCCCTGCTTGATAGTAATTTGTTTATTTGACGGAGTTTCGTCGTTCATGGCTCTGACTAGCTTCCATAGCTTGTTCCCGTCTTTGTCCAGGTTTAGACTTTCCGTTTTATTTTTCCACAACCTCTTTCAAGTAGTTTCCATCATTGTCAATTATGAAGCCAAGATTTTCAAAAGTATTCACTTTATCTTGGAGAACAATCGTGAATTGGCATAATGATCTAATGATAGCCATAGACTTAACTTTTGTTGATATTCTGACAACAAATGTGTTCACATGTACAAATACATACATTTAGACAAAAGTAAGTACTGACACACACGCACATATTTACATACCCATACACATAAAAACAAACACATATGCATATACAGATACATACACAAGGAAACAGAATTGAATTTATGAGGGGAAGCAATGCAAGGGAAATGAAGTATAGATTGTTTGACCCCGGGGCAAAACTCTCATACAGTATCATTCGTTTGAGACTTATTTATCTACAGTAATGTTTCATTAACATTTCACATATTGCATACTAAACTATTCACAAATGAATGACAAATAGCGTGGAATAAAGATATCTGAAATCTGGGGATGTCAATTTGTGTAAAAGATTACAGTGACATCATTTTTTATTATCAACAACAAAAATATTTGCCTATCGAAGAAATCCATGCGGTACAATGTTTTTAAAGCTTCACCTTACTGATTGAAATTATTTTCATAATAAGCACATTTTAATGAAGACATGGAAGAATTTTTTTCTAGAACAAAATGTGAAATCACATGTTTTTACAAAGATCATAGCTGTACATACCTAATCATTGTTAAATGAAGAGTAGAATATTTTGACTTCTAGAAGTCAGTACATTTATAAATTTGTGCAAACTTGAAATGAAAAAGCAGTGTATTTTTGTTTTTAAAAATCGACACTCAAATCCAAATTTTCTTCTAGTCGACGTGCAGGTTCTATGGACTGAATATTTTAAGCATCCCATCAGACAAATTTATAAATTTTTGAGCTCAAACCAATGCCAATCATCAGAGGAGCAGAAGATTATGCCAGTGGTGACACTGATATCTACATTCACCTGGTAGACAAGACTATTGAAGTGCTAGGTGATCAAAGAAATGTTACAGTGTTGGCAAAAACAAGCATGGAGTTCAAAACCAGGCTAATTAAAGACATACAGGTATTATCCTACAGGAAGATTTTAATAGTTTTCAGCACAAACATTTTCAACTAACAAATCATTTTGCAGAGGTCCAACTAAATCATGCAAAATAGATACATAAACCAATGCTGTCACATACTGGACGTACTCAGGCACATAACGCCTGCAAGGATGATAGCTCAGAATCCAAAGGTGTAAAAATGAATATTTCTTTTAATGACAGAATTTGTATTTTAAATATGCACATGCAAACTTTTAAAACAAATTAGAGCTATTTCTCTGACTAGCCATCTCCACTCTTGAGGGACGTCTTAGAAGTTACACAGTATTTACCATATTATCTGTAAATGCTAGGTCACTCCATTTTTCTGGATTCCACGCCAATGATGTGATAGTCAAATGTTTGGGATGAGATTGTCTATAATGAGAGCAAAGGACAATCTAAACAATTAGTACACAATGCAGATGATTGAGCAACATAACATAATATATCCTCAACAGATTTCCACAAACAAAATATACACTTCAAATTTAACAATCAAAATCTGTACAATATAAATTTGTCCCTCTGGGACAAAAGTATTATGTACTTTCAAAGACTATATTTTTAACATTCAAAATTCATAAACTTATATTTTGCCACTCATGAAACCTTTATATCAACTACTACAAAAATAAAAATTAACATTCCAGCTTGGTTGACAATGTATCAAAATGGGCATATAACAACATCCCAAACTGACTTAAGAAATGCAGGGCAAGACAAAAAGAAGAATCAGCTATCACAATGATACATAGAAATGTGTGAACACAACAATGGAAATGAGAATATATAATACATAATGAACAAGCAATGGTTATATTTTTGAAGAAGTGCATAAGTTTACATTTTACAAAAGTAACTGCAAAGAAGGAAAAATTAAACCCCGATGTATGGAAGAGTTAACAAAACTAAGTCTACCTTCAACTCTCTCCAACCAGCATATTTCTATTAGGTGTATAATATTAAAGTGGTCAAATAAATACAAATTTCAAGGTTAGTCTGTGGTCCAGTACTGTGATGATGTAAAGTTCTAACTTCAGATCTTAACCATCAGTTGCTACCACTTCACTGAGCGTTTGCGGCAGCTGGTCAATGTAATAACATAGTATATGAATAAGACCTGACAACCAAAGGATGTGACAATTAATGTGACAAAGGCAAGTGGAAATAGATAGTACTTACTTCTAGAAAACTTTTAACCAGTACCCTCAGATACAACATGGAATTAATGGGGCGGGGTAGATTGAGGAGGTCAAAGATAACAAGAAGAATCATATGAGAGGTAGACATACCAGAAATAGCGCTGTGGTATAATGAAAGCACACTGGTAAGTATACAGTTGTAGACCATTTCCAGAAGACATACAGTATATTTTTCAGACAGTGTCATCCAAACATAGACAAATGTATGCAAGAGATAAAACAAAATAATCCCTTGCTATTGTCAACTACACAAACTAAACAGACCTACCTTAGAAAAATAATTTGCAATAATTTAACTTCATCCACCTCCATAATGAGATAATATTCAAAACAAGTGAAAGAAAATTTCACAATTTTTTATAAATATTCACAAGCACATCTTCCATTTGAAAAATGGACAAGAAGGAAGCGACGTCTATTTACATTCAAATACGCATGTTCAGCCATTTCCATAACATTAACCTGGATGCTTATACTTGATATTACCGGTCAATGTCATTTGGTTTCACACAGCGCCTTCTGTAGGAAAACAGATATGTCGTGAAACCAATCGCGATGTAAAGGTTAAAATACCTAACTCTAATCAAAACTTAATTGAGTGAGTATTAGAATAATCTAAATGTATTAAAACTTACTTTTCAATGAGCTTGTTTATCTGCCATTCAAAAACTCCCATATCACCATTGCTGCATCCTACAGCAACATGCTTCCCATCAGGACACATAATCATCACATAAATAACCTTCAGGAAGAAATGTTTAATTTTAAAAAGTGACTTTCTTGTCCCAGACCCAAGATATGGAATATTTGTTGTTTTATTTAATATGCCAGGAAACAATAATCTATTTATGATGAGTTCAGTTTTCTTGTTTAAAGTAAACAATTTGTAGTTGTTACCAAAAACCAAATACACAGTTACTTTGATAACATTTTAAAATAGAAAGTGAAAAAAGCAAGAGACAAATCCATCAAATGTTATAACAGAAATTGAAAATCTAAGATGGAACAATAACAACAAAGTGCTTGAGATGAACTTGACATACATCAAGAAAATGTATATGTCATTTAAACTCATTAAGAAAGACACATCTTGTGGAATATCTGGATGCCAATGAACACACGGAAAAAGAAACTATGCAAATAAATTACAGGCAACACATCAAGTAAGACAAAGTAAGCAAGAGACTAAGATGAGTGGAAGCATGTGATAACTAGCTTAAACACTCATGGAAATAAGAGTTTACACATAACTTCAATCTAAAGTATATAGGTTACATCAGAGGTGATCAACTATTTGTAAATCACAGGCAAATTTTAAATTTTTGATACACATTGCATAACATACAATAGCATCTAATACTGTTCTTGTGAGACACCTGTAGGATTATATTTAAAAGCGAAACAAAAATTATACATTCAACCTACCTCCTTAAAATTTGGATTGCTAACTTTTTTCACAACTTCCCATGATGATCGCAGATATACAACAATTTCATTATTTAAGGGGACCAGAAGGAACTGGGGAAAAAAATAACATGAGATGTAAACCAAATAAAAAAGGAAATTTGTAATATTACTGTAATGCAGACAAGCCCCAACTTCACTTCATCAAAACAAATTAATTCATGTGCTAATATTCAACATTTGAGAAGTCTCATGGTTTCATCACCGGGAATCAAACTTGTTGCGGAGACATCACATGAGAAATATGGAAGTGCTATGTTCGCCTAAACAGACCTAGACATCGAATCAGTATATCAGTCTCATGGAGGAAACATAGAGACTTTTACAATTCAAACCAAGGCTTGCACAGTGACGTCAATATTCAAGCCACCCAATGACGATTTCGAGTTTCAAGAACCTGTCAATTTCAGAACCCGGAAAACCCAAATAATCATGGGCGATTTCAACTGCCACAGCACGGCATGGGGATACAATGAGACACACGTCAATGGTGATAAATTAAAGAGCTGGGCTGAGAACACCGACCTACTACTCTTACATGACCCAAAACTACCAGCATCTTTTCACAGTGGCAGATGGAAAAAGGGGATATAATCTTGACAATATTTTTGTCAGTACCCAAATATTTAATCATGTGACAAAAGACATGGGAGAACCTATTCCAAGAACGCAACATAGACCCATTATATGTACTATTAAAGCAATGATCGAACCATAAAACGTTGTCTACAAAAGACGGTTCAATTTTAAATGCGCCAACTGGGTTCTATTTGAATGTGACCTAGACACAGATGTGGCCAAGTTAGAAACTAAGCCTGCAAACTACTACGCTTTTATAGAATTAACCAAATCAATCTCCAGAAGACATATCCCACGAGGATGCCGATCACAGCACATACCTGGATTAAACGATGACTCATCTGGGGTAGTTGTCTCGCCGCAGCGACTCAATTTCAACCAGTGTTCGTAAAGCGATCTCAGTCCCGCCAGGCGGAGCGATAGCGCGGGCTTGCGGAAAACGCTCGCCTGCCTTTCCCCGTAGAGCGAATTGGGTGCGGTTTGTTGTAGTGGCTCCTCCACCGAGGTGCGCTAGTCTGGTCCGTATCAGGAAACGTGGTCCGTCCGTGGTGATTTATCTAAGGCTTATAGCAGAGCTCGACAGTACGTCTCGCTGGTGGTCCGACTCTCGCAAAGAGCTTGTGACCGGCAAATGGAAAGCAGGAATCGTTGCCTCGAGGCCCTGCGGTCTCCTACGGAGAAGGGCAGGCCAACAGGCCAAATTGTCTCTAGTCCCAGTGAAATTCATCGCCGAGGTCGTTGGGATCCGTTCTGCACAGAGCGCTGCCATCCCTCCTCGAGCGAGCCCGGTCGGTCGGTCGTCTGGTGCGTGTGGGAGGCCCCTGTCAGGCGGTCCTAGGTCGACGGAGTGAGGGACGAGTGGAACAAACCGTCCGTCCCGTCAGTCGGTCCCTGCGGTGAAACCGCGAATGGCTCATTAAATCAGTCGAGGTTCCTTAGATGACACGATCCTACTTGGATAACTGTGGCAATTCTAGAGCTAATACATGCTTACCAAGCTCCGACCCTCGCGGAAAGAGCGCTTTTATTAGTTCAAAACCAATCGTCGTTTCCCCTCACGGGGTTGCGGCGTCCCCACTGGTGACTCTGGATAACTTTGTGCTGATCGCATGGCCCCATGTGCCGGTGACGCATCTTTCAAATGTGTGCCCTATCAAATGTCGATGGTACGTGACATGCCTACCATGTTTGTAACGGGTAACGGGGAATCAGGGTTCGATTCCGGAGAGGGAGCATGAGAAACGGCTACCACATCCAAGGAAGGCAGCAGGCGCGCAACTTACCCACTCCCGGCACGGGGAGGTAGTGACGAAAAATAACAATACGGGACTCTTTCGAGGCCCCGTAATTGGAATGAGTACACTTTAAACCCTTTAACGAGGATCTATTGGAGGGCAAGTCTGGTGCCAGCAGCCGCGGTAATTCCAGCTCCAATAGCGTATATTAAAGTTGTTGCAGTTAAAAAGCTCGTAGTTGGATCTCAGGCGCAGGCGGGCGGTCCGGCTCGCGCCGGTTCACTGCCCGTTGTCTCCTGCCCTACCGTCTGCCGGCTCTCTCCCACGGGTGCTCTTCGCTGAGCGTCCTGGGTGGCCGGCGCGTTTACTTTGAAAAAATTAGTGTTCAAAGCAGGCCTCGGCTGCCTGAATAATGGTGCATGGAATAATGGAATAGGACCTCGGTTCTATTTTGTTGGTTTTCGGAACTGGAGGTTATGATTAACAGGGACAAACGGGGGCATTCGTATTGCGGCGTTAGAGGTGAAATTCTTGGATCGCCGCAAGACGAGCTACTGCGAAATCATTTGTCAAGAATGTTTTCATTAATCAAGAACGAAAGTCAGAGGCGCGAAGACGATCAGATACCGTCGTAGTTCTGACCATAAACGATGCCGACTAGCGATCCCCAGGAGTTGCTTCGATGACTCTGCGGGCAGCTTCCGGGAAACCAAAGTGTTTGGGTTCCGGGGGAAGTATGGTTGCAAAGCTGAAACTTAAAGGAATTGACGGAAGGGCACCACCAGGAGTGGAGCCTGCGGCTTAATTTGACTCAACACGGCCAACACTGAAATGACTGACATGCCGAGACCACTTTTCTGGGGTCTAATATGAAACTGGTGCTGGATTTAGACCCTCAGAAATCTGGGGTTATGCCCTCTGTGGCTCGGTTGGTCTGCATCCAGTGTTTGATAAAGGAATTGACGGAAGAGCACTATCAGGAGTGGAGCCTGAGGCTAAAATTGACTAAACAAGCCAATAGTGTAGAATGACTGTCAAAAGAGAGCACCTTCGTGGGGTCTAATAGTGAACATGTGCTGGTATTAGACCCACGGAAAACAGGTCAGTCTCAAAACCCCCAAATGAAAGAACGCCTGCTACGGTAATCTGGTCTTTACCCTGCAGAAATCGCAGGCTCCAGAAACTGGGCCATTGACAAACTAAAAGCCCTCTATTGATACGGTCTGGCTAATATTGAACGGGTGCTGGAAATAAACCCTCTGAAGACAGGTCAGCTTTACCCTACAAATGACAATGCTCTGCTACGGTAATCCTGCTAAGCCCGAGAGGAGCCGCAGACATTTTGGCTCACGTACTAGGCGGATAAGCCAACGGTTCGAGGTGAGGGATTACGGCCGAACGCCTCTAAGCCAAAAATCCCGCCTAAAAGCAGCCCAGCACAAATGCAAAGGGAGGCTTCGACATGGTGGGGACCTCGGGGTCACGCTCCAGCCCCGCCCGGTCAAGCCGCAGAATGAGGTCTCTGCCGTCCGCTGATAAAAGCGGGCGGGAAGCTGCTCGATATTCACCCCATACGGCGATGAGGAATGAAATCATTTGTAGAAGACTTAGTTCTCGGTCGGGTACCCTAAGCAGTAGATCAGCTACCTCACTGCGAACTGCTGAGACTCAACCCTTGACCATGTCCGCTCCCTAGGCGGACAACATCTCCGTGCAAGACTAGGCTTGTCACCTGGTCAAATGCACTATTTCGAGAGGAATCACAGGTCGCTGACATTTGGTCCACGTGCTTGGCTGATAAGCTACCATCTGAGGGATTACGGCCGAACGCCTCTAAGCCAGAATCCCACCCAAAATCTCAGCACCGCTGAGATGGGAGGCTACGACATGGCTGGGGCTTGTGTCCCGGCCCGATCGAGCCGCAGGAATGCACCTGGTAAAATGCACTCCTTCCTCGCTCTTTGCATCTGTCTGCTATCAGTCATTCCAATGGACGCAGAAGAGATGCAGTCCAGCGGACACTGCACCTCCTGTCCTATGGTGGCAAGCTCCCGGGTGGCGGGGAATGCTAGGCGTACCATCACTGCAGATGAGCCGAGAAAATAGAGCGAGCAAAAAGATACCTCATTCATATGCATATGCTACGTTTCTGGCAGGACGTGACGATCCTGGGAAAAAGTCACACTGGACTGCCTCTCTTCCGGGATAGTACAAACTAGTACATAGTCCATCATATCATTTCCAAACGCTATAGACACGAGTAGGGAAGACTCGATAGTCCTGCAAGACAACTTCCCAAGAGAGACAACTCTGACCAAAAACAACTGCTGCCTTGCAGTTAGGCTGGGGACAGCCAAAGGCTAAGGAGGGCAACCCTACAGAAACGCCTGTTGAAATCGGATGCACTGAGCCACTGGCTAACAAATTAAATCAGTGCAACGTAAATATCGCTGTAAACAGCGTACGAAGAAGAAGAAGAAACAATGACTCAAAGGCACTGTATGAGCAATATAAACTGCTGTTCGAAACAGACCCCTTCAGCGAGGAAACCATCCAGGCTGGAGAAGATCTTCTTCATGCCATCTCAGAATTTAAAACGCAAAAGTGGTGTAGCCTGGTGGAAGACTTGGACATGAAGCAAAACAGCAGACGAGCATGGAAACTCGTTAAGAACCTAAGTAACGACCCAACATGTGCTCCCCCTGGAATAACTCAAGTTACTCATGACCAAGTGGCCCACCAATTACTAATGAATGGTAAAACCAACTATAAAATGGGACAAACAAGGACCCAACGGGAGGTAGAGATTGATATACTGGGCGCACCTTTCACAAATGAAGAATTAAGTGCAGCAATAAACCAAACAAAATCCAATAAAGCAGCCGGCCGCGACAACTTGAGAACAGCAAATAAAACAGTTTGCTCCAATAACAATCAATTGGTTACTAAATCTCATGAACATATGCGTCGAATCCTTGAATATTCCCAAAATCTGGAGGAAAGCACACGTGGTTGCCCTGTTAAAGCCTGGGAAAACCACAGACCCAAAGAATTTTCTACCAGTGTCGCTCTTATGCCACCTATACAAGGTATTTGAAAGGATGATCTTGAACTGCATCTCTCCCTGGATAGACTCGAGACTGATCAAGGAACAAGCTGGATTCAGAACTGGGAGATCTTGCAGTAGTCAAATCCTCAACTTGACAACTAATAGAGGATGGTTTCGAACGCAACCAGGTGACTGGAGTGGCATATATAGACCTAAGCGCTGCCTACGACACAGTAAATCATCGTAGGTTGCAGGCAAAGGTATACAACATGACGAAAGACTGGCATCTGTCTAACATAATCAAATGCTTACTTCAAAACAGGTGATTCTATGTAACCTTGGGAAATAAAGAGACCAGATGGCGAAATCAAATCAATGGCCTGGCTCAAGGAAGTGTTCTTGTTCCCATGCTACACAACATATATACCAATGACCAACCTATGGATACAGACACAAGGAGATTTATATACGTCAATGACACAGCAGTCGCTGCTCAGGCTAATGGCTTCAAGGAGGTCGAAGGTAAACTAACACGCTCTCTGAATGACCTCGTAGAGTATTATCAGGGAAATCACCTAAAACCCAACCCTAGCAAAACTCAGGTATGCGCCTATCATCTCAAGAACAGAGAGGCAAACAGAGAACTGCGGATCAGATGGCAAGGACAGGATCTTGAACACTGCCCGGCTCCCAAATACCTGGGTGTAAGGCTGGATCGCACATTATCCTATATGACACACTGTCAGGAGACAAAGCGTAAGGTACATGCCAGAAACAACATTATCTGAAAATTGACTGGCACAACATGGGGTACTCAGCCATCAGTCTTACGCACATCAGCGATTGCCTTGTGCCTTTCCGCAGCGGAATATGCAGCCCCAGTCTTGAAAAACTCCGCCCATGCAAAACAAGCAGTGAATGAGATGGGCCGGATAGTGTCGGGGTGCCTTAAATCCACCCCCACAAACAAAATATATCCCTTAATTGGCATTGGACCACATGATGTAAGAAGAGGTGTAGCTGCGGAAATCGAACGAGGGAAACAGCGAAAAGCCACAAGACTTAAATCAAGACACAGTTTAGTAAAATCGACTGAGACCATCCAGACAAGCCCGGAAGGTCGACGCATTGAGAGGTGGCGCGAAACAATGCAGGATCCATGGATAGAGCTCAAGGAAGAGGCTGCGCCTGAACATTACCTGCCCTACGCTGTGTGGAAGGCAATGAACAGACTTCGAACTGGTGTGTCAAGATGCAGAGTGAACTTGAAGAAATGGGGATACTCAGATGTCGACACATGTGAATGCGGCGCAGTTCAGGACCAAGATCTTCTGATGTCCTGCCCCAACCTATATTAAACCTGTGACATAAACGACATGATTGAGGTGAACGACTAGGCAGTTCAAGTTGCTAAATACTGAACGGATGCCGTGTGACATGGTGTTTGGACACGGAAAGTAAGCAGATCACCGTGATCTTAATTTCTGATGTAAAAACCAAGTTTTTACCGATCTCATATCTTCTGCGTTCATCGTAAAAAGGAAATTGTCATAGTTTACAGCAAGGATACGATATCTACGCCATTCGGCCTGACACATCCGGTTTCAGCTGACTTTTTTAGTACTATGGTTGTCGTCCCAATGTAATTCTTATTCTCTAGTGTAGCCTGTTTCCATGGCCTAGTCCCTCCGATAGAAAACCATGGAAGCCACAACAACGTATCGATACTGTGTTTACAATATCGACACAACTGTTAGTTTCCAATTTAAACGTAGTTCTTTCATCTAAACAAACAAAATAAACAGATCTACTCGATAACGATCTTTCCCAACAACCTACTTCACCTTTCGCAAAATGACGGCTTGCTCCAAACGGCGTATACAAAATTAAAACTGTTCAAAAGCCATTTGTAATCTAACATACGATACTTTAACCGGCAAAATATTGTGTATATATGGATGACGTATTCAGCATTTTTAAAATGGCTGTCAGGAGCATATTCGTTAAAAAAAAAAAAACTTTCAGAACACCGTTTTTGTGTATGGAGCGTGAGTCTAGACATTCTTGACCAGTGCATGCTAAAGGTTAAATTCTGATGACTATTATTTCTATATGAATTTGCTACTATTAAATACTATGAATTAAAGACAT
The DNA here is from genome assembly GCA_036924085.1 of Ariolimax columbianus. Lineage (NCBI taxonomy): Eukaryota > Metazoa > Mollusca > Gastropoda > Stylommatophora > Arionidae > Ariolimax > Ariolimax columbianus. Next base: position 83,545,363 of record JAVGWX010000007.1, on the reverse strand, counting down.
TATACGGTTTCTTTATATACCACAGCAGTCTGTATGATCTTACCTCTCCATTTTTTGACCAGCATATACGACACAGTGATTTGGCTTGACTGTTTAAAAAAAATAGAAGATATTAACAACTCATATCTGTGAAGTGGCCACTAAATAACTACAAACTTCAAATAAGATAAAATTTGCTGACCAACATCTGTGATATTTACATCACAAAATTGTTGACTTTTTAATTTTTCAAAAATTCAAAACATGTGACTATGTTAGAGTAGGGATCATTAGCTATCGAATTAGAACATATTTCATCTATATTACTGTGCAAGTCAACACTTTCATAAGCATATTTCAGAACATGAATTTATAATTTAAACTTAAAATGTGAAGTACAAAACTACGTGATTGATTTTGTGATGAACATTCTTTCTCTCCCGCATGTATTGAGGGAAAGAGAAAATACTGCATAAAAAAATAGTTACAACATTTTTTGAAAATTCTAGCTCTTATTGTAATTGAACACTCAGTTTTTAGTGAAAAACTGGAATATAAACAGACAAACCTGGGCTCACTATATTTTGGTAAAATGTTCAACGATTTCTCAGTCGACCCATCAATAACATTCCAGATTTTTAAAGTTCCATCACAACTTGAGGAGGCCTTAAATAAATAAAAACAGACTGTGAATTTGTATTTGCCTTAGTTATAAGTTCACAAGTGAATTTTATCAAAAACTTATATGCAACATGGCATGCATGCATATATAAAAAGTGGAAGGAGGAATAGATTTAAATATCAATTATTAAATCAGATATATATTGGTGAACAATCAGTAAAGGAGGCCAAAAACACAGAAATAAATACTGAAGAAATATTTGCAATATGGTCAAAAACACACATATATAAATAGATTAATTATCGTGCTATCAGCAATGTGTCACTAATGGTTGACTTGAGTGTACCTGGAAAACAGACAGCAAGACACATTAGTGGTTATTTTAAGCCTAGCTAGCCTAAGTATTACCATTTTATTTCTGGAATCACAAAATGCAGAAAATCATAAAAATAAAATATCCCCAACATTCATTATTACTTACAATGAATTCTTTCGTTGGATCAAGAGCAACGCTTAACACTGGTGCTTGGTGTTCTGAGTACAAGCAGATGCATTCACTCTCTTCCATGGAAATAACTTTTATTTTAAAGTCACTGAAAATGTATTAAGGATTTAGCACTTATCACAGACGCTATATTGCAATACATCACAGGCATATAAATATTATGGACACCAACAACAAAATTTGTGCCTAGTGGATATAAAATGAATGCTATATTTCAATAAAACTACACCCACATAAAAACACTTAAATAAATTTATTGTGATGTGTGAACAGTTCAAAAGTTTGAATAAAATCTAGTTTAATGTAGACTGAGCGTTCTCTGCATTTTAAACAGGCCTTTCTGATTTGTTTATGTTACAGCATTCTCATTTAACCAAGTGACTTTTCCAGAAAATGTATTGCTGTGATGAGCTACTCGAGCTGTCAAGAAACCAGATCCAGAAAACTATTCTGACAACTCTTGCGGGATTGTTATTTCCATGTATTAATCAGCTATGTGGAAAGGGGGTAATCTGCAGCAAAGGTAACAGCAAGTTCTTCATAGAACAATGCTCTGCTGTGTCTATTTATATTTTAATAACATTTTAAAATGTTTGCCATGGAATAACAAAACTTTCATAATAGCTAGACTTACTCAGATCCTGCTACTAACATGGAACCATCGTCAGAAATGCAGAAATGTCGACATGGTGCAGTAAATCTTGTCACCATTCCATCACTAACTCCACCTGGATACGTGTGGATGCGTATTGCATTTTCATCAGTGGCAGCAAAGAAGTGCCCGCCCTGAAAACAAGGACATGGCAATATATATAAGATACACACTCTACTGGTTCCTAAGCTAGGGTTAGCAGAATTCTTACTATGATACAGCAATGAACACAAACATGAGGGGATCCACAGACTACTAAAGTTTGAGAGCTGGTATTCCTGGATGAATGACATCTCATGTACTGAGCAAAAATCTGCATTCTGTGCTATTATCCAGTTAGCTCAACTATGTCTTGCCACTGGACCAAGGTAGCTCAGGATAAGACTATGAGGCTGACAACCAGTGCAACACAAGCCTGGTGATGTTCCCATCTACTCTTGCAATTGGCAACTACTATTTTTATAATATATGTATAGGTATGCAACAGTATTGTGATTGAAAAAGACAAAAGGTTAAAATGCAATTTTACAAATAGTAACTGATTAGGATCTGTGGTTGACCAATTAAGGAATTATCAAGGATCAAGCAAAATTAAAACTGCAACAACAAAAGTTAATGAAGCTAAATGACCACCAAAAGTGCTAAAATTAAAAAAGAAATTCAATAAAGCAACAACAAAAATTAAACGGAAGTTCTGCTGAATGCAAAGTACTGTGCTTGAGCTCAAAGGGTGAAATTAAAAAGAATCAGCCGAGAGAGACCATGCTTGGAATATCAGAATTTGCTAGTTGTGTGACATCAATTACTATCGCAATATCATTTGCATTGATTGAATTTCTTTATTCGCAAATAATGTATTCTATTAGGCTTAAGTATGCCGCTGTTCAGGTAATTTTGTAAAGTAATTCATATATGTATTGCTCAGTAGTCTTGTGTAGTTCTTCTTCGTTATCCTGAAAAGGACGATGTGTTATAGTTTACAGCAAGGCTGTAATATCTGCGCGTTTGATTTCAGCAATGCAGTTCGTTTCCAGGTCGCCCCACAGAGGCAGAATAGGGTCTTGGTCAGCTCTGGTTCACTGACCCTGAAGCAAGCAGCCAGATATAAGTCGATGGCTACAATTAGTTCATGAACTGCTCCATCTTGCCCCTTGAGCAGTTCTGAATAGTGTCGTGGCATTGGTCTAACAATACACATGCATCATTTGTATTCTTCTTCTTCTGCGTTCGTTCTCAATCTCCTGCTACCAAGTCCTGAATAGGGCTTTGCAAGTTGCAGGATGTAGTACGAAGAATGAAATGCGGTGTGTCGATAGTTTACAGCTTGACTACGATATTTGCATCTTTCACTCCATACATCCGTCTTCAGCAAATCATTTGTGTTAATTGCGAGGTACAACGCTAACAATAAAACAGTGTTTCCAGAAATTGTTACATACATTAATTTCATGTTTTACTTCCTAAATCGCCAAATTTGTATTGATAAAAATAAAAGATACTGGATATCTTACTTGAAATGCTAGGGCAAAAATGGTGCCACCGATGTTAACAGTTGTAGTGTCTGTATCATCCTGATCTTCCCAGATACAAACTTTACCGTCATTTCCACCAGTAAGAATAAAACTGGAAACAAAAAATATACAGAGGCCAGTGAGTATCAGCATGTATTCTATTTTTTTCAAACTAATGTTTGTTTTTTATTAATATTTAGGAATTTCGGTTTTTTTGAAAATATTTTTCAAATGTAAAGTTTATTATTTTTCACATGTGCAACATTGGAGTGGTTACTCTCTTAAGTTTTTGGTTTTCCTTTTCCTTGTCGCGTTGACCCAATTTGAGTTGGCTCTTCAGAGTACATCTCCACTTCGATGTCAGACCCATGTCCAGTGCCTCCATGACCGCTTACACACATCTTTGAGCCGCAGCTGTGGTCGGAGGGTTGTTCATTTGGCATGCGATTATCTTCCATGCAACGAGAATGACCAAGCCATCGTAGTCTTCATTATCTATGAAAAATGTTACATACTAGGGAGACTGGTGTGATCACACACTTCTTTATTTGTCATTCTGTTGGGTTTTTCCAACCACGCGCTGTGAGACGAGTGGATGACAGCAGCTTAATGCAACTATCAATTTCTGAGTCGCATGTTAGCAACGAAAGATCGCAGGTAAATGATTTGGCATAGCTGCCAATACATAATTATCAATGGTAAGTTGCACGTGGTCTCAATGACAGAAGTCATATCATTTGCTTTCATTTCAAACTAGTAATTTGTTTAAGTTTGTCATCCAGAGGTAACGTGCAGCGTTCAATAGTGTTTCTGAGATGTTCCCAGGTCTCTGTAAGTGGTACTACGAGGGGTGTTCAAATCAAACCGGGACTTTTTGTTCTAGTTCCACCTGAATGGGTTATAGCGTGCTGGAACTACTATCACTAGTTAGGAGTACTTGTGCCCTATTACTGCTAGGTGGCTCACTTGCCATGGGACAGATAAATAAAAATGGCGGACAACACTGTCAGTGCTTGCATGGAACAGCTTGTTGTGATGAAGTTTCTTGTAAATAAAGGCGTGAAACCTGCGGAAATATACAGAAGACTGCAATCACAATGTGTAGATGAGACACTGCAGAAGTAAGACATTTTAATGGTGTAAACGCTTTAGAGAAGGACGTACATCCATTCCGGCTGTGGTGGCTCTCAGCCCAGAACAGTCATTCTTGTGAATATCAGGATTGTACAATGCCTTATGCTGGAAAATCGACGCATAACCTGTCGTGATGAAATTGCACAAAAGGCAAGTCTTTCTCTGAGTACGGCAAACATTATTATTCACAAACATTTGCATTTTCTGAAGGTTAGTGCACGCTGTGTTTGATCACAAAGGGCATCCTGCCCCTGCAAAATAACACTTCACGTCATATGGCTTACCCAATAAATGACATCTGCAGCAACTCGGCTGGGAGGTATTGCCACATACACCTTACAGACCAGACCCCACTACAAACGATTTCCACCTGTTTGTATCCCTAAAAGGGATAAGATGCTGAGCAGCACATGAATTGCAGTGGTCAGCGACCCATAGCTGACTGCTAGCGTCAGGGCCAGTGAACCAGAGCTGCAAAGACCCTTCTACACCTCCACGCTGTGATCCTGGATAACAGGCTGCAGCAGGGCAGACTGGCTAAGGAGAAGGGATCAAAGAGGGAATGCTAGCCCGGTACTCAAAAATGCTCGCTGAAGTCGGATGTGTTGGACCGAAAGGTGCAAATACCGCAGCCAAGCTGTAAACTACGACACAACGCATTCCGTTCTCTGGACTACATTCTGCTACTTAAGCCCTTTCAGGGTTTGGTAGTGGGAGATTGAGAACGAACGAAGAAGAAGTATCCTTAAAAGAGTTCCTGGGAGGTCAGCATTTCAGCACTGATGACGAAGTGAAACAGGCTGTCCTGGATTGGTTCAGACTTACTGACAAATCTTTCTACTTTGAAGCTTTTCAAGCATTACGCAAACGCGGGGATAAAGACCTCGGTTCTATTTTGTTGGTTTTCGGAACTGGAGGTAATGATTAACAGGGACAAACGGAGGCATTCATATTGCGGCGTTAGAGGTGAAATTCTTGGATCGCCGCAAGACGAGCTACTGCGAAAGCATTTGACAAGAATGTTTTCATTAATCAAGAACGAAAGTCAGAGGCGCGAAGACGATCAGATACCGTCATAGTTCTGACCATAAACGATGCCGACTAGCAATCCGCAGGAGTTGCTTCGATAACTCTGCGGGCAGCTTTCGGGAAACCAAAGTGTTTGGGTTCCGAGGGAAGTATGGTTGCAAAGCTGAAACTTAGAGGGAATTGACGGAAGGGCGCCACCAGGAGTGGAGCCTGCGGCTTAATTTGACTCAACACGGCCAAACACTGAAATGATTGACATGCCGAGAGCACTTTCGTTGGGTCCAATATGGAACGCGTGCTGGAATTAGACCCTCGAAAATCAGGGGCTATCCTCTCGGTTGCTTGACTGTCCCGCATCCAGTGTTCGTTAAAGGAATTGACGGAAGGGCACCACCAGGAGCAGAGCCTGCGGCTTAATTTGACTCAACACGCAAATACTGTAGAACGGCTGACAAATCGAGAGCACTTTCGTTGGGGCTAATAGTGAACGTGTGCTGGTATTAGACCCACGGAAGACAGGTCAGCTGTCTAACCTTCTAATGAAGGAACGCTACGGAAATTGTGTCTTAACCCCGCAGAAACCGCAGGTTCCAGATACCTGGTCACTGATAAACAAAAGCCCTCGATTAATTCGTCCTGGCCAAATAGTGAACGGGTGCTGGAAATAGACCATCGTAAGACAGGTCAGTTTTACCCTACAAATGACAGGGCGTTGCTACGGAAATCCTGCTCAACTCGAGAGGAGCCGCAGACATTTGGTTCACGTACCAGGCTGATAAGCCAATGACGCGAGGCTACCATGTGAGGGATTACGGCCAGACGCCTGTAAGCCGGAATCCCGCCCAAAATCTCAGCACCACTGCGATGGGAGGCTTCGATATGGTCGGGACCTGGGGATCGCGCCTCAACCTTACCAGGTCGAGCCACAGAAAGAGGTCTCTTCCATCCGTCGATCAAAGCGGGCGGATAGCTGCTCGATATTCACCCTATACGGTGATGGGGAGCGAAACTACCAACATAAGACTTAGTTCTTGGTCGGAGTGTCGAAAACAGTAGAGCAGCCACCTCACTGTGAACTGTCGAGACTCATTCCTTGACCACGAGATATGTCCGCAAACCAGGCGAACAACATCTCCGTGACATTACCAGGCTTGTCCCCTGGTTAAATGGACTTCTGCTTCGATCTCTATCTCTGTACGCTATCAGCCATACCAAGGGACGCAGAAGAGATGCAGACTAGAGGACATTGCACACCTGCCTCACTGTGTCAACATCCCAGGTGGCGGGGAACGCTAGGCGTACCATCCCTGCATCGAAGCCAAGAAAATAAAGGGAGCAAAGAGATACCCCACTCACATGCAAATGCTACGTTTCCGGCAGGACGTGACGATCCTGGGATTCAGACACACTGGACTGCCTCTCTTCCGGGTAAACCAGTCCATATCATATATCATCACCGCACCCTATAGACACGAGTAGTGAAGACCCGTTAGTCTGTTAAGACAACTTCCATAAGAGAGACAACTCTGATCACAAACAACTGCTGCCTTGCAGATAAGCTGGGGACAGCCAAAGGCTAAGGAGGGCATCCCTACAGAAACGCCTGTTGAAATCGGATGCACGGGGCCACAAGCCTAACAAAACAGTGCAACGTTAATCGCAGTATGACAGTACAACCAAACAGAAAAACGTATGGCGCTCATCCTGCGGAGTCCCGCCAGGCAGCGAGAGTGTCGGGCCTCACGCCTCGAAGGGGCCCACCCTTGACTACTGGTGGTCACCCACCCATGTGTCGTGGAGTCAAGGCACATGGCTATGGGGCAATTCCTATTGACCAAAAACTCAAGACCCTCAAAATACTACAGTGGAATGCGGAGGGAGTCATTAACAAAAAGCTTTCCCTAACACATCACCTGCATGAAGGTAAGATTGACGTGGCATATATCCAGGAAACGCACCTCAACAATAACCCTAAATTCTCAATCAGAGGATACCAGACCTTCCGTCTCGATAGAGAAGGTCACAAAAGAGGGGTCCTGATACTGACCCGAAACTGCATACCGAGTAGCGCGGTATCTGTCAATCACACCGGACAAGCAGAAATTGTAGGAGTTGACATAATGGCTCACGAGACGAAGCTCCGCATTTTCAATCTGTACGGACCACCAAATAAAGACCTATCGCTCTCGAGTATGGAAGTCAAAGACTCCAACTGCATAGTAGTTGGAGACTTCAACAGTCACTCGGAGAGATGGGGATACTCGGACACAGACAGCAGAGGTGACGAAGTGGAAGATAGACACAAATCTCTCCCTAATCAATAGGCCGGAGGATAGTACTAGTTTCTATTCTAGAACATGGCATACCACCTCGACTCCAGATTTGGCCTTCTCCACACAGGACATACACCATAAAATAGACCGCCAGGTGCTAAACCAATTGGCAGGTAGCGACCACAGGCCGATCAGGCTAGACATTGATATGGAAGTAGGCCCACAGGAAACAAAACCGCTCCCACGTTGGAATTACAAACGAGCCGACTGGGACAGATTTGCAATCCTGACAGATGGGCTGTGTGAAACCATCAACACAAGAAACAACAAAATTAAGCCCATGGTGGAGAGCCTAAGCAAGGCAGTAATGCAAGCCGCCACTGAAACCATCCCAAGAGGGGCTAGGAAAAACCATAAGCTCTAATGGAATGATGAGTTGCAGAAAGCGAAAGATGCAGTCACAAATGCTAGGAACATGGCAGAGCGAGAACAATCTATGGAGGCAAACATCGCCCTCAAAGCCGCCACGGCGAAATACAAATACACTCTAAACCAAACAGCAAAAGAAAGCTGGAAAAACAAAACTGAAAGCCTCAACCTAGACAAAGAAGGGAACAAACTATGGAAGCTAGTCAGAGCCATGAATGACGAAACCCTTTCAAACAAACAAATTACCATCAAGCAGGGCGAAAACTTGCTCACTGGAAAAAAAGCAGCAAACGCTTTTGTCGAACACTATGCCAGAGCAAACCACATCGAGGTCCCTGCAGATAGGCATACAGACATTAGTGAAGAGCAAAAGGGGCACGACAACATCAATACGGCACCAGAAGAGCATATGATGGCCAAATTAACAATGAGTGAAATGGAAGAGGCCATGAGAACACTAAAGAAAAGGAAATCTCCCGAAAAAGACGGGATAACAAACGAAATGCTGATGGGGCTGGGCCAAACAGCAAAGAGGAAACTGCTATCAGTCCTGAACCAAAGCGGGAAAAGGGGTATTGTACCCCAGGCATGGAAAGACGCAGTACTTGTACCAGTACCAAAAAAAGGAAAAGACAAAACAGATCCAAATGGATACAGGCCTATCAGCCTACTGAGCTGTGTCGGCAAACTGATGGAACGTATGATAAACACCAGACTGATGTGGCATCTGGAAGAAAAACGAATACTAATTCCACAGCAAGCAGGCTTTAGACAGCACAGATCCACTGAGAACCAGGTCATCCCCATAGCCCAGGAAATAGAAGATGCCTACCAGGCACAGAAACACACAGTAGCGGTTTGGGTGGACCTGGAAAAGGCATTTGACAAAGTCTGGAAAGACGGACTTAGAGTCAAGCTAAGGAGAAGTGAAGTCTGTGGGAGAATGTACAAGTGGATCAACCACTACCTCAAAAAAAGAACGGCCAGAGTCCAAGTACAAGGGCAGATGAGCAAAAAGGTGACACTCGAGCAGAGAGTACCCCAAGGGGGAGTACTGTCACCCATACTCTTCCTGGTGTATATAAACGACATTACAGAGAATATACCAAGAAGAGTCCATAGCTCAATGTTTGCAGACGATCTGGCTATGTGGACCTCTGAAAAGAATCTCACCATAGCAAAAAATCGGATGCAGCAGGCCCTAACATCGCTGGAAGAGTGGGCGAACTCATGGCTGGTCAAAATAAATGAGGAGAAAACCACATGTACAATATTCTCGCTTTCAATCAAACCCCAAAACACCAAATTAAGTCTAAATGGCAAATTCCTGCAGCCAAACGACAACCCAAACTATCTGGGAGTCACATTTAATCGGCGCATGACATGGAAAAGTCAGATCGAGAAACCGAATGAGAGCCAGAGAAAGAATGGCAATCATGAGGACACTTGCTGGCACAAGCTGGGGAGCAGAAGAAAGTATACTAAAGAAACTGTACACTAGAAGAGTGAGACCAGTTCTCGAGTATGGCATTGCGGCATGGACAACAGCAGCAAAGGCGAACTTTGATAAAGTTAGCAAACTTCAAAACCAAGCCATGAGAGTTATAACAGGAGGCATGAAGTCAACGCCAATTGTAGAACTTGAAAAGATCACAAAACTGCAATCCATGACAGATAGAAGAGACTGCAGAGCCCAGCTGCAGTCAGAGAAACTCCGAAGACTGACTGACCATCCAATGCACCAGAGACTAAACAATTTGGGAAATGGGAAACTAAAGCGGAGAAACTTTGCAGAAATACCCAAAGCAAAGATGCACGAAGATCCCATAAACGCACTTACAACACCAAAGCCCATCACTACTGTACGAAAACCTACCTGGAGGCAGGATATATTTCCAGAGGTGGTAGAAAATATACCAGGTATTGGTAACAAAAACTGCCAGACTGAAAAAGAAAGGAGAGATACTACCCTAAGCTTTATATCGAAAAACTACCCAAGCATGGACTGAACCAATGCATACACCGACGGTTCTGTAACAAATACTACACAGAACGGAGGGGCAGGAGCATTCCTGAACCTACCAAATGGCAGAAAAATAACACTGTCATTCGCTACTGGTAAGTACACAAGCAATTTCAGAGCAGAGGCAGTGAGGGCGGCAGTGGAAGAAATGGTGACACATAAAGAAAATGAAAGCCATACAGTCCTGCTTACAGATGCTCTGGCCGTAGTCACAGCGCTAAAAAGCCAGAAAAACACTGAGCTTAATGACTTAAGAGCAGTACTCTGTCAACTATGCCAGCAGTCCGCACCAAAAAGGGTAGTGGTACAGTGGGTCCCATCACACTGCAACATCCAAGGCAACGAGGAGGCAGACAGACTGGCAAAAGAAGGTGCAAGACTACCACAAACAGATACCAGTATGACGTACGAAGAGTCAAAACGGCTTATTAAAGCCAGATACATGACCAAATGGGAAACTGAACATACCGGCTACACCAAAAACGATGCCTATTACCAGTTGAACAGAAGAGAGCAGGTCGTTGTCTTCAGACTTTGCACTGGCCACAATAGACTGAGGTACCTCCTATTCAACAAATTGAAGATAGGTGGTACCGACGAATGCCCGTGTGGTACCGGCAAAATGACCGCTGAGCATCTGCTGCAGAACTGCCCGACATACGAGGATCAGAGAGAGCAGATGTGGCCATAACCAGTGGAACCACAAGACAAGCTCTATCAGTCTATGGCAGTGTCGACAGCCTCAGGATGACCGCCGCTTTTTTCGAAAAAATAATGGTTACTGTCTGACTCACTGCGTACGATGAAGAAGAAGAAATAGCGATGTGGGATGTCCTGGCGAGAGTACTATTATTAATTAATTTTAAATTAATATTAACTACAGTAGGCATGGTTAGTGAAGTTTTGACAGACGTTAAAGTTAGGCAAACCAAATATTTTTGTCATATAAAACGACATGATACTGTATAATGTATTGAAAACAATAGACCTAGGTCTAGAGGCTAGATTAGTCTATGGTATGAGTAGTACTACTGTAACTATATAACTTATATAAGTGAGTACTTTAACTTTGAGTGGAACTGGAGGGGAAAGTTGTAGGAAGGCGGATACACTCACAGGCCATAGGGGCAGGCAAACTCAACATCAAAAGATGGACTAACTAATGTCAGTATGGCAGGTCAAGACAAGAGACAGACGATGTTGGAGGTCCATTGCAGCCAACCATCGTTACTTATGGTGGCACTGCAATTCAGTTGACCCTCGTTATCGTAGACGTGTCGTAGTTACTAGTACTAAGTACTGAAGTAGTACTAGTCAGTACTAGTAGTTGTGGCCGGTTAGGTTTCATAATACTTTCGGCTGTAAATATTCAACTTGCCTCCCAGAAGAACCATAACACACGTCCGTATGTCCCTCAGAATGAGCTAATTTCAGAGGTTTCATTATTGACGTCGACAAATATATCCAACACCACAGAAATTGTTTAATAAACTTTGGTGGCTGAAGCACTTTTCTTCAATAATTCGGCCCTAAATTTTGGCGCTACTTAAACATAAACTTCCGGGGCGGGGAAGCAACTACTTAAAACATATAGAGAAAAATGCACCGTAACAAAACATAAAATATTTGCTTAGCTTTTACTTTTAATTAATAGCGACTTAAGCTAAAATCTCTTGTTTTCCATTGTCCGTGTAAACGTAATTTTCGTCTGTTTTCAAAATTGAAATTTGATAATTAAAAGAAATATTTAGCTGTGCAGGTTTACCCAAAAATTATCCACAACGATGACGTAATCTAACCACGCCTACGCCATTTGGAGATTTTTTTATTTTGATTTCCGGATATTTAGTACTGATTTAGCAAATAGTTTTTTAGATTCTGTCGTCGGCCAATTTTTCTTGACTTGTTAAAATTTTTCATTTACACTGTGTTTTCTTTTTGTTTCACTTATCAGAAACATTGCAAATGTTCAGTAATTTATGTATAACGCGATATTTGCTCAGGACAACTGAAGTAATTGCAAATAAATTATTAACTTAACATTTGGTTTATCTCTAAGCTGGTCCACAAATCGTCAAATGCCGGAGAAGCCCTTCTCTGCTTTCGACCGAGGAACACGATATTTTAGTATTTTACATCTAGTGTCATTTATGTCAAAGTAGGGACCGGTTGTGATAATATTGTACATTTCTGAGCAAACCTATCACTATACAAGTACTTTTTTATGAAGATCTAGATGGCATCTGGTATGTATGGACATGGTAAATAATTTATTATAATATTTATTTTATATAAATATTATTATTACTATATTAGATCTATTTAGTATTTTTATTATATAATATAATAAAATAAATATATGATTCTGCTGTGTACAGTGTCAGTAGTTAAGTAGTCATTAGTGTAGTGTATACAATTGTATCTACCGTGTTCAGTTTTCAGTGTTGACTGTTTGGCTGTCAGTGGCACCTTCCTGCCGTGCCATATATTATACAAGACAAGTTATGCGTGGATGCAAGGCAGCAAGTTCTTTATCCAACAATTACTACCAACTTAAATTCATTTCTGTCATTGATAAATCAAATAAATAATAATAATTGATTAATAATATCTTCATCTAGCATTTCAACAAGACAAAAAAAAGTGTCATTTTATGTTCTGTCAATGTTTTCTTGTTGATTGAGAACATTGTTTTGATTTTGTGCAATAAATGTGTAACTGTTCCACTGACATATTGAAAAGCTAGGAACATGCAATGAATCCTTTGTTGTTTGCCTCTTTCTGCTACCCCCATTTCATGCAAATCCCATCAGCATTCATTTTAAGTAATAATGAGAACAGATTCAAGGAAAATATATGCAGTATAGGACTTAGACTATAAGTATTAAATGCTCGTGCTGTTTTGTAAATTGGGTTACATGATAAATCATATTAAAAATTAAGTTACTAGTAATTATAAGTACTAAGTGTTAATAATAGTTGCCTCTCGCAAGTGAAGATGGCGACAGCATCAGACTTAAGCAGCGAGATGTAATCTTGTATGATCATTAAGTCTATTCAAGGCACAGCAGACTGCCGCACTTGGGACACACATGTGAGGAGTCGGCTGTGGGGTTGTCATAATTTCTCATCTTTCAGACAGCTCACTTTCTCTGAGCTTCGACGTTGATGTTTTGTCCTACGGTTTGATCACCTTATGTGATGCTAATACGCCAAGTGGAATGGTTCTGTGCAGACATCGATGTTGGTTTTTTTTCAGAAATTTTTAAGGAATCCTTATCATTTCATCTGTCCCCCTGATGAACATCTGCCTGTTTTGAGCTCACTATATAGCAGTTGCTTGGGGAGGTGTTCATCGGGCATGTGAACATGTCCCATCCATTTATAATCTGGACTTTTTGCAGAAGAATATAGATGCTCAACTTGGTTGAATTTCAGTTAGGTACTTTATCCTGCCTCTTGTTCCTGTGCGATTTAGCTATCTGGCATGTCTACTATGTCCATGTTTCGCAAGCATGCAACAAAGTGGTTAACACTACATTATGATACACTTTTACCTTGGTGGCAATACTGATGCCTTGTTGGTTTCACATGTTTGCTTGTAGTCTCCCAAACACAGAGCTTGTTTTTGCAATCCTGTTTATTTCAAAGTCAACATTCTCTTCTTTGGTGAGGGTACTGCCTAGGTAGGTGAATCTATAGACTGCCTGGAGATATTGGTTTAGTATAGTGATGTTTGGTTGGCTGTATGGATTCCCAGAAACAAGCTGGAAGAGTACCTCAGTTTTCCTAGTGTTGATTGTGAGACTAAAATTACTGCACACCGCCAAAAACTTAGTCATGGTGGACTGTATGTCTTGTTCTGAGAATGTGTTAAAGGCACAGTCATCAGTGAACAGGAGATCCAGGATGGTGTTATTTCAATGTTAATAAACGTGTTTCATTTTTCTGAAGCTGTTGTTAGTTTAAACTGTGTTTGATAGCACACTGAATGTATGAACATGTAAAAACCTGTATTCGTTATTTGCATAGTCACTAAGCTTTGTTTCCGACTTGAATGATCAATGGTGTAATTTTAAAAAAAATTACATGTTGACTTTATTTACGCCAACAATTATGGAGAGACATGATTGACTACTTTTGCATCTGAAAAATAAAATAAGCTGAGTAATGTATGAACTGTCGAACAAACTATAAGTACTGTATAACACATTTACTGTTTACAAACAGGGAATCTGTATGTCAAAAATTTAATTACAGAGGATTGTAGACAAACATAGTCAGTAGCAAGTATTTGCACTGGCAGCTATAATGTATTCTTGCAATAGATATGAATAATATATTTTTCTTTTCACAGTTTCATTGGATACAGATAAAACTGAAAATGAGGCTACAGATAGAGCTATCATTGGCTCATTTACCAAGATTGAGACATCCTCACAAAGAAACACTGCAAATGCTAATGTTTACACTCCTTTACTTGCTCCAGCAAGATTGCTTCAACGTCACTCCACTTCGCCAAGTTCATCTACACAAGGTACCACCATAAGCATTAAAGATAATACATCTAAAACCGACACTGTAATCCTGACCAAACAAGTAATCAGACCTGTGTTGGATTTACGACCCCAAAACTCTAGAGGACAGCGATCCTCAGTAAGACCATTCTTCTGCTGTGGCAGTGAGTTATCTTTGGTGAGTTTGGTTGATGGGCTAGATTTGAAGGACAGTTCTCCCGGTGAAAAAAAAGGAAATGATGTTGAGTGCAACAGCTTGTCTGATGGGGAGCAGTGTGCTCCACACAATAGTTTATCCAGAAAAGGTTCATCAAACCATGCAACGTTTTACAACAGTGAGAGTAGACATGCAATTGTTAGAAGAAAAATTAAAGATAAGCACAGTGTCAAAAAGAAGCCATGGAGCTTGCGTTTCAGGGGACGTTGGAACCCCAGATGGAGAGTATCGCAACCACAACACTCAGCCAGTCATCGGTTTGATCTTTCACATCATTGTGTGTCCGGAACCTATCAAAGATCTGGGTCGCCTGGTATAAGTCAGAGATCACCAAGACTTAAACCAGTTGCTGCCAGTACAAGCCAGTTCATTGACCTATCACAAGTGCAAGATTTTGACAGACTGTATCCAGTGAATGATGTTGATACAATTCAGATGAGGGAAAGAGCTGAGGAGATGATAGCTGGAGTGGAGGTAGATTCTGCTTCTCTTACTCGATCATTCAGACAGTCACAACCAGCTTTGAATTCTATGTTTGATATGCTGCGCCGCAGAAGCCATCTTGGATCTGTCAGTTCTGATCTGGCATTGCCATCACCTGACACTCCTACAGAAGATTACTCTGCCCTGGTGAACAGTGTCCTGTGGCAGTGGCAAGGATCAAGGAGTAGTTCTTCCATGGATATAGGCATTGCAGGCTCTCCTCGCATTCATACTCAAGTAGATTTTATCCACTGTTTGGTGCCAGACCTAGTCCAAATTCTGAGTTGTCCTTTCTACTGGGGAGTGATGGATCGTTATGAAGCTGAGCGTCTCCTTGATAACAAACCAGAAGGGACCTTTCTACTTCGAGACAGTGCTCAAGAAGACTTTCTCTTTTCAGTCAGCTTCAGAAGATATAATAGATCATTGCATGCTCGAGTAGAACAGTGGAATCACAGATTTAGTTTTGATGCCCATGATCCTGCTGTGTTTTCAGCGCCATCTGTTTGTGAACTTATGGAACATTACAAGGACCCATGTTGTTGCATGTTTTTTGAACCAATGCTAACACGACCTTTACCCCGAAACTTTCCCTTTTCTCTGCAACATGTCTGTCGTGCTGTAATTTGTGACCGCATAACATATGATCAGATTCGATCTTTGCCTCTTCCAAACAGCTTGAAGCAGTTCCTGCAAGTCTACCATTATAAACAAAAAGTCAGAGTTCGTCGTTTTGATGGGCCAGATATGGCATCGTAGGCTTTCATTGTCATTTTTAAGAATAGCATAATTTGTGAATGTTACAGGACAATGTTTAAAAAAAATGAAACTACTGTTAAATACACCTAAGTTTTTTTTCTGTGTATGACGTAAAATGGTAAATGCAGTCTCACTGCCTGTCGGGAAGGAAGTGTTAAGAGACCATTGTATGATGCCACAGCTTGTTTATGAAGTGGGGTGGCCAGTTCCCTTCCTTACAGCTGGGTTGACTGGAGTATGCCGGTAGCGGAAGTTGAACCTCATACATTTGCTTTGAAAAACGAGTGCTCTACCACGGCACTGATCAGACGTGTATTAAGAGTTGTTGCTATAATAGTTTCACCATTTTCAAATGTCTGAAACCTCTACAGGTTTTTATTACAATTGGCAAACTTGTTTTAGTTTTCATAATGTATGTAATGTATCATTATAATGTAAAAACATGTTAGTTATCCTAATGTAATGGAACCACATACACCCATGGCATTTATGATGACAAGCTGAAAGTATTGTCAACTCAAACAAATATAATGGATCATAAGTTGTTAATTTATTTAATTTGTAATACTTCATCTGTAGCAGGTGATTTTTGTATATACTTTTACTATAAATCAAATAATAATACAGCAAAATAATTATGTTTAATTGTTGGTATGGCATCTGCTAAAGTAAAGTAGGTAGCATGTCTTTTGCGGAACATTGCTTCTTACAATCGCCAATCTATTTGGCTGTTATAAGTTTCTTGGCAAGTATGCAGTACCGTAGGCTGACATTACTTTCAATATGCGTAGGAGCGAGAGAGAAACCCATGTCTGCCAAACTGGACACATGCGTAATTCGAACTGGGTGTATTGGGATTGTGAAATGGGTGCATCTGCTACATCTATTTTTGTTATGTTCTTGTTTTAATACATATACACAATGGGAGTGGAGGCCTCAAGTTTGAAGAAACTGTAAGAAGTCTTTGTAAAAATTATAACAGTAAAATGGATTTTACAATCTGTTTTCATGCTCTTGGAGAACTATTTTTTAAATGCTTGCATTTGTAGGTATGGAACACTAATTTAAGGAATGTGTAGCATAGATCAGGCTCTGCTGATTAAACTCATTCAGACCAGACACTTGGGTATACAAATGGCAAGAACAAAATTTTAATTTAAAAAGTGAGAGGTGAGTTATACAAATTTAGTTTAAAAATGTGCTTTCGGGACATCTCATCAATGTTCATTCATCTTAAATGTTTGCTTTCTATATAATAGTCAGTTGATAGCAAACTAATGGCATGAAAATAATTAAGAATTATTCAGATTTTTTTTTTAATTTTATTTTTTCATTACTGAGAACAGCACCAGGTCCTATTGTAGATTGACAAACAAATTCTGAGAGTAATTAAGCTCATACCCCATACTCAGCCTACCTGGCAGCGGGCATACACCTGCCTGTTCGAATACCAGGTTTCAAGTACTTAGAAAATAGGGACTAATGTTGTATTTTTCAACATGCTCTAATTGATCCCTCATTTGAACAGTTCTGTGCACAAATTTCTCAGAGGGTGACATCTATGTTGAAGGTTTTTTTTAGACATTTTTTAACTCCGACTCTGGTAAATTTTAGTTGGCTTTTATGTTTACCCCAAAATATTTTTTTACCCACTGCCTGAACAAACAAACAAAATCTTCAGGATGTTATTTGATATTGGTGCGAATATATTCTATCATCAAAGTTGAGTTCTCAGATTAATGCACATTTTAAGTTTTGTTGGGTTAATGGATAGCTGTACAGTGCTTATCATTTGATGCTCATAATATTAAAAAGTATACGGAGACCATTGCACTGGTTTATGGATACCATACCAGACTTTTATATTATTATTCATACATCATCAGATGACAACAGCCTGAGGTTATTCGTATTGCCATGGAGCTTGTCCAAGAATGGTACTGGTGATGATATCCTGTGCTTTTTCTATTTCTCATATGTTGGAAACCTTTGTATCAGATGGTTACTTGTCTTTTTATCAGTGCTGCAGACATATTCATCAGCATTTCATTTCTTGACTTTAATATTCACCTTTTCTGCAACCGTTTAGCAAAAAAAAAAGCAACAAGAAAATGATAGTAATCATTTTGTGCTGCCCATTGCATTATGTACATAGTCATTTGTTCTGTCTCTTTCCTCCGATGGCAAAGGATTTGTATGTTGATGGCTTTTTTTTTTAACTCACTAGTCGTGCATAACCTAAAAGTGTGTGGCCTCTGTGTGTGCTAACCTGTACCCTCTTAAAGACCAGCTGAGAAAAAACTAGATTTTATTACAAACGTACATGTATTTCAGAGAGTGATATAGTAATTTCCTACAGGACCTTAACTTTGTGATGAGATGGTAACATTCTCTGGTTACAGTAAAAAAAAAAATTGATCTAATGTTTGGAATTCCCATAAACATTGTGCCATAATTTAGTTTTCAATATTTACTTTTGTGATAAAGTTGTTGATCACTTGCCATCCTACTTACTGAATCAGATGTGTTCACTGTAAGCATTTAACAGTTGTATATAGTATTCATTTTATCCCCTTACATCAAGCTATATGAGTGTAGACCACTTTTGTTTTAAAATTAAAATAAATATGTTAATAAGACCAAATAAAATACCCAATTTCAATGTGTTTTTTTTAATCCATTTAAATGTAGAATAAACTAGGGCATGTAATAAAAGTATTCTGATTTTATGTTTGTACATCAGACATTGTTCTTCGGTGAAAATGTGTTTTAAGATGGACTGAAATTGGAGCAAGGTATAGTAAAACTAACCTATCAGGCATGTCATGAAAGACAACTAAAAAGGGTTGACCTTGTGGCCGATTGTCTCATACTGTAGAAACTATGAGCCAAAAGAATATTAAAGAAGACTACACCCCATAATGTAGACTGTCAAGTTCAATTTTTACACAAAGAATTTGATGACAAATGGTGTATTATAGGAAGGATAAAAGTAGATATGTTTTGACTGTTTTTAAATAGGAAATGCACCTGTGTATAGAAAGCAGATGTTTGGGGACGAGTGAAAATTGTTAATAGTTTAATTATCGTCCTAAAATGCAAGTTGACATTTAATTTGGGATGGCAAAGCAGATCCTCTGGTCTTCTTCTTCGTACGCTGTCAGACGTCAACCTGTATTTTTTCGAAAAAAGCAGCGGTCATCCTGAGGCTGTCGACACTGCCATAGAGCTTGTTTAGTGTTGCCACTGGTGAAGGCCACATCTGTTTTCTTTGATCCTCGTATGTCGGGCAATTTTGCAGCAAATGTTCAGAGGTCATTTTCCCGGTACCATACGAGCATTCGTCGGTGCCACCTATCTTCAATCTATTGAATAGGTGGTACCTCAGTCTATTGTGGCCTGTGCGAAGTGTGAAGACCACGACCTGCTCTCTTCTGTTCAACTGGTAATAGGCATCGTTTTTTGTGTAGCCAGTATGTTCTGTTTCCCATTTGGTCATGTATCTAGCTCTAATTACCCTTTTTGACTCTTCGTAGGTCACACTAGAATCTGGTTGTGGTAGTCTTGCACCTTCTTTTGCTAGTCTGTCTGCCTCCTCGTTGCCTCTGATGTTACAGTGGGATGGAACCCACTGTACCACAACTCTTTTTGGTGCGGACTGCTGGCATAGTTGACAGAGTACTACTCTTAAATCATTAAGTTCACAATTTTTCTCGCTTTTTAGTGCTGTGACTATGGCCAGGGCATCTGTAAACAGGACTATATGGCTTTCATTTCTTTTGCTTGTCACCATTTCTTCTCCTGCAGCCTTCAGTGCCTCTGCCTCCGCTCTGAAATTGCTTCCAGTTGCCACTGACAGTGTTTCCTCTGGTCTGAAATGATAAGAAGAACAGGAAAGTCACAGACCCCTCAGCAGTATTATCTAGACTTAACAAAAGCTAATCACTGAGGAAAGCTCATTAATTCTTCCTCATCGTTCATTGTCAAACTACCACTACCAAGCCCCGAAGAGGACTTTGCAAGCAGCGTGATGTTGTCCAGAAAAATGGAATGTGTTGTGTCGCAGTTTACAGCTTGACTGCTATATTTGCATTTTCGGTTCGACACATTCTTCTTTCTTCTTCTTCTTCGTTCGTTCTCAATCTCCCACTATCAAACCCTGAATGGGCTTAAGTAGCAGAATGTAGTCCAGAGAACGGAATGCGTTGTGTTGTAGTTTACAGCTTGGCTGTGATATTTGCACCTTTCGGTCCAACACATTCAACTTCGGCAAGCATTTTTTTAGTACCAGGTTAGCATTCCCTCTTCGATCCCTTCTCCTTAGCCAGTCTACCCTGCTGCAGCCTGTTATCCAGGATCACTGCGTGGAGGTGTAGAAGGGTCTTGGCAGCTATGGTTCGCTGGCCCTGACACTAGCAGTCAGCTATGGTACGCTGACCACTGCAGCTCATGCGCTGCTCAGCATCTTGATCCCGGTTCAACACATTCGACTTTAATTGGCATTTTTTTTGTATTGGGTTAGTCTTTCCACTTTGATCCCTTCTCCTGAGCCAGTCTGCCCTGTTGTAGCCTATTATCCAGGATCACTATGTGGAGGTGGAGAAGGGTCTTAGCAGCTCTGGGCCACTGCAGCTCATTCACTTAATATCTTGATCCTGCTGATTAATTCAACAACAATAGAATCTGTAATGAGGAATCGGTTAGTTTGGGTTAGTTATTTCAGCAAATCATCATGATATGGATACTGATGGTCCCACAGATTTCTGGTTGTGAAACTCCTGTACCACCTTGCTTAACACATCTGATTTGAAACTTTTTCTATTCGTGGAATGTTGGCTCATCTAATGTAGTGTCATCATATAAAAGGTGGTCACTGATTGATTTCAGTATTATTCCCCTCCCTCCCTTCTGTGTGATTTCAAGGCCAGGGTGTCAGCTCTTTCATTGCCCCAACATGACCAGGACAGTGGATCCGTACATGGGACTGAAGATCTGAGGTCTCTATTCCAGCTATCTACCAATTTCATAACCAGCTCTTCTGTACCTTCTGAAGCAAGATTGTGAGATTCTTACACAATGGCTGTCCTAACTGAAGTCATCTCAGATAGCCAACTGCATGTAAATTTTTCAAAGAGCACAGAGCCAAAATGTTCATGAAGCAAAATAAATGTTAGTATTGAGTGGTACCAATCAAATTGTAAGAAAAAAATAAGATGGCCGCGCCTTAACTGCTGCACTCTCGACTCGCTCCAGTGTTTGTGTCTTTTTCCAATGTTTGGTGGTTCCTGTTTGGATTATATTTCACAACTCCTTTACTGGGTGGTATCAGGGACTTTATTCTGTGAAATTGATGTGCTTTTGATTGGTTATCCTGATTGTTGTGCTGCATTTCTTGCCTGGCTTTAAGCCATGCGAGACCAGTCCATGATGGGAGTTCAACGTTCCGCTTAACTGCACACTAGAATTTAGTCCAGTTTACCACTACTCAAGGGCCTTTCTGCACGGACTGATGACGACTTCCTCCTGCCTGCCCTTTCCTCTACAGAAGGTTACATGATACCTCTCCCAACCTCGTATTCTCAGCACAGCACGGGTCACGCTGACCAAAAGGTGGACACAATCAGAAGCCTCGGCGGCGACATGGACAAACGGGGAGTTTGACATGGACAGACACAGAAAACCTGACACAAACATTGGTTTAATACATTCCTCATGGTCCTCATCTTAAGGTCAGCGGAGTACTCTGCTTCACTTGGGGAGTCTAGGGATTTCGGTCGACACACTACGCATGAACACATCCTCAGAAGTTGAACATAGTAGTGGTTGATCGACGCAACGGGCCTTTGACGCCTGCGCGAACATTATTATTAATCAAATTGACTAAAAATTGTCTTTGCTTTTTTATTCTTGCCTGTCATGTTTTTTAAAACATTGAGTGTCATTCTATTGTTTTGTTTGATTTATTAGCAACTTCTTCTTTATTTCTTTATCCAAGTTTACACATGACTAATATTAAAATATTATATGTAAAATATACTATTTATTTCAGATCGTGTAAATTTCACTATTTGCTTATTGTGTTTGTTATATCCACGTTTTAAAATGTTATTTCTCCAAACAACTCTTGTCCACTCAGTAATTTTGTAGTAAGTATATGTGTAATTGCAAGAAAGCATATAGATTTCTTTAAAATGTATATTGTTAATTTGTCTTTTTGCCAGAGTGCTACCAGCTCCCAAAATGGTTGCAAAGAATAGTAGCATTTGTAACCTGTTATCCGTATCGTAAGAAACTACGAAGGGAGAGGGCTCAGAATGGGGCTGGTATCCCATCCTATAGAAACTTGGTCGTGTCAACATTATGGCTTGATACGTGATTTCATGAAGACCTATGCTTTTCATGAAGATGAAAAGATTTCGTTGAGGATGTCCATAGGTATCGTTAACATACTTAACATCTTCCAACATGCGGTTGAGTTAGGAATATGTTTACCTTGTTTATGAAGAGTGAATTTAGAAGTCAAGTATGAAAAAATGACTAATAATGAAAAACATACCATCATGATGCTTGTCCATTTTAGTGTACAATCTCAAACCATAACTGAAAATTGTCTATAATTTTACCAGATTTTATAATTGTATAAATTGTCATCTTCAGACTGAGAAATCATAATAGACACAGGTCATCTTTACAACAAAATTAGTATTATGACAGGTGTCCATTTTGGACTCATACCATGACTGTGTAACACATCATTAGACATGAAGAGAGATGACAGACAATAGTTGTATAGATAAAATAACCTTACAAACATCTTGTGGCCTTTGTAAATTAAACCTGGACCTTGATCTGAGGATGAACAACCAAGAATGAAGAAAATCGTTTTTGTCATTCATTACCACCTAGTCTCAGTATATATTTATGTTAAAATACAGCTTTGTTCTGTATTATATTTGTCCTTGAACATTAATGTTGTGTTTTCTTTCATGGAGTAAAAGGGCTATGGACAACAGGTATACAATATTAGCGATTTTCAGCCTAGTCTGTCTCAGATTGAACTGAACAGTTGAAGCATTTAAATTTGTATGGCTTTCTTTACTTTTATAAACATAACATTGCAGTTCGTCAGTTTCGTGATGGCTCCAATACTGCGTGAAGGAGAATTGTCTGTAGCCTTCCCAGTCATCAACGGTGTCAAATAGGGTTGTTGCTTGGCACCGCTGTTTAGCATGGTCGATGCTGTTCATGGCGCTGTTACTGTCATGCATTTCAGGTACATAAGTAAGGCCGGTTGTTCAATCTGAGATGCTTGAAGTCTTACACCAAGGTGAGTGAGGCCACAATCTTGGATCTCCTGTTTGCTAATGACTACATCTTTAACACCTCCTCAGAACAAGGAGTTCTGTCAGAGTTTTTCATGATTAACACTAAAAAAAAACTGAGGTACTCTTCCAGCCTGCTCCTGGGAAGCCATACATTGAACCGTACAGAACCAACATCTCCATGCAGTTTTGCAGCTTCACCAATCTAGGCTGTACACTCACTAGAGCGGTGAATATCGACTTTGAGGTTAACAGCGGGATTTTAAAGACGAGTTCTGTGTTTGGAAGACTGCAAGCAAACATCTGGAGCCAACATGGCATAAGTGTCACCACCGTGGTTACAGTGTATTGTGTTGTAGCATTAAAGACTCTGCTACATGCCTGCGAAACGTGGACAGCACATAAAAGACACACCAGCTTAATCATTCTCGGTTGAGATGTCTGCGTAGTCTGCTCGAGATCAGGTGGCAGGACAAAGTGCCTAGATGGAATTCTTAGTAAGACTAACATGTTCCGCATACATATGCTTTTACAAAAATCCCAGGAGAAGGAAGACTAAAACGACTGGTCAGGCAAAATATACTGGACAAGACACTCACCATGGCTTCCTCGTAGCTCTTCCCAGAAATGGGCTGTTTTCATGGCAGCCTGGTTAACAAGGTGGGGGATCACCATAGTAGTGAGCAACACACCGATGAAGCCAAGCATAGCAGAACCCTGGTCCACCTTCATCAGCATGCTCGGGATGTGAGGAAAGCTACTGCAACCTGCCACTTAATGCCCTTTTCAGGGCGCACAATTGTGGGCATTCGCAAACAACAAAAAGCCCAGAAAAGATGAACGGGACATGTTGTTCACATACTCAATGAGCGCATCCCCAAGCAGCTGTTATACAGTGGGCTCAGGACATGCAGATGCTTATTAGGAGGACAGAAAAAACTCCTTGCACGTGTCTCAGAGGAGTTTCAACATTGATGTCACCTCCTGGAAGTTGCTTGTACAGAACCATTCCACCTGGCTAGTTAGCATCACCAATGGTTTTCAGATCGCAACTATACCAGGGTAGTTATGCCATCTAAAAGAGCAGAATGCCCAATGACTCAACAACTGACTCCTCACATGAGTGCAGCAAAGTGCGCTGTGTCAAGATTGGTCTCTGTAGCCATGTGAAAACACATCTCTCAGCACAAGTCTGATGCTGTCGCCATGTGATGAGCAACTGTTATTTTATAATTATATAAAATACCCAATTTCAATTAATTTTTTAATTCATCTAAGTATAGAATAAATTAGGACATGTAATAAAACCATTTTGCTTTTATGTGTGTATAAAATATATATATATTGGAAAGCGCTAATTCAAGGTTATATGGTAGTATTTGTCCCAACACAGTAATGAATAGGGAGAAAACATTTCCTGCAGTCACAAAGTAATCAGCATATGATGGTTTAGAGTGTTACTATTTGTATAATGTGCTATGAGCTTGGGTAAAAAGGGGACAAAAAAACATGTTCGGCTGTTCTTCAATAAAACTTGAGGTTCTGGTTTCTGGCTGATTGTTGCATGTTTGCACAGAATTCCATGAAGATCAAGAATCATCGGATTTGATCTTATTTTCGTTTACTGGGTGGATTTTCATATTTCACTTACATACTGTTGTCATTGGTAGAGTTGATGTCTTGTGATTTATACAATGATGATAGATTTGAATAAAAAGTTAAAGGGTGTCCTTTAACAGATGTAAAGGATTGTCATGTAATGAAGTGGTAGAGTTTTCAGTATACTAAGCCACAGCTTGTGGAAAGTGGAGGTGGCGGCCAGTTCCCTTCCTCACTACCTTTTACTGAGGCCGGGTATCCATTTATAGCTGCGTCAATTGGAGCCTGACAGGTACGGAATTCGAAACCAGCACCTTTGTCACGAAAAGCGACTGCTCTACCACTACACTAATCAAATGCTCACACTGATGATAAAACTGCTATTATTTCCGCCCTGCCTTTAATTTACTGTACTCCCATTAAGAAGTGTAGTTTAATATATGGATCTAATCCTGCAGAAACAAACAATTCATGTTAAAGCAGGCCAGAAAGCTAATATTATTTCTGCAACCAAATTGTGTATACCATCATCCTGCAGATATAGGAAGATAGCTTGAATGATAATAATAGTTGCCCATATTAAGCAATGATGGCGTCAGTCATGTTTATTAAAATATGACTGTACAGTCTGATCATGACAAACTCTACCACACGTAGAGCACATGTGGACAGCATTTGTAATTGCGCCTTCTTTCATTTCTTGTAGCTTGCTTTTCCTGCGTCTCAGTAATGGTTATCTATTCACCGATTTGAGCACCATCGTGTGATGGGAGTTTACCAGGCTGAACTGGTTCAAGCAGACAGCAACAACAATAAAGAAACCATTCAAAGAAACTTTTAGTATGTCTTTGTATCGTTTCTTCTGTCTCTCTCTCTCTCTCCATACATCCCCATCCCTGACGAGCAATTGCCTGTCCTGCACTCACTGTACAACAGTTGTTTAGGGAGGTGCATATCTGACATATAAAAACATCCCCAGTTCATCTGATCTGGACTCTGTGATGCAGCGTATGGATGTAAGAGAGTCTCACCCTGCTGAGGACTACAGAACTGGACACTCGATTCTGAGCAGCCTGCAGAGACAGCTTACATGAAAATGATTGTTTCCTGACCTGTCTATTATAGACTGTCCGTGTTTTGCATGTGTACAGAAGGGTGGTTAGCATAATACACATTGATCAAGATGGCAACGCTGATTCCTTGCTTGAGTGACACAACAACTGACATACATTTGCATTGCTGCTATCACAAGGGAATTGTTCAAATAGCTTCAATAATGTCACAGTGCAAATTTAAACTGAGTATTGCAACTTGCTGTGTCAATAATTATCAAGTCGCCTTTTGCCCTATTCAGTTACAGGGTGCAAATCAGCCGATCACGAATAGTCCATAGAAATGCATATATATATATATATGTGTGTGTGTATATTGGTGTTTTGTTTTTTTAAATAATAAAAGGTATACACTTTTTTTTAACTCTGAGAACAAATAATTTTTGAAAGGTGAAGGCTACTGTGTTTCCCCCAGAAAAAAGAACTGTATATTCTCCTGCTGAAGTGTTTTCCGTGAACAGGTATCCCACAAGGCAGTGGGCTCAAAGTCCACATGGTGACAATGTTAATAGACCATGTGTATTTCCAGTCAGTTTAATCAAGGAAGGATAAAACATGTTGTTGATAAACCTTGAATTCAAACTTACTGGAGGATAAACACATACTGTATCTACTATTGTTACTTACTGCACAATATGTTGGTTTAAATCACAAACTTGAGAAAAACACAGGATCAGTCTTTTGCCCATAACGACCATTATAATAAACATCATTGCATCAACATTAAATAAATATGTATTGAATAGTTATAAAGATAAAATGGTGGTGTTCTGCTTCACGTGTCTTAAATTAAGCAAATTAATCTACAGATCTTTACTCAGGAGAATTTGTTGATCATTTCTGTAATCACCATTAGTAGTAGTGATTGATTATTATAAATAATCATGTTTATTGTATTCTTTATGCGGTATAGTGTGACAAATGCCATATGGTCAATTTGGCCAGCTTTTCTGGAATTCAAACATTAACATTGTACTTTTTTTCTTAAACCGAAGATCAACATTATGTGTGTGAGGCATACTTTGCATGCCATATTACAATGTAACAATAAATTGATAAAAATATAATCGAGCATACAGCAGTTTTGTGGTAATATTTTGTATTTGTTTTGTACCTGCGTTTACATCTACAGTTTCATTGAATGTGAAGTATCCTTATCATCTAGATACTAGATGGATATTTCAGGGCCACAAGCAGGAGCTCAGCCCTGATGATGATGGAAAGAGAGGATCAGAGAAACATTTCAAAAGTACAATATATCAGCAACATAAACCTCTCACCTAATGCAAATCAGAAGTATACACACACCTCCTCACTGTGACGCCACAAGGCTAGGACGAAAGAAGAAGCATAAGAGTGTTCCTGTGGCAAATAGAAGAGAATGACAGGTTCAGTCCTTGCATGCAGAAAGAGGTGACAAACAATGATTGTCCTTGGGGTTGAAACATCAAACCTGGGCCTATCAATATCTTGGGCCAAGACAAAAATAAGAGTGTTCCTGTGGCAAATAGAAGAGAATGACAGGTTCAGTCCTTGCATGCAGAAAGAGGTGACAAACAATGATTGTCCTTGGGGTTGAAACATCAAACCTGGGCCTATCAATATCTTGGGCCAAGACAAAAATAAGAGTGTTCCTGTGGCAAATAGAAGAGAATGACAGGTTCAGTCCTTGCATGCAGAAAGAGGTGACAAACAATGATTGTCCTTGGGGTTGAAACATCAAACCTGGGCCTATCAATATCTTGGGCCAAGACAAAAATAAGAGTGTTCCTGTGGCAAATAGAAGAGAATGACAGTTTCAGTCCTTGCATGCAGAAAGAGGTGACAAACAATGATTGTCCTTGGGGTTGAAACATCAAACCTGGGCCTATCAATATCTTGGGCCAAGACAAAAATAAGAGTGTTCCTGTGGCAAATAGAAGAGAATGACAGGTTCAGTCCTTGCATGCAGAAAGAGGTGACAAACAATGATTGTCCTTGGGGTTGAAACATCAAACCTGGGCCTATCAATTTCTTGGGCCAAGACAAAAATAAGAGTGTTCCTGTGGCAAATAGAAGAGAATGACAGGTTCAGTCCTTGCATGCAGAAAGAGGTGACAAACAATGATTGTCCTTGGGGTTGAAACATCAAACCTGGGCCTATCAATATCTTGGGCCAAGACAAAAATAAGAGTGTTCCTGTGGCAAATAGAAGAGAATGACAGGTTCAGTCCTTGCGTGCAGAAAGAGGTGACAAACAATGATTGTCCTTGGGGTTGAAACATCAAACCTGGGCCTATCAATATCTTGGGCCAAGACAAAAATAAGAGTGTTCCTGTGGCAAATAGAAGAGAATGACAGTTTCAGTCCTTGCATGCAGAAAGAGGTGACAAACAATGATTGTCCTTGGGGTTGAAACATCAAACCTGGGCCTATCAATATCTTGGGCCAAGACAAAAATTCAAGAATATTGGCTCCGATACTGATCCTCACAGTATTGTTGTCCATTGTCACACGGTGGAGTGCACCAATGAATTCACATACCTGGGGAGTTCTTTTTACATCCGATGGACCCAGTGTGTCTGACAGGTTAAGGCAAATCAGGCTTGCTGCCTCCTCTATGAACAACTTTCGCCGGGTGTGTTATAACGGAGACTCTCGGATCCAAAATTCGTATTTATCAGACCTGTCCTGTCCTCCTGTATGGTTCATGTACCCTACTTAAACATGGCATTTCAATACTCAATGCCTTTCATATGCGCACCCAGCCATGCATCCTCGGTATCCGGTAGTTCAATCTCGTCCGTAATGACAAGGTGTCAGCAAAGACGAGCCTTCCCTCCATCTAGGACACTCTGGTCCGCCGCCGCCTTTCTATGTTCGGCCACGTGGTCTGACTGAATCGAAAAGGTTTGGCTACAAGCCTCAACAGTTGGACATGGTAGTGGTCGATCGACGCGACGGGCCCTAGATGCCTAGGCGAACATTATTATGGGGTTAACTGAAATCACACATTCGAAACTATGCTTCAAAAAATTGGACAATGTGGGAATTTAAAGAAGCCCCTATATACAAAGGGAGGACACATTCTGTGGGACACCGCCGAGTAACGATATATATGGTAATTACAAAGCTTTGTATGACACAAAACACAGTCCATCAACGACCTGGCCATGACCGCTACAGATACTATGAAAAATGGAAACAGCTAGTGTGTTTACAAGATTACAAAAAAACTGTGTAATAAACCGAATGCTGCAAAAATCCCAATCAATGACAAATAGAGTAACCTCATTGCTACAGATCCGACGTTGGACGGCGCAGTTTGTACAGGTGCTAAATAGATCAAAAACAGCAATTATACCAACTTCAATGACGCTACAAATATGCCTCCATGGCTGTACAATGCGATGATTTTACTCGGGCAGAAATTGATCGGGCCATCAAGAACTTGAAGAACCACAAAGCAACTGGCGAAGATGAGATGGCTGACGATACAACTATAACATAATTGTTGTCAATCATGAACAAAGTATGGTGGGAGGGGAATTCAACATAGCAATGGAAAAATGACTAGATTGTGAAAATTCCTAAAGGAGATCTATCGGACTGCAACAATTAGCGTGAGGTGACGCTACTATCAGGGACAGTACTTTGTAGCTTGATGATGGAAAGACAGAGAGGCACAACACAAACGACTGCTGGGGGAGCAATCTGGTTTTAAACCACAGCGATCGTGCATCGATCAGATCTTCACTCTCAGAATAATTCTAGAAGAGTTAGTAGAGATGCAATTACCACTTATTGTCAACTTCATCGATTTTCAGAAGGTATTCGATAGTCTACACCGACTATCACTTTGGAACATTCTCATCACCTATTGCTTCCCAGCCAAGTTTGTTGTAAGTGTCATAAAAGCAATATACATCAATTTACAGGGATGTGTGCGGTCCACTGTCAAGAAAGTCGAATGGTTTGGCTTGGCTTGGCTTCTTTCGTTCTCAATCTCCCGCTACCAAACCATGAAAGGGCTTATTAAGTAGCAGAATGAAGTCCAGAGAACGGAATGCGTTGTGTCGTAGTTTACAGCTTGACTGCAATATTTTCACCTTTCGGTCTTGGCAGCTCTGGTTCGCTGGCCCTGAAGCTAGCAGTCAGCTATGGGTCGCTGACCACTGCAGTTCATGCGCTGCTCAGCATCTTGATCCCGAATGGTTTAAGATTGAAACAGGTGTGAAGCAGGTTTGCGTTATGTCCCCTCGTGACGATAGACTTGGTTATGCGAACTTCTACACACAACAGCCAGTTTGGCAGCTAAGACGACAGATGATAACCGGGCACCCCCCCCCCCCCCAATAGAGGCCCAGGATTTCGCAGATGATCTAGATTATATTATAGAAGAAGAGCAAGAGAAGATATATCAACTCTGCAACATAGCCAAGCAGATAGGGCTTGAGATAAATGCCTCCAAAACTAAATGCATTAATCTCAGGGACCTATGTCCAGCTCAATTTTCAAGTGAAGCGGCAGCTGCCTTGAGGGTAGTTTTGCATTTTATTCAGAGAGCTTCTATATTCCCAGTGGCTTCTTCTGCACATCCCCCTGATGTTGATTATATATACCGCTGGTATTTGGTCCTAACTTCTGGCTATCTTACTTGTATGCCCTTATTCTTGCTTCTTCTTCTCTATTGTTTTATTAAACTTAACGTCTGTATACTGTTTTAGAAGACTGCAGAGTCTGTATACAACCAGTTTCATTTACATTTCCTTGCTGTAAAAGATATACGCGCCCAATCTATTCTTAAATGCATTAATTTTCCTTGTCTCCACTACCCCCTGTGGCAGTGAATTCCATGCATTCACCACTAACTGACTAAACAAATATTTCCTAATATATAATCTGGACCATTTTTTAGTTAATGTGTAGCTATTCTCTCTTGTTTTTGTAGGTAGTTGTATTTTTAAAAACTTGTTATAGTATAATTTATCCGTTCCTCTGATCATCTTATAAACCTGTATTCTTCCTACCCAATTGTTGATGTTTTTCTGAGGTTACTGTTTCGGTTTTTTTCTTTATTGTCACAAGGTGTTGGTCACATCCGATTTCTGGTCCTCCCCAGGCTCTGACATATCTCACATATTTAAATAAATTTTTAATTCATTGATGAATTTATATGACTTTGTCGGTTCACATCGAGTTGATATATGTATGCTTTTTTGAGGGTATTTGTGTTTGTGATGACCACGTTATGGTCGCTGCAAAATCTCAGCGGTCGCCTTCCATTGTCATTTAAAACATCCTCATCGTATCTCCAAAATCATCTCATCCAACCAACAGTGTGCTTTTCAAACTCAGGCATTAAAATATCAAAGGAGGATAAATTTACCATGACAATCGTTCACTATCTTTTCGAACAGGTCAAAGAATTCATCTTTGATATATGTCATATCTTCCTTATTAGGGGCATTAAGAATGACGATGTTGACTAACTTGCTAATCTTCCTTAAGGTTCAGTACTATTTTGCGCTCTGACAAACATTTCCATCTCTTGATGTTGTCCCTTTGACTCCTTGACATAATATACACCGACCCTTCTTTGGTCTGTTGGTAGCGGGAACTCCGCTGTACAAAAGCAAATGTCCTCAAGATCCACGACACCCTGTCCTTTTTTCTTATAGTGCGTTCAGAAATACGTGCCGATTTTTAAAAAAATAATATATCTCAGCAATTATGAGATATGAATTGATGAAATTATATTTAAAAAATTATTGTAACATTGTACGCTTTCCCCCTACTTTGAGTTGGTGAGTGGGTTTACAATGTTTCAATGGTCACAAGAACTATTCTAGGTGAAGCGAAAACTTTTAGAAAGGTCATCCAAACTGAGCAGGCCAAGTGAGAAAGATCAGATTAAAAACGGACATCTCACCTAATAGCATAATAGGCCGGACAAGGTCATTCACCTAGATCCATTAAAAAAAAAAAAACTGGTTACGGAAGCATTGACAACAAAACAAAAAGCAAACGGTCTTGTCAGGGGGGGGGGGGGGGTGGCGCGTATTGAGGAAGGTCCTCAGAATCAAAATATGAGAAGTATGACGCAGTGTAGTGACAGTCGTAAGGAAGTTACAACGCTAACTACTATTTTGAGTACCAACAAAAAGCACGAAAATAGTCATGTGAAATGTTTGGATTGCATATCAAACTGGGGACCGTTGGGGAACTGTTTGGCTCAAGTGACCATCAAATCATCCGATTGGATCTTATTGCAGGGAAATAAGTAAACATAAACACGCGAACACTACTCTAAGACAGATGTTAAGAGGAGGAAAGAGGCAGCGAACCACATAATCTGAGAAGATATTGTCGGAGGGACAGATGTTGAACAGGAGTGGGAGAGTTTTAAAACAGTTCTAGAAAAGCTAAAAGAGAATGTATTCCATATAGGGAGGTAAACCCCAAGCGTAAACAGTGGATAACTAGAATTGTAGTTAAATGAAGAAGAGCTAAAAATAAAGCATGGAAAAAATATATTGAGGCGGGTAAATCAAAAGAAACATATTTGGACAAGCAATACATATCTCAGAAAGTGAATAGAACAGCAAAAATAGACTTCGAAAAGACACTTGCTCAGAGGATCAAGACTGATAGTAAAAGCTTCTTCTCTTGTGTTAGAAATAAACAGAGATCGAAGGACAAAGTAGGCCCTTTCATAGACAGAATAGGAAAAAAAAATGAGAATGGGGAGGCAGAAAATCTACTCAATCAGTACTTTGGCACAGTGTACACAAAAGAGGACTGCTCCAAGATCCCAGAGCCTGTAGATATTTTTCAAAGAGACATGGATAGAGCATGATTAGGATCAATCTGTATTACAGAGGAGATGGTTTTAAAAAAAATTGGAGGGGGTGAAAGTGGATAAATGTTCAGGTCAAGATGGTATTCATCCAAAATTGCTCTTTGAAATTAGAGACCACATAGCAAAACCATTGGCTATATTATGTTCTCAATTACTTGCACAAGGGATTGTTCCACGGGATTGGAAAGATGCGAGAGTGATCCCCTTATTCAAAAAGGGCAAAAAAGCAGATCCAGCAAACTATAGACCTGTGAGCTTAGCGAGCATAGTCTGTAAATTGTTAGAGTCAATAATCAAAGAAAACATTGTAATGCATTTAGACAAATTTAATCTAATTAGAAATAGTCAGCATGGGTTTACTAGAGGAAGATCATGCTTAACAAATCTATTAGAATTCATGGAGGAAGTTACCAAAATGTTAGATAAAGGGGAGCCAGTGGACGTTATTTATCTGGATTTTGCAAAGGCCTTTGATAGAGTATCGCATCCAAGATTATTTCGAAAGTTAAAATCACACGGAATAGGTGGGGAAGTTGCCAAATGGATTGAAAATTGGTTAACGGGAGGAAAGCAAA
This sequence comes from Ariolimax columbianus, assembly GCA_036924085.1. NCBI lineage: Eukaryota > Metazoa > Mollusca > Gastropoda > Stylommatophora > Arionidae > Ariolimax > Ariolimax columbianus. The sequence goes on along the minus strand of JAVGWX010000007.1, from coordinate 83,511,781 downwards.
GGGTGGGTATAAATAAGGAGTACTCTGAGTGGTGTGAAGTGAAAAGTGGAGTGCCACAGGGCTCGGTTTTGGGACCAATTTTATTCTTGATATATATAAATGATTTGGACATAGGTATGGGATCCATTATTGCAAAATTTTCTGATGACACAAAACTATGCAGTAGTGTCTCATCTAAAGCAGATGTGGATATATTGAGGTCGGATTTAGATAAAATTCGAGAATGGTCTGTAATCTGGCAAATGGAGTTTAATGTAGATAAATGTACAGTCATGCACATGGGTAGATCCAATTTGGAACATAATTACAGAAATATCGCAGCCAAGCTGTAAACTACAACACAACGCATTCCGTTCTCTGGACTATATTCTGCTACTTAAGCCCTTTCAGGGTTTGGTAGCGGGAGATTGAGAAAGAACGAAGAAGAAGAAGATTGTACATAACATTGCAACTCTCACTTTTATTTCACAGGGATTTGTTTGTTTGTATGCTCCTTATTTTCTTTCGCTAAGTGTATTCTGTTCTTTATGTTATACTTCTGTGGATGCAGAAACCTATTACTGAAAGCTGAAAGTGCAATTAAGAAGGTCACCATTAGTTTAGTTTGATCATAGAGCTTTCGTGGAAATAACATTTTTAGCTCTAAGATAAGATTAATACACATTTCAAGTTTTGCCATACTCTTTAATTTAGTTATTATCTAATACTCTCATGGGTGCAATGTTAGGTATGATAAAAAGAAATATTAAACATAAGAGCAAGGAAGTGATAGTCAAACTGTATAAAGCATTAGTTAGACCTAGATTGGAGTACTGTGTACAGGTGTGGAGTCCTTATCAGAGAGGGGATATAGACATGCTGGGGAGAGTACAAAAAAAGCGATAAAGCTGGAAGAGGGATTCCAGAATTACAGTTATGAGGAATGATTTTTAAAAACCGGCTTACAGTGTCTGGAAGAGTGAAGAATTCGTGGTGACTTAATACAGGCTTATAAGACGATCAGAGGAATGGATAAGTTATACTATAACAATTTTTTTTTAAATGCAGCCACCAACAAGAACAAGAGGGTACAGCTACAAGTTGACTAAGGAAAGGTCCAGATTAGATATTAGGAAGATTTGTTTAGCCAGAGAGTTGTGAATACTTGGAATGCATTGTCAAGTGAGGTGGTGGAGACTGGGACGGTTAATGCATTTAAGAATAGATTGGATGCGTACAGCTTCTAGAGCAATGTGATGTAAATGGAACTGGTTGTATACAGACTCTGCAGAGTCTTCTAAACCAGTATAAAGACGTTAAGTTAAGTTAGGGAAGTGGCACAAATAGTCAAGAAAATGTGGAACTACAAGCTGGCAGTATTAGGTCTGTGAGACGCCTGTGACTATATAGCATTGGCACAAATGCCAGGAGCCCTCAGGCAGCAGGATCAATAACCAACCATCACATCTGCATTAACCAAACTTTCAGAACTACACTGCAGAATGTAAGAGTAAAGAGGATGTGCATCAGATTACCACAGGCTGATGGGCACACTGCAGCTCAAGCTCAAGCAAAAAAGTGAGCTGTAATGTACAATAACGGTAACAGCTTTTCCAAGTGTATAATCTTTTTGAAGCTTGTTGGAAAAATGTTTTACAACTAATCCGTTTTCTTCCCAAATATGTATCAGTCTATCTTCTCTGTCATTTATTTTCCCCAGTGGGACGGCGTGGCCTAGTGGTTAAGTGACACGGCTCACAATCAGAAGGTGATGGGTTCGATCCCCATCACAGCACCGGCCGTTACCCCGGGGAAGCAAACCCTTAGAAAATGCAGGAGGAAGCAGACTCTTACATAAAATGCACTGGGCTGACAGGCGCAAAATAAAAACGCAGTGCAACGCACACCGCCTTGAGGATTAGAGAAATAAGGCGAACGGAAAATGTTTTTTTTTATTTTCCCCAATCCTAATTGCCCTTCTAGATTCTTGAATTTTTATTTTCCTACTTTTCCTACTCACATTACTTTCAGAAGATCAATTAGTTGGTTGATTATTGATCCAGCGACCTGTGGGCGCCAGTTCTTTGATCCAATGCCATATAGTGGTATATGCGAATGTTTGTGAGCAGTTGTTTAGATCTGCCCAAAGTGTTCCATTTGTCTGGTCTCGGAGGAAGAAGCTCTTTCCTAACACCGACAAGCGCATGACATTAAAAAAGAAGGCTCTCAACAGTTGCTGAGGGATGTTATATAAACAGCCGGCACTTTGGAGTATATTCTGATTGGATTCTATTAAGGTGTATGTGTTGAGTGCAAAGACAGAAAATGGTGCTTCGATCTCTCCTTTTCATGAGGTTGATGTTGTCTTTAAGATTTGGAATGACCATGTGTTTGAAGATTTCTCCCCCAGTATTCCACATTGTCCATCTAAGAAGATCAGAATAATTTATTGGTGCGAGGGTCTATTCTCATATCCTTCTATTTCTTCATTACTGTGTTCTTGAGTTATTTGAAAAATTGCTATATAAAATGGGTAAGCTCTCAACTTTATCAGCATTATTCGATCTTTGTGTGTCGAGTAACCAAATACATATTTTAAGTTATTAAAAAAAAATTATAGTATTCCTATTACTCTTTCATGATTTACTCATCCTGAATGTACAAATGTATACTACTCTTTCCTCGCGCATCAGACATATGTTAGTCTTCCTCTGCTACATCTACTACTTCTAGATTCAAATCACTGATCTCTGATAACAAATTGGTAAGCTTACTTTCTTAGTAATTTGGAAGTATAAACCTTCTTACTCACTAGAGGAGCTGCCTGTTCCCTGTTAAATGTGCAACATATTTACCCCCAGGTGTCCATGGGTTATCTGCAAAACTGCATTTATTCATTTGCGCTTTCATTGTATGGCTTGGCTTGGTTCATTCTGAATCTCCCACTACCAAACACTGAAAGGGCTTAAGTAGCAGAATGTAGTCCAGAGAACGGAATGCGTTGTGTCGTAGTTTACAGCTTGACTACGATATTTGCACCTTTCGGTCCAACACATCCGACTTCAGCAAGCATTTTTTGAGTACCGGGTTAGCATTCTCCCTTCGATCCCTTCTCCTTAGCCAGTCTGCCGTGCTGCAGCCTATTATCCAGGATCACCGCGTGGAGGTGTAGAAGAGTCTTGGCAGCTTTGGTTCGCTGGCCCTGAAGCTAGCAGTCAGCTTATGAGTCGCTGACCACTGCCGCTTTCATTGTATGAAGTAGGGTGCATACGAAGTGAGGCACGCGTATCTGACACGGTGACTAGTGTTAACTTTTACGCCTATTGCGTCTCTAGTGTATCACACACTTTCCTGCTCCGCTTCGGGAGTATCTGATCTCTTATAGTAACACCTTCCCCCCCCCCAATTTCCCATTTTACATGAGGATTTTAAACATATATTCTGGTTTTACTGCGGCCCTAAGGGTTAGTCGAAATTGAGACCCACTGACAGGCCACTTATAAAGAGAGGTAGACAAGAAGACAATAAGCTTTCGATTATCACGTGATCTAAACAGTGGAAAAGGTAAATATATAAGGCATTGTATATTTAATTTATAGTACATTATGGACACAAATTTAAATATTTAATTGGACAGATAAGCATCGCAATAGGACTTAATAAATCGTTTGATAACATTGCAATCTGGTATTGTTCTAAAAATAGACCTGCCCGCCATATTTATGAATGAACGAATAAGGGAACTGGAAAGGATTCAAGAAGATCTCACTTTCTTAAGCTGGGTGGTTGAATATTATAGATACGAATAAACACACTTATGTGTGCTAATCAAGATGACAAGTTAAAGAAAACTCTAATCATAACGCAATACGGCAGAAATATAAGGTATTTCAAGAACGTTTCAAATATTGTTAATGTTACTGTTGTTAGTATGACTGTCAAGTATCACAGTTGTCGAGTTGAGTCACACGTAAGTTTTAGTGTCGCCACAACGTTGACGAATTACATTTTTAATTCAAGCAGAAAAAGCGAGATCAACAACTTGTATAGTAACGACTGCCTTACACCAAGCCTGTGCCAAAGCACTGTGCTCATACAAATGTGGTTTATGCAGAAATATAAATTTGTTTTAGACGGTGAGGTTGATAAGTGTTACTAACTAACTAAGCCACATTCACACTCACTTCACAGCTCATAATTATTTAGACATTGATTAGAATTAGTCGCAATTTTTGTTTTGATTGACGAATGATTGAGAGGCAGCACCACGTCTGAACAAGAGAATCCACACGGGAGTAATAAAGTAACGTTTTAGTTTAATATTATGATTGATAAATGTTAGCATTCTAGCAGTAGCATAGACCTACCTATATAGTATATTATATATATATATATATATATATATATATATATATATATATATATAAAATAATATATATATATATTATAATATTATAGAACTAAATAAATTATACATTTGCCTATGAATTATTAACTAACTCATCTGGTTCTAATGCCAGTAATGGTCACTCTCACAGCCCTTGATGCTGTCAAGACTATCATAGAATGCAGGAGCTAGATGCCGAACCATCTTTAGAAGATCTCAATACAACCATTTACTACTTGACCCTAGACAGAGCAGCAGGCAGTAACTTGTGGATCCCACCTTGCCAGATCAAGCTTTGTGAAGATGCACTCTTGAAACCGCTACATGTGCGGCTATATTAGAGTTGGAAAGAGGCCATTATGCCCCAAGATATGAGGGATTCAAAGATTGTCACATAATACAAAAATAATGATATGGGATAGTAGTGATTGCAATAACTGCAGAGACATTCCACTGTTCAGTGTTGTTGGCAAAGTATTTCCCAGAGTGATCTTACTGCGGCTACACAAACTGGCTGAACGTGTACCCAGAGTCACAATGTTTCCGATCTGAAAGATCGAAATGGGATCTCTTTAGGGTAGCTTTAAAATAAAGTCACGCAGAACAAGCCTTTCTATGTCACTTTCATGGACTTGACAAAAGCATTTGATTTAGTTAGAAATGGTGAACTCTTCAAAATCATTTTAAAAATAGGGACGGCAAGGCTCACAATCCGAAGGTGCTGGGTTCGATCCCCATCACAGCACCGGCCATTACCCCGGGGAAGCAAACCCTTAGAAAATGCAGGAGGAAGCAGACCCTTACATTAAATGCATGCTGAAGTCGAATGCATTGGGCCGACAGTCGCAAAATAAAAACCACAGTGCAACGCACACCGCCTTGGGGATTAGAGAAATAAGGCGAACACGCAAAAAACAAAAAAACACAAATTTAAAAAAAAATATGCTGCCCTAGCAAACTGTCGCAGATAATAGTGTAATATCATGAGGATATGATAGGAATAGTCCAATTTGATCGTAATGCATCACAGTAATTCAGTATTCACTGTGGTACTAAACAAACGATTACTGGCTCTGACATTTGGAATCTCTTTGCGTTGCTACTGAAGCATTGCGTTGCTACTGTAGCATGTATTTGATAATGCAACAGAAAGGACTTGCCTTCACACTAGATCAGATGGTCGTATGTTTAATCTTGCGAGACACAAAGCTAAAACCAAGATCAGTAAAGTTACTGTCAAGAACATGTTATTTGCTGATGAAGCTGCAATTGTCACTCACAGTCAGTAGGTACTCCTGATCTTGTTAGATTGCTTCTCCCAGGCGTGCAACGATTTTGGCCTTTCAATAAGCCTGAATAAAACAAATGTTCTGGAAAAAGACGTAGATACCACCCCAACCATCACTATCAGAAACTATGAATTGGCAACTGTGGACCAGTTCACTTACCTGGGGTCCCTCATCAATGATAAGCTATCCCTAGACCCTAAAATAGGCAAACAGGAGCAAAGACTCTACACCTTTCACTAACAGCGTCTGAGATCCATCTTTGTCGTCTCATGGAGAGACAGGGTGACAAATGCAGAGATGCGTTCTTGCACCGGTCTTCCAAGTATGTACACCCTCCTTCAGCAGCAAAGACCGTATTGTCTTGTTCATGTTAGATGCATGGAAGACGGCTACATCCCAAAAGATATTCTATATGGATATTCTATATAGATAGCTGGCGTGTGGTAACAGACCAGCTGGCAAACCACAGCTGAGGTTCAAAGGCGCATGTAAGCGTAACAGAAGGCCCTGGATATGGATCTAACATCTTGGGAAGGCTGCTTCAGTCTGATCCAAATGGAAATGCAACTTGAAGAGTCACCCCAGACTTAGCGAAAATAAGCTCTTGCAACACAGAAAAGGAAAAGGATACTCCACAAGGAAAAAACAAAAGGTGCAAATATCGCAGTCAAACTGTAAACTAGCGACACAACGCATTCCGTTCTCCGGACTACACCATGTTACTTGCAAAGCCCTGTTCAGAACTAGGTAGCAGAAGATTATGAACAAATGCAGAAGAAAAAGAAATAATTTTTAAAAATTTTGAAATGAAAAGTGAAAGAGTGAGATTACAAATTAGGTAAATAAAACATTATATTCTCTTTGGGGAACTGAGACACTAGTCCAATCAGGCACAAAATGCTAGCCAAGATGTTGTGTCAGGGTCAATACACCGACCAAGACCACAATCTCTCTTTCATGTAACGTTCTCTGGAAACAGGCTGTTTTCAAGGCAGCCTGGCTGACGAGATGTAGATCAATGTGATCTCCGTAGTAGTGAGCGCCACTCAGAGGAAGCCAAGCATAGCACAACCGCTTGGAGGACTGTGCTCCACCTTTATCAGCATGCTAGGGATGTGAGGAAAGCTACTACAACCCTCCACTGAACATCCTTTTCAGGGCACTTAAAAGAGTAAACTTACAACAAATATTACTCTTCTCCCAGTCATTTTGCAAGCTATTTACCAAATGCATCCTTACCAGAGTTCGCATCACTCTCGAAGAATCGTAGCCAGTCGAACAAGCAGGCTTTCGGCGTACGTACAGCACAATGAACCACATTGCCACCTGTTGCTGTCTTATTGAAGTAGCCAGAGAGTTCCAGTCACCATTTATATTTATGTTCATCGACTGCCAAAAAACTTGATTCGGTAGAGCCACATTTCGTCTGTCATTCACTGTTGGAACAATGTGTCGGCCCTGGTTATATCAGAGTTTTTGCCAACATTTATATGAACTGCACTACCACATTCCGTCCCCTCCAATGTCCAATTGTGGTACCAGTTCAGAAGGGCGTCTACCAGGGGGATCTTATCTTACCTATTCTCTTTTCCGCATGTTTGGAATCAGTCATCAGCCGATGCAACCTGGACACTTTTGGCATCCATATTGATGGCAGACACTTCAATCACCTTCGATTTGTCAACGGCATAGTGTTCATCACAGAGTCAGCAGCAAAAGCCAACCAAACGATGCAGCTACTCGATGGAGAGGGCAGGAAATTGGACTGGAGATGAATGTCTCAAGACCAAAGTGTTGTACAATCATTTTGCCAATTGTGATCCAGTCTTCCCTGGCGGGATGGAACTAGAGGATGTCAACGAGTACATCTATCTTTGGTGCCTCATCAATATGGAGAATAATCTGGATCCTGAATTGATAAGAGTTCATCAAATGGGCTGGGCAACTTTCTCATCCATTAATACGGTTGCCAAGAACAGAACCTACAAGTCTCTCTTTTCAATTCCACTATGCTTCCCTGTGCTTAGACATATACACTAACAAAACCACTGGAGGACAAATTGAGAGTGATCCAGACCTCTCTTGAGAGACGCTTGGTCGAAATCACTCCCTGGAACCAACGTATGCGAAATCTCCACAGTTCTGACATACGGCAATTGTCCTTGGTGAATGATGCTGTAATCTATGTAGACAAAGCTAAACATAGATGGACATGTCACGTGTTGTGACGAAACAATGGTCGATGGAGAATACACAGCGACAGCAATCTGGTACCCCCGAGGTAAAAAGAGACTGCAAGGAAGACCTCCAATGCGTTGGTCAGACTCACTTGCTGTACACAACAACATCCGTGAGGCCTCTGGAGTGTTTACCATGCACTGGACTTCCGTGGCCCAAGACAAGGTTAGCTGGAGATGAAGTTGGGACCCACAGCTATGCTGCGTATCAGGTCATCAAGATCAAAAAGATATATAAATATATTAAACAGCACACCACTGTTCAAATCCATATCAGGAGAAAAGGACACTGCCGAAGGCGGATGTGTCAGGTTGAAAGGTGCAAATCTCACAGTCAAGAGCTGTAAACTAGCGACACAGTGCATTCTGTTATCCGGACTACATCCTGCTACTTACAAAGCCCTGTCATGTTTTTCAGGCTGCAGTAACATAAGCTAGTAGTACCTATCTTGAATTTGGTGTACAGGTGGTGTCTCATTCTGTTGTGGCTAGTTCGGAGATGTGTGATAACTTGGTCTTTTCTGGACACTTGGTAGTATCCCTCATCTGCATTGTATTTGGGGTGTTCATCCTGCCACTTTACCTTGTATTGCCTTTTTATTATGGCTTTCGTTTCTTCATAGTTGACCAGGTATACTTCCTATATCAGTTTTGCATGTTTGCTAAGGCTGCCCTCAGTTCATAGTTATGACTGACTGCATTAGCTAGAATCAATGATTTTCCATGCAAATGGTTTTTGTGTTGTGGAGACATTTCTGCTGAGGTCTTGAGCTTCAATTTCAGCTCTGAACTTGTTTGAGAATTACCGGTGGCTATAGACTGTGTTACTTTTTCCCCATTTATTTGTCTTGGCTTGGCTTGGCTTCGTTCATTCTCAATCTCCCACTACCAAACACTGAAAGGGCTTAAGTAGCAGAATGTAGTTCAGAGAACGGAATGTGTTGTGTCGTAGTTTACAGCTTGACTGCGATATTTGCACCTTTCGGTCCAACACATCCGACTTCAGCAAGCATTCCCTCTTCGATCCCTTCTCCTTAGCCAGTCTGCCCTGCTGCAGCCTATTATCCAGGATCACCGCGTGGAGGTGTAGAAGGGTCTTGACAGCTTTGGTTCGCTGGGCCTGACACTAGCAGTCAGCTATGAGTCGCTGACCACTGCAGCTCATGCACTGCTCAGAATCTTGATCCCATTTATTTGTCTGATCACCACTTCTCCTCCATCCCAGGTGGCATTTGTAACTGAGCTAACTGAATAAGCAAGATAGTTAGCGTTTTGTGCTTTTCTGTAACATGTGTTCTCTCCAGGTCTGTGTGCACTTCTTTATCTTGGATACTTCTGTTTTTCTTATTAGCTTTGGGAGTGTGCACACCCAGGGAAGAGTAGTGCTAACTGACTATGGATTATGGTTTTTGTTTGTGACTACTAAATTCTTAAGTGTCAAAATTCATTTGATTTTGACAGTTGCTTCTCTTAAATCACTAAGGCACTTATATCTGTCCACAGATCTAAATCTTACCTATTATCATCTCTGACATTAGGGTTTATTTATTCATGTTAATTCTGTATTCCCTACATAGTTCAGGCCAAATACCTTTAATTTGTATCTCTAGTTCATCTGTCAATGATAAATGTACAATAGATGAGTTAGTATGTCCTTTGTAGGACATTGCTCCTTCCAACTGCCAACCTATTTGTAATAATTTAGTTGGTTATGTGAAATTAACATAAGACTGCATACACAATAAGACTTGCTTTTCAATATTTATATTTATCATTTAACAGCGATTTTCCATGAGTTAGTTGCTTTTAAAATTATATTTTCATAAACTCATTATTTGTTAATGGGAACAAAAAATCTATTGTATTTCCCACAGAAATCCAGAAATCTTTATGCTACAACATGAGTAAAGCAAAGGAAGGGGCAGCAAATCAAGCAGTACTGGCATACATGATTAAACAAAATAGACCTTACAGTGTGCAAGATGTGTTTCAGAACATGGGCAAGGACTTAGGGAAAACGGCTGTGCTAAAAGCAATGGAGAGTCTCTCTACTGAAGGTAAACTCAAAGAGAAAGTTTATGGAAAACAGAAGGTATATGTTGCTGATCAAAGTCAATATCCAGCAGTTGATGATGCAGAAATTAAAGCAATGGATGATCAAATAACTAGACTAAATGGTAATATTAAATTACGTGGTGAAGAAATCCGCGGTGTTGAGTCAGAACTTCAACTTTTCAATGGTCTTTTGTCAACAGCTGCTGCACGTGAAGAACTGAGTAAAATTTATCCAGAAATTGAAAGTTTAAAAAGCAAACTTGGAAAACTCAAAGAGGGCACAGTGTTGATCTCAAAAGAGGATAAAGATAAAGTATATAAAAACAGAGAAAAGTATGTGAAGGAGTGGAGAAAAAGAAAAAGAATCACATCAGACATTTTAAATTCAATATTAGAAGGATACCCAAAGACAAAAAAACAGTTGTATGAGGATATTGGAGTAGAAACAGATGAGGAATATAATGTAAAACCACCAGACATGTGATGTGACTCAGTTTCTTGCTTTCATGATACAAAAATATTGATAAAAAGAACCAAAAAAATAATTATTGAAGTCATTTATTGAAACTTCTTGCATTGAATTAATGGGAAGAATGTTATCTTATGAAGACAGATTGAAATTGTTTATTTTTCCTCATTTATTTTATTGGTTTGATTTTTCATTCAGCCTGAAATGTATTACTTGAATTAATAGTTAAATATAATGAATTGCTTAAATGGCAGTTATATGCTCTAATTACCTCACATTAAAAAACAATGTTCCAGTGTGTGTGCTTATATACAGTTTTGTATTTATGGAATAATTTCATGTCAAAGGTAGTATCAAATATTAAAATCACATCAGTGTAACAATATTTGTGTGCGTTCATTACAATAAAAAGACAATATGGTCATGGGATGTACTTTCATCACTTAATATCATTTACAAATAAATAAAACAATTGCCATTTTAATTTAATTCTTGTAATCAGTAAGTACAGAACATGATTCAAGAGCTGATAGACAACATACCTGACTGATAGTAAAAGCTTATTTTCTTATGTTAAAAATCAGATAAGATGCTGAGCAGTCAGTGACCCATAACTGACTGCTGGCATCAAGGCCAGCGAACCAGAGCTGCCAAGACCCTTCTATACTTCCACGTGGGGATCCTGGATAACAGACTGCAACAGAGCAGACTAGGTAAGGAGAAGGGATCGAAGAGGGAATGCTAACCCGGTACTCAAAGCATGCTTGCTGAAGTCGGATGTGTTGGACTGAAAGATGCAAATATTGCAGTCAAGATGTAAACTACGACACAACTCATTCCATTCTCTGGACTACATTCTGATACTTAGGTGCTTGTCAGGGTTTAGTAGCTGGAGATTGAGAACGAACGAAGCCAAGCCAGATCCAGCAAATTATAGACCAATGAGTTTAACAAGCATAGTCTGTACATTGTTAGAGTCAATAATCAAAGAAAACATTGAAATGCATTTAGACAAGTTTAATCTAATCAGAAATAGTCAGCATGGGTTTACTAGAGGGAGATCATGCTTAACAAATCTATTATAATTAATGGATGTTATTTATCTAGATTTTGCAATGGCCTTTGATAGAGTACCTCATCAAAGATTATTTATAAAGTTAAAATCACATGGAATAGGAGAGGAAATTGCCAAATGGATTGAAAATTAGTTAACAGGAAGAAGGCAGTGGGCATAAATGAGGAGTACTCTGAGTGGTGTGAAAAGTGCCACAGGGCTCGGTTTTGGGACCAATTTTGTTCTTGATATATATAAACGCTTTGGACATTGATACGGGATCCATGATTGCAAAATTTGCTGATGACACAAAACTATGCAGTAGTGTCTCATCTAAAGCAGAAGTGAGGTCAGATTTAGATATAACATTAAGCAATTTCTTTATTTTGTTATCAGACTTGGTGTCAAATTGTCATTCTTTTAAAAATCTTATGGGCATTTTGGATATCTTGACAGCAAAATGGTTGCTTACAAATGCAGCAGTACTGAGTCATTCTTCGGCGTTCGTCTTGAAAAAGACATGTCGTAGTTTACAGCTAGGATGCGATATCCTTTCTTTTCAGTCCTACAGAAATTATGGAACCAGGTTTGCCTTTCCTCTCCGACCCCTAATCTCTTAGCCAGGCTGCATGTTTCCAGGACCACCACTTGGCCAAAAAGGGTCTTGGTCAGTTATGAGGCACTGATCCTTCATGCAAGTAGCCAGCTATGAGTCGCTGGCTGCTGTTAGCTCATTCACTGCTGCATCTTTGGACTCGTACCGTTTTAATTTAACCCACCTCTACTTAGTCCAGTTTACCCAGCTGTAGATAGTAACATGACTTACAGTTAAGCAAGGCAGAAAAGAAAGGATCTGGTCACACCATCCAATCAAAATGCTTGAGACCTAGTACAATGAAGGCTCTAAAACTTTATCCCTGACAGCAATATCTGTAATTTTGCCACCTTTACCTGATTTTTTTAAAAATAGTCATATAATGTGATTTGTTGCCTGTGAACAAGTACCAAGTATTTTGTTGTGTGTTTTTTGTTTTTGATTTTTCTTTCGCATTCAGGATCTTTGGTCATGCAGGCCAGTCGCCATAATGAAGTCTGTAGTCTTCACCAGATCCGAATGGCTACTCCTCAGCTTTTATCTCAGATCTGCACCCTCTAGCCAGGTCTGGTATCTCATTTACCTATAGAGTGGGAATTCCTGTAGAATGTATTCAAAAATGAGTAGTAATTACCTATTTTATATTTGTGTAAGGTAAATGCAGGTATATATAAACACTGTCGTCAAGGATAAAGTGTTAAAAACCTCATTGTTTGATACCTCAGCTTGTTATGAGATGTAGCTGTAGATTTATAAATAGTTTTGGTACCTTGTCCTAGAGGTTTCTGGAAAAACTGTTCTGTGTGACAGAGATGAGAATAAACAAACTTAAGTCATGTCGTAACAAGTGACTAACACTGCAGTCTAATAAAGGTTGGAGACTGCCTAATTCGAGGTTTTGTTCATCCTACTATTCATACAGACAAACATCTGCTCATTATTCTGGTTTTGATAAAAAAGCTATAGAAAAAGTATTCCATATATACGCAGCGAGCGAAGAGTAATCAAACTAGGTAAAACATACTAATCAAGACCTGCACCTCACGTCTTCGTGCTCCTGGCCAATGAGGTGGCTATCGACACTGTAATCTCTATAGTGATGAGTTGACCAATGAGACTCACATTGCACTACAGCCAGGCACCGCAGTCTACGTTCTCAAGTTTGCTTTGAATCATATGTGATGGATGAATAAAGGAATTAGCAGCTCCTATTCTGATAGAAGTGGCATAAATGTGTTTTGTATCTTGTCTGTTGCACTATATATCAGTCTAGACTACTGCCAGAGTATTGTTTGAAGTTACATTGTAAATATCAGTTGTTTTTCCTGCACCTTAATTTCTGTTGTTATGGAAATAATAAATAAAGTTTTACTTGTTATTTTAAATTTACCACCACTGAACATTATTTATTTACTAAATGCCAGGAAAGTGTATTTTGGACAATATATTCTGTAATATTGCTCTCGATGGTTAGCCGGCGGTGTTCGACATCGTCATAATGAAGCCATGCTGAGTTCTTTTGGAGTATGATGTCCTACAAGGTATTGGAGAGCCATTGCTGACGCTTTGGGATCCTTTGATCAGTGATTAACCTCACTGCTTCGCATGTGGCATTCTTTATGACGTCCCATGCTGCCTCCGGGTCATTGAGAATGGGGTCCACTGCAGAGAGGCTTCCCCGGACAGCATTGGTGTATTTCTTGGCGGCTGTTGGGTTAGCCTTGAGAAGCTGAACATTGTACCTTGGGGCTGGCACAGGCTAGATAGGGTCGTATGGGCTGATGGAGTATGAGATAATCAACATTGACAGGTTCCTTGGCACTGTGAAAGACACAGCAGGAGGTCACCAGGTCGAGACTTCAAACAAGGGTATGGTCGAGTTCCTTCGTAGTCCTTTGATCGTAAGAGATCCATGTGTAGCGGTGGATGTTTAAGCGCAAAATGACAGGAACCTGTCTTGGGTTGTCATTTGCATTTCCAATGCTGCACGAGCCGTGGTTCGATTCGTAACCACTACAATGGGACCCTGAAACTGCATTGAAATCCCCCAATAGGATGAATTCATCATGAAGAGGAACCGTGGCTGAGGCATCCAGTTACCTTGCTTCTGTTTATTTTGGGGTTTGTTTTGTTTAAAAAAAAATTGTTTTAATGTTTCTATTGGGAGAAAATGCGAGAACAGTCTTGGTAAGTCTGGAGATCTCGTAAGTGAAAGAGATGCTATGTTGGATTTGTAAGCACTAATAGAGAGACATTATATATTGATTAGAGAGACACAGTATCATTTAGTGTAAAAGTACATGTAGTACCATAACAAACACTGCTATTGGAAATGAACTGTTAATGGCATCAATGTAAAAGGCCACAGCTTGTTTATGAGGTAGTGTGGCCACTTCCCTTCCCTGCTGTCTTTCCTTCTACAACAGTAAGTCAGATTTTGATTTACAGCTAGCTCGACTTGACCGAATCAGTAGCGACAGTTGTGAACCCCCGTATCTTTGCAGTGAAAAGCAAGTACTCAATGTACCCTTCTATCTCTCTTGCTGCCACCCCTCCCCCTCAATTAAATGCATTCACCCAGTTCATCTTTTTCTTTTCACGTAAAGCATATGGCCACAACTACAACTGGTACGTTTACAAGAAGTTTGTATCTGAGCACTTGCAGTGGGGGTTTTAATATAAATGCTTTTACATGATGAGATTGCAAGCCGCATGCACAACATTCTTTAGTCGCCTTTTATGACATGCTTGGAAAGTAACGGTGAACTTACTACCCAGGGTACCACTCAGGTGACATTTGCACACTAAACCTTGAAACATGAAATATAGAACAAGGAGGAGCCGGACCTCCTACCAAGCGCATCAGCTTGGTAGGAGATAACTGAATTGTCTTTATTTTTGGAGATCAGCTGTTAATACCAACAACAACAAAAAACAACAGATGAGAACCAGAAAGGGAGGCCAAAAAGTGGCAGACCCACCATCATGCACCCGATTACAAGTCAACAAAAGTTGAAATCTTGACTTAAAGATGACCAACTGGGTGCGAATTACTGTCTACGATTTCTGGAACATGGAACATTTGAATTTTAAACGGAAAAAAGAATGAGATCATGGAAGAAATGAAGACAGCCAAATTGGAAATAATAGCACCCCCAGAAACTCAGAAAAAAGGATGAGTGATCATGAATCTTTAGGATAATATGCTTCTCTACAGCGGAGTTCCCACTACTGACAGAGCCAAAGGAGGAGTAGGCTGTGTTGTGTCCAGGAGTTAAAGGGTCTCCGAACGCATTATGGTGCTGGACCTGAAAGAAGAAGTTAGTCAACATCGCCATTGTTCATTTCCCAAGTAAAGGGGATAAAGCATATGTATGCAAAGACGAGTTCTTTAAACTGCTTGAAAAGACTGGATAACTGTCATTACAAAATTATACTGCTTGGAGATGTTCATGCCCGAGTTGGAAAATATTCTAGATGGGATAGAGTGATTGGGAGATATGGTGAAGATGTTTTAGATGACAATTGAAGGCGACTCTTGAGATTTTTCAGTGACAAAAACTTGGTAATCACAAGCACAAATCTCCCATATAAGCACATACCGTATATACATACACTCGATATGAAGAGTTAAAAATGCTTCAATCTTTGATTCGCGGAGGACGTAGTGCTGATCACAGAGTCGACAGCAGACATGTTAGAGATGCTCAATAAAGAGGAAAAGAGAGCAAGGCTAGAAATGAATATCTTGAAGACCAAAGTTATGCCAAACTGTTTCGCCATTGTGACCCAGTCATCATCGAAGGTAAAACCGTGAAAGTCGTCGAGAAATACTTCCATATTGAAAGTCTTCTCAACAAGTAGAACTAACAAGGCAGCACCTACATACTTGTCACATCAATTCCACAGTGCTAATTACAATGTGCTATGCTGCTGAAACATGGACACTTACAAAAGCAATCGAGAACAAAATGCTAGTGACCGAGTCCTCCCTTAAGAGACACATGGTCAGTCTTACTTTCTACAACCAGCTCATACAAAACCTCCACAATTCTGACCTAAGACAATTATCGTCAGTGAGCGATGCATGTTCACTCAAAGAAGACAAATCATTGGTGGGCAAGCCGCATACTCAGAAGAAATGATGAACGTTGACAGCAGTTTGGTACCCTCGAGGCGGGAAAAAAACTGCAGGTCAGACCTCCTATGCGTTGGCGAGACTCCCTCGTACTCCTCTACAATATCCACGATACATCATAATGAATTAAGCTAATTACCCACTTTACCGCCACATCCCAGGATAGAGATCGTTGTATAAGGTTGGGATTCGTAGCGGTATAACAGCTGAGAAACGGGTCATCAAGTAAGTAATGGGAGAGATATCAGAGGAGCAAATGTAGATTGTGCAAGTGAGGACGCATAGGACACGATCAGAGGTGTTTACCAGAAAGCTTTAGAAACCATTAGCACCTATAGCCTCTATCCATAAACCGCGAAGAGACTAATTCCCAAATGAGTCTTCCTCAAAGTACAATGATGTCAATTCTACAGATAATAAGACTGAATACATTACAAATGCAGAAATAACTAAGGGATCATCCATAAGAAATGTTCACCCAATTCTGGCATTTTTTGTAGCAAACACACACGCAACAGGCCCATCACCTGTTTATCTACCCGCCCAATTACAAGTCAACAAGGTGAGGAAGGCTAACGTCTGGTCAGGCAATATATTCTGATCAGACATGCTAGGTTCAGGTAAAACATACTTGACAAGACCCCCACCTTGACTTCCTCGTAACCCTTCCTGGAAACGGGCTGTTTTCATGGCAGCCTGACTAACAGGTGAGGGATCGACGTGATCCGCGTAGTAGTGAGAGACACGTAGATGAAGCCAAGCATAGCACAACCGCCTGGAGGACCACGGTCCACCTTCATCAGAACGCTCGGGAAGTGAGGAAAGCTACTGCAACCCGCCACTTGACGTCCTTGCAGGGCCCGCTTGAGCAACCTACTCATTGTGGGCATTCGCAAACAAGTCAACAAAGGGAGAAAACTGGACTTGAATATGACCAACTGGGTGCGAATTACTGACTACAATTTTTGGAACATTGAATATTAGAAGCATAAACGGGGACGGCGTGGCCTAGTGGTTAAGTGGCACGGCTCACAACCAGAAGGTGCTGGGTTCGTTCCCCATCACAGCACCGGCCGTTACCCCGGGGAAGCAAACCCTTAGAAAATGCAGGAGGAAGCAGACCTTACATAAAATGCATGCTGAAGTCGGATGCACTGGGCCGACAGGCGCAAAATAAAAACCACAGTGCAACGCACACCCGCCTTGGGGAATAGAGAAATAAGGCGAACGCAAAAAAAAGAAGCATAAACGGAAAGGAGAATGATATCGTGGAAGAAATGAAGACGTTCAAATTGGAAATATTAGTTCTCACAGAAAAAAGGATAGGTGGTCATGAAGACGTATGCTCCACATGGGGCTAAAAGTGTATTGATCGATAGTAAGGGCCACAAGTTCTATTCTGGCGCTGATACTTATAATGCAGAAAATAATTGTTCTTTCTATCTGGTTTAATCTTCTTTTAGAAGAAATGTCCCTTTCTAACACCGTGATTTGACACATATTATAGTGAGCGAGCCGTACAAATACAGTCGTCACTCAGGTGGAAATTTTTACAGAGCGCCAAAAATAGTCGTCACCAAAGGAGCATCAAAACCAGTCGTAACCCAGATCGAGACTTGTGTGGAGCATCAAAACCAGTCGTAACCCAGATCAAGACTTGTGTGTAGAGCATCAAAACCAGTCGTAACCCAGATCAAGACTTGTGTAGAGCATCAAAACCAGTCGTAACCCAGATCAAGACTTGTGTAGAGCATCAAAACCAGTCGTAACCCAGATCGAGACTTGTGTAGAGCATCAACAACAGTCATCCAAGCTGATACTCTTGTGTAGAGGATTAAAAACAGTCGCAATACGGGCTGAAACTCTTGTGCAGAGCATCAAAAATAGTTGTAACGCAGGCTGAAACTCTTGTGTAGAGCATAAAAACAGTAGTAACCCAGGCAGAGACTGTTTTGTGTAAAGCATCAAAAACAGTCTTAGCCGAAGCTGAGACTATTGTGTAGAGCATCAAAAACAGTCTTAGCCGAAGCTGAGACTATTGTGTAGAGCATCAAAAACAGTCTTAGCCGAAGCTGAGACTATTGTGTGGAGCATCAAAAACAGTCTTAGCCGAAGCTGAGACTATTGTGTAGAGCATCAAAAACAGTCTTAGCCGAAGTTGAGACTATTGTGTAGAGCATCAAAAACAGTCTTAGCCGAAGCTGAGACTATTGTGTAGAGCATCAAAAACAGTCGTAACCCAAGCCAAGACTCTTGTGTAGAGCATCAAAAACAGTCGTGACACAGGCTGGACGTTCTATCAAAGTTTACAGCGAGGACGTTCTGTCGCTGTGATCAAGTTTACACCGAGGACGTCTGGCGCTTTGATGTAGTTTACAGCGAGGACGTCTGATGCTGTGATGTAGTTTACAGCGAGGACGTCTGATGCTGTGATGTAGTTTACAGCGAGGACGTCTGATGCTGTGATGTAGTTTACAGTGAGGACGTTGATGTGTAGTTTACAGAGGGGACGGTATGATGCTGTGATGTAGTTTACAGCGAGGGCGGTATGATGCTGTGATGTAGTTTACAGAGGGGACGGTATGATGCTGTGATGTAGTTTACAGAGGGGACGGTATGATGCTGTGATGTAGTTTACAGCGAGAACATTGTGATGTTGTGTCGTAGTTTACAGTGAGGACGTTGTGAGATTGTAGTAATGTATTTTACAGCGAGGAGGTTGTGTCGTAGTTTACAGCGAGGCGGTTGTGACGTATTTTACAGCGAGGAGGTTGTGTCGTAGTTTACAGCGCTGTTGAACAAGAGTGGGAGAGTTTCAAAACAGTTTTAGAACAACTAAAAGTGGAATGTGTTCCATGTAGGGAGGTAAACACCAAATATAAAAAGTGGATAACTAGATTTGTAGCTAAATTTAGAAGAGCTAAAAATAGAGCATGGAAAATATATAGAGGCAGGTAAATTGAAAGAAACATATAAAAAATATTTGGACAAGCAAAACATAGCTTAGAAAGTGAATAAAACAGCAAAAATATTCGAGAAAAAAACTTGCGATAGTAGAAGCTTCTTTACTTATGTTAGAAATAAACAAAGAATGTCGGTCCTCTCATAAATAGCACAGGTAAAATAGTAAGAGGAAATAAGGAGGCAGCTAATCTACTAAATTAATACTTTGCCAAAGTCTTCACACAAGAAGATTGCTCCAAGATCCCAGAGCCTATAGATATTTTCAAATGTGAAATGGATATAGTTGAATTAAAATCCATCGGTATTGCGGAGGAAATGGTTTTAAAAATATGAGGGATTAAAAGTGGATAAATGTTCAGGTCAAGATGGTATACATCAAAAATTGCTATTTGAAATTTGAGACCAACTAGCAAAACCACTGGCTATAATATTATGTTCTCAATCACTTGCAAAAGGGATTGTTCCAAGAGATTGGAAAGGTTCAGGAGTGATCGCCTTATTCAAAAAGGGAAAGAAATCAGATCCAGCAAATTATAGACCGGTGAGTTTAACAAGCATAGTCTAGAGGGAGATCGTGCTTAAACAAATCTGTGGGAATTCATGGAGGAGGTTATTAAAGTTATAGATTAGGGGGAACTAGTGGATTATATTTTTATAGATTTTGCAAAGGCTTTTGATAGAGTACCTCATCGAAGATTATTTCGAAAGTTAAAATCACATGGAATAGGTGGGGCAGTTGCCAAAGGGATTGAAAAGTGGTTAACGGGAAGAAGGCAGAGGGTGGGCATAAATGAGCAGTACTCTGAGTGGTGTGGAGTACCACATGGCTCGGTTTTGGGACCAATTTTGTTCTAGATATATATATATATATATATATATATACGAATTAGACATTGATATGGGATCCATGATTGAAAATATTTGCGGCCGACACAAAACTATGTAGGAGTGTCTCATCTATAGCAGAAGTGGATATATTGAGGTCGGATTTAGATAAAATTCAAGACCTGTCTGTGAGATGGCAAATGTAGTTTAATATAGATAAATGTACAGTCATCCACAAGGGTAGATCGAATATGGAATATAATTACAGAACAATATTAGACTGATAGATAAGGAAAGAGACATATGGGTTATACTAGAGCATACAGGTAAAGTGAGTGAGCAAGTCCAGGTAGCAGTGAATAAGGCAAATGCATTGAAAGAAATATTAAACATAGGAGTAAGGTGATTTTCAAATTGTATAAAGCATTGGCTATACCTAGATTGGAGTATTGTGTACAGGTGTAGAGTCCTTATCGTAGAGGAGATATAAACATGCTGGGAAGGATACAAAGAACATCATCAAAACTGATAGTGGGCTTCCATAATTACAGTTATGCGGAAAGACTCAGAAAAACCGGCCTACTGTGTCTAGAAAAGAGAAGAATTCGAGATGACTTAGTACAAGTGTATAAGATAATCACAGAAAAGGTTAAATTAGATTATAACATGTTTTTCAAAATACAACCACCAACGAGAACAAGAGGGCACAAATACAAATTAACTAAAGAAAGGTCCAGATTAGATATTAGCAACTATTTTTTTAGTCAGAGAGTGGTGAATGCTTGGAATGCATTGCCCCCTGGAGGGTAGTAGAGGCAGAGACAGTTACTGCATTTAAGAATAGATTGGATGCGCATAGCTTTTAGAGCAGGGCTATGCAAATGTAACTGGTTGTATACAGACTCTGGCGAGTCTTCTAAACCAGTATAAAAACATTAAGTAAAGTTAAGTTAAGACAATTTGATTTGTCAAAGCAGACTGTTTGACTGTGGTTGCATCGCTACCAGACGATTGGGGTTGTTTCTGACCTGCCTCCGCAGGGGACGTCCTTGATAAACGACCAGACAGCAGAATAGTTTCATCACTTCGCATATCTACGAAACAGATTTCAGCCAGCAACTGTCACTGCTAGCACCTGCCCTGGACTGAGAAGAATAAATCCTATTATTTCCAGGAACCGTTTGTGTGAGCAAGACGCATGCTATTCGTTGAACTCTGCAGCCACATCATACCCCTAGACTAGCCTGGACTAGACAATATCTGCGCTCTATGTGACAGAGCACTGTTTACTGACGAGTGTAGGACCAACCTTTCAAGAGCCGATGGTCGTCAGTGTATCGTCGACATCGAGAGCGCTACGCCAACAACTGCATTCAAGTGCGCGTTCGTGATGGAAATACAGGGATTATGATCTTGGACGGCATCTGCACCAATCATCGGACATACTTCTTATCTTAGACTGTGCTGTTACAGACTTGGGATACTGTGATGAGATCGGGAAGAACCACACGCAGCAGGCATTGTGTTTCAGCAGGACAATGCCTGTTCTGATGTTGCTAGATAGAGTCGTGCATGATGAACCCCAAGCCAGAAACATTGCAATCTTGTCCTGGCCAGCAATTTCACCACAGCTGTCATCAATTGGACATGTCTGGAACGAAGTGAAACGTCGACTTCAACAACAGCATCCATGGCAGATTGTAAGACAACTTCGTCGTGCAGGAGTGACAGAACCCATCCACAGGATTTACTGAGTCGCTACATTCGATCCATGAAGCGCAGATGTCAAGCCATGAAAAACGTACATAGTGGACACACGTGGTCCTGAGCGTTGTAATTTTTTAATATGACCCCCATGCTCCCAGACTCTGCGGAGATAATCACTCGAGCCACGAAAATGTTTTTTCCAAGTATGAAATAGTTTCTTCTCCCCAAATTTTGTTGTTTTAGGAAGATAAATTAAAATTACATAATGAAAAACATTACCTGGTAAGTTACTTTTTGCGTTGAGTGATATGTATTGTTAAGCGCTTAAACTGAGAGGTGAAAATAAATACTGTAATGGTGTATTCCTGTCTGTATGCCATATCTCGGTCAAACAAAACGATCGACATGCGGGTACATACACAACCAGGTTAAGCGTATTATTTCTTCAGGTAATGCAATAACTGGTTAACTCGCTAAAGTGTGTGTTTACACATCAACAATCCTACCTGTAGTATAAAAGGTCAACCAGTTTTAAAGTGCTGATAGTCATTGTTAAACCAGGCCTAAATTAAGTGAACAAAACAGGGTTGCAAGGATGTGGTGCAATGTGTTTAAAGAAAATGGACTGAGCGACTAACAATGAGGAACGTTTACATTATTTGATGTATGGTTTCCGAAGTAGATAAGACGGTTGCCGTCAATCACTTCATAAGAGCGGACAAATAAAAATACGTTTTGGTAGCTTTCATAGACTATCCTATAACATACACTTGGGCCCCTTTTAGTTTAATTAATTATTAATCGCTGCCATGAAATTATGCAAACCAGCACTAAACCCCGGTATAAAACCCCAGCCAAGTTAATTTCATGTTTATATCGCGACCTGATTTGTGTGAATAGGTATGCCAGGTTACTTCATTGGTGTTTTTGTTGTTGTTGCTGTTGTTCGTCCATCGTAATCGATGAAGACCACTTTGTCAGCATTCACTTTAAACTGTTCTCATGAGTTCGAAGATGGATTAATAAACCAATCTGAGACTTGAATTGTCTCTTGCACTTTGTATAGGGAAATAAGACATATCCTTCCACTGGGGTTGAAGATGGGTTGATGTGAGTTAACTTGCGGACCGAGCGTCTCTGGATGGCCTAATCTATTCTTGATGCATCTGAACACCCTCAGCAATAGTGCTGCGCCAATCTGTGCGATTGGCTTGGCTTGACTTGGCTTCGTTCGTTCTCAATCTCCCGCTACCAAACCCTGAAAGGGCTTAAGTAGCAGAATGTAGTCCAGAGAACGGAATGCATTGTGTCGTAATTTACAGCTTGACTGCGATATATGCACATTTCGGTCCAACACATCCGACTTCAGCAAGCATTTTTTTAGTACCGGGTTAGCATTCTCTCTTCGATCCCTTCTCCTTAGCCAGTCTGCCCATCTGCAGCTTGTTATCCAAGATCACCGAGTGGTGTAGAAGGGTCTTGGCAGCTCTGGTTCGCTGGCCCTGACGCTAGCAGTCAGCCATGGGTCGCTGCTCAGCATCTTGATCCCGTCTGTGCAATTCGTGGTAATTCTTTCCCAGTCATCGTGGTTAATACCGCACTGGATCGGTCATCTCTGTAGTGTGTCCTAGTACCTTTTCAGCTGCCCAGCGCTTGCTCTCTTGCTATTTTGGAGTTCACCGAAGAGAAGCTCTTTTGGTAGATGTTGATCCGACATGCCAGCCCATCTCAGCTGTGCTGCACATATCATGATGTGTATACTGGACATGTCCGATCGCGCTAACACATCTATATTTGGCACCATGTCCTGCCATCTAATCCTCAGCCGTTTCCGCAGGCAGTGCATGTGGAAGTGGTTTAATTTCCTGGCATGGCGACTATAGACGGTCCAGGTTTCACATGCACATAAGAGGGTTGATATAATAATTTCAGCGTAGATCTTTCTTTGGCTCAAACTTCATTAGTAGCAATCATATGACGTGCATTATAGACTGACCCCTTATTAAGTGTTATATACAATAGTAATTATAATATATTATCACTCAAGATACACTTTAGAAGACTTTTATTTCAATCTAGTAGTATTTCATGTAAACATATATTAAAAAAACAATGACAGCCATGAAATATACAAATTATTAGTTTATGTATTTTCAGTTTATATAAGATATTCGAATATATATTTGTTTTGTTAAATTGCAGGGTTCTCAATTGTTTTTAGAGACGAAGTTTGAGGTGTTAGATTGGTCGAGTTGTTAAACATTACCATCGGGCATGTCAACTTATGTCATTGAGAGGTACAACCTTCATTCGTCTGTCATTTGTATGACGGTTATTTTCAGTCCTGGCTTCTGTAGTGTTTCTTGAACATTGTCAGTCAATAATTTTCTTGGTTTGATCTTGCTCTGAACACTGGTGTCTTTATATATATATATATATATATATATATATATATATATATATATATATATATATTATATATATATATATATATATATATATATATATATATATATATATATGTATATATATATATATATATATATATATATATACGAGGCGTGTTCAAATAAAACCAGACTAAACTGTAACAAGTGAACATACGTGCGATGCGCATATTGACGTCACTTCTGGTGTAAGCAGCACATACCAACCGTCAAGCTTGCAAAATTTCATTATCCTCTGACTGTGAATGTGTGTGGGTGAGTGAGAGAGAGAGAGAGAGACGTACCGATTTGCCGTTACCAGTATTGCCGACTCAAGATTATGGACTCGGATTTAAGTTTCATACGGGTATCGACTTGAGTTTTGACTCAAGTATTTTTTATCTGTGGGTATATAGAAGATTGGGTCGCCTTTCTTGGAAAGAGAAGAAAACAAATTTGGAGTTATTGAAAAAGTTTGGTGTGAAAAGAGAATTAATGACCGAAATCAGGATTAGATAGTTACGTTATTTTGGTTATATAACAAGACATACCTCCTTGTTGAAGACAATACTGGAGGATAGGGTGGAAGGCAGTCGTTGAAGAGGCAGACAACGTTTTAAGTGAGTGGATAACATCAGGAGATGGACTGGAAAAGGCCTCTCAGATTGCACCATTACAGCAAAAGATAGAGTACACTGAGATCCATTGCAGCCGACCTTCGATGCAGAGATGGCACCTGAACTGAACTGAATTTTCTATCAACGACTTGCGATTTGGACAAAAATGTGACAAATTGACTTGCACCGCTAAATCGAAGTGCTAACCCGACGGCACACGGGAAGTACAGTTGAGCATTACCGATTAATTGATTGTATATTGGAAACATACCGCATTGATTTATTAAATATCAGTATTTACTTAATACGATTTTGTAGGTGCATCGAACGTTTTCTCGGTGGTGTTCACTTGAGATTCGACTTCAGAAATAGAGCGATTTGACTTGAGACAACATAACTAAAGACTTGAACTTGAAATTAAGGGCTTGAAAACAGCACTGGTCGTTAAACCCATCTGGAGGTAACTGCTTTAGATCGTCGAATACTACGTTTCTAAACAAATATAATTATGAAAACTGAATACGTCAGTTAAGCAAACGAGTGATACCATGCAGGGTCCAAAATGGGATCACAGAACAGGAACACTGTTACCTGTCAGGCATATCGCAAGAGATGACTAACGTGAGCGGGTATTGAATTGGCTATTCCACTGTAAAAACTTAAAACCACGAAAACGTCGATAGATACGGTAAGTCAACATATGTTCAATTGGCGTACATTTGTTGCAGACCTATGCACAACAGGGAGCTTTAACAGGTTTTGATTTATATAGTAACGACACGAAATTATAAATAAACCAAAAACAATGGCAGTAATTATAACCATTCTCGCAGATCACTTACAAACTAAAACCAACCCGTCTTTGTAGATCATTAGGTTTCTTAAGGTGGATGGCAGCATAAATAGAGTTGTGCATGGAGGTGATATCCTCATCGCGTACAACAAACTGCAACAAAAACAACTACTGCAATATTACATAAATCATTTGGCAAACGGTTGCTGCAAGAAGGTCAACTGTAATGGTGGCTTCGTGCTTCTACTGCTGTGAAACGGGATGTATATTAGGATTACAATCAAATCGTCTTGTTCTTCGTCGTTCGTTCTCACACTCACGCAACCAAGCCCCAAAAAAGGGCTTAGCAGCAAGATGTAGTCCGGAGAACGGAACGCGTTGTGTCGTAGTTTACAGCTTGACTGCGATATTTGTACCTTTTGGTCCGACACATCCGACTTAAGTATATTATTTTTGGGTTCCGGTTAGCCTTCCGTCTTCGATCCCTGTTCATTAGTCTGTCCTGTTGCAGTCTGTTATTCAGGATCACCACGTGAAGGTGGAAAAGGGTCTTAACAGCTCTGGGTCGTTGGCTATGACGCTAGCAGTCAGCTTTGGGTCGCTTACCGCTACAGCTCATGCGCTGCTCATCATCTTGACCACTAAATTCAAATGAATATGCTAAAGGGAATTGTACGTAGGATAATGAGACAAAGAAAGCATGTGCAAAACACATTAAAAAAAAATATGAGTTCAAGACGGTATTGAGCAATCGAATAGACCGAGTTCCTCTTTCACATTGTCTCGTCAGGTGTTTTTTTGCATCATCACTTTTCTCCTGCTATGTGAGTTGAAATGCAACCTGCCTGTTTATATTGTGCGACTTTTTTTCTTCTGAGAGCTAGCCATAGCAATCAGTAATGTATATCCTTCATCGGCAACTGTATTGAATTGTTTATGTGTTCCATGCCATGTTGTGAGTTGTTTTTTTAAATCTTGGCGTCTGATATGAAGTATGTGACATATATACCTGTTGGATATAGAACGCAGTCCATAGTTTTGAAGCATAAATAATTTTTGAAGAAGTCTGACGTTCACATGGAGTTCATTTACAGATCGTCATTTAAAACTGGTCCTGTCAATATTCCTCTATGTGTGTGAGACATGGGCAGTTAAAGCTGAACTTCAGCGAATGATACATACTTTGGAGATAAGATATTTCCGAATACTTTTAAACGTCACGTACAAAGATTGAGTTACAAATGAGGAAATGCGAGATAGAATTCCAACAGCAATAGGGCCTTTTTAAGACCTCTTGGCAACTGTAAAAAGAAGGAAACTCGTTTGGCACGGGCACATATCGAGATCAAATGGTCTTGCAAATACAATCATCCACGGGAAGGCGCAAGGCAGACGACGAAGAGGTCGTCCCAAAAAGAAGTGGGAGGACAACATAAAAGAATGGACCAATCTCCGACCAGAAGAGGCACAGGCAGCGGCCACTGACAGAGAAGGGTGGCGTGATATTGTGAGGATGTCTTCTTGTGTGCCCCAACGACCTCACCGGTTACGGGATGACCTGACCTGACTTGACCTGACCATTTAAAACTGACACGTGAAGCAATGTAATAATTATTAATACGAATTGTATTGTGTCTATATGTAAATTGATATGTTTATTTAACAAAATATAAATAAAGCAGATGACAGCATATGCCAACATGTCATACGGTTGGAGACTTGCACAACACATATAAAGATTTATTTCCTAGCGCGTCCCTTCTCTTCCTGTCTACAGGTAAATGTCTTGCGTACACACATTTTAATTTGAGCACACACACGTTTGACCCCTTATAATTACGTAAACCACTTAGCTTCAAATTATATATTTCAGTCTTCCATACTAGTCCTACAAAAATAGGCCGCTTCTAAAACTGTGATATGAACCATGATGTATGAACAAGCGAACAACATATACTGTCCAGAGTTTCTCAAACGGGGCGTGGGTTCTGGGTTCCGCAAATGTCTCTCGGGGTTCTGCGAAAGATCGTGCCTAATCAAATAAAGTCATAACTTGGTTACGGTTGCTGACAAAGATTGAGCATACTTTCCATTCATACTTTATTTTTAGTTAAGACGTTTTATAACCTTTTAATGCTACTACAATACGCCACTTAACGCCATTTTCAGGCCGACAAAAGAAGAAACATACTCATTGTGAACATTAAACAACAACAAGTCAATATTGCCGATACATATTTATGTTGCAAATAGAATCAGTTACTGGAGCATACACCAATAATATTCGATTGTTAATTATATATATACAACTACCTGGGAACGGTACAGTAGTGTAGGCTGTTCTGTTCTAGAGAATCGACTTGACTGTATCGGCATACCCATGAGTTCTCAGTCTCTCTCATTAAATGGTGAAGGGTAGTCATTGTGATGGTTCCTGTAGCTCGTTGGTTGAAAACACTCCTGCTCCGTCCTCTCATGCTCTCGACCCTCGTTTGATTTCAAAGTGAGGTCTGTGATTGATGATTCGTCACTTACAATGTCGTCATCCAGCTGACATTCATTGACATAATGTCACTCCTATCCATTTCTAAAGTGCCCATATGGGTGCTTGTGTAGCTATTTCATTGCCCCGAAGTCTAGCATGGTTAGGACTTTTTGTGAACTAGATATCATATAAGCTACTCAAGAGTTGATGTGGCTGCCTCCATCTCCAATCTCATACTTGACATTTACGGGGGGAGGGGGGGGGGGGGCAAGTGGTTCAAATGACACGGCTCACAACCCGAAGGTGCTGATTTTTTTTCCCCAATCACAGCGCCGGCCGTTACTCCGGGGAAGCAAACCCTTAAAAAATGCAGGAGGAAGCAAAACATTACATAAAATTAATGCCGACGTCGGATGCACTGGGCCGGATGGCGTAAAAAAAGCAAAGTGCAACGAACAGCGCCTTGGAGAATAAAGAGAAAAGGAGAACGCAATAAAATATTTTTAAAAAAATAAAAAAATATATACTTGACGTCCTGTGTGTCCCGCTTCGCTCAGCAACAACCTGTCCTCTCACTGCTCCAAATAAACCCCAACATGACTTCTATCTGCACAGTACTGAGCCATCGGTATATATGAAGTCTACACTCTCCTGAATGTTTGCAATTATCAGCTGGTTAACCTCGAGGTCTGCTTTCCCGTTGCACCACTCCCTGTATTTCAATGCAATACCATTTTTTATAACGCAGGGGTTCCCTGAGACTGTCAAACATTTCAAATGTTTCTTCACAATAAAAAAAGTTTGAGAACAGCTGGCTTAGACAATTAATTGTGTATAACTCAAGCATTTCCCGATATCACGATTATATACTTAACCGTCAAAGAGTCTGGAACAGTCCGTGTATGCAGAGTCATGTGATAACACGTACGAGTTCTGCCTCTGCCTGTCTTGAATGCGACCACATACGCTTTCGTTGTATCTATATTTCATTATGTTAGCGGGATTAGCAGATAATTGATAATTTCCACTTTATTTTTGCAATTTATAAAAAATATTATGTGGAACAAAGTGAACACTTCGTGTATAACTGTTTAATGGTGCGGCGTTTCTGGTGTATTCGTATGGTGTGTTCTTCCAGCTAAAATTCCATACCACTTTTATTACCAGAAAATAAGTGCTTTAGTATATCCTGCTCGGCACAATTAATTAATTTATTCCTTCAGTGATAATATGATCAAGTTGGTAATTTATATTGTATTCTGGCTAGTTAAACATAAATACAAGAACGTATCAGCCTTTCATTCGCTAGGGCAGCATCTGCGTGGCCCAAGACACGTGGTGCAAAAATAACCCCGTGAAAGTCGTTCGTCATTTCAGAAGAAAGTGCTTTTAGCGCGCGCAGCTCAATAGTTTCAGACCTGGATGTCATCTATTTATTGAATTAGAAACACCCCAAGTATAACAAAATACGTTCTTGTTCTTCGAGTTTGTCCTGATAAGGAAGTGTGTCATAGTTTTACAGCGATGCCCCGATTTCTTCGCCTTTCAGTCTGATACATCCAATTTGAGCTGGCATACCGGATTTGCCTTACCACTGCGATTCCCATTCGCTTAGGCAAATTGCACTAGTGCGGCCTGTTTCCATGGCAGCCGCTTGTAAGCGGAATAACGTCTTGGTCAGCATTGGTTCGCTGACCCTGTTGTAACCAGTCAGCTATGAGTTGCTAGCTACTGTCAGCTAATTATCTATGCTATATCTTTCGATCCCTGTTTGTGAAGCCCTGCCTTTCCAACCACGTGGTCATTTCTGTATTATATATTTAAGCTTTACTAGACAACAATTCTGGTAATTCTTGTGAATCGTATTAAGAAAGATAAAGAAAAAGTTTGAATCTGAAATCCACGAAGTCCAGGCAGGTTTTAGGAAAGACAGAGGGACCTGGGACCACATATTCAATATGAGGAATATCTACGAAAATGTAGTTTAATGTAGACCTGTACACATGTTTCATTGAATACACCAAGATCTTCGATACGGTAAAACATCAAAATCTGTGGAAAATCATGAAGGAAATGGGGTTTCCTGTGCATTTTTATTCATCTCATTGAAACATACCAAGATCAACAAGCAGCTGTCCGAGTATCTGGGCAAACATCGGATTGGTTTGCAGTACAAAAGGGAGTAAGACTGATGTATCCTCTCACCTTATCTGTACAACATATATGCGGAGTGTATAATGAGAAATGTTCGAGAAGACGAGAACATTTAAAGTTTCGACCCATTTACGATTGGGGGGTACGAGATTTCAGAGTTACGATACGAGGAGTACACAGTGATACTATCAAGAAGTGCAGAAGGGCTAGAGCAGCTACTTTCAGCCGTAAATGGAGATAATAAAGATCAAAACTTGTTTATAAACATGAATAAAATAAAGATAATGACCACCGACAAAACACAATGTCAGCATAAATTTACAGTGGGTGGTGAGGAAATAGATCAGATCACACATTTTGAATATTTGGGCTCCAGAATTTTTAAAAATGGCGACTGCGCGAAAGAAATCAGAAGAATATTAGCTATGGCAATGCAGAGACTGAAAAGCCTGAAGAAATTATGGCAGAGTACCAACAAAATGATAAAAGTACAAGTCTTGAGAGCCTGTGTTTTTCCTGTGGCAGCTTATGGCTGCGAATCATGGACGTTTACCAAAACTTCTAGACAAAGAATCGAATCCTTCGAGTCAAAATGTTACAGTAAGATCCTCAGAATACCCTGGACAGAGAAAAAGACGAATGTAGACATTCTGCAAGAGTTGAGCATAGAGGAGAACTGGTTTATCAATCATATTTTGGCTAGAAAATGCAAATACTTTGGTCACATCAAGAGACACAACGGTCTTGAGAGAACAGTGATGGAAGGTATGGTGCTAGGCAAAAGAGGAAGGGGTATACCAAGAAGACGATGGCACCAAGATATCCAGGAATTCCTGTGTATGACTAACGGAGGCTGGAGTTTTGGCAAGGGAACCAGTTTCTTTCAGACATACTGTGAGGGGAGCGACGTTCTATAAAGGATATGCTACATGATGAGACAACAATTTTCGTTCACCTGTGTGTTCCAGAACAAACCTCAACTTGTTTATATGTTTCTGTTGAAGCTCATTGTCTCTTTGAGTCATCTTTATTTTGCTGAATTCTGTGTTAATCCCAGTGTTGTTAATTTGTAGAGAATAAATCTCATGACATCAATGGAGCATGTCCCAACCACCGCCACAGTCATTAGTAGCTCCACGTGTGTTTCCGCCAACCACAACATGGCGATGATATTCTCAGGGGCACAGGTACTGGGATTGACACATTCAAGTCGACCCAGCTGTGAATGGATGCCAGACTGATATCTAGGGACGAAAAAGCAGAGCGGAAGAGAACTGGTCACTTCACCTCAATGAAATATATAACACTTAAATCTATGAGAACATTGTCTACGATGGAGATACTTCTAACATTTTAAGGGGGTCTCTGTGGAAAAGTGGCCAATCCGTTTGCCTCGTGTTCAGACGGTCAGGGTTCGAATTCGAGCTGCGGTCGGTTCATGATGCAATTTTTTTCCGGAGATCCCTTGGTTCTAGAGCTACGGAGTTCGTGCTTTGTGCGATGCTCTTGGCAGGCGTGATACCGTCTCTGTGGACAGGGACTGAGTCATATGGGGAGACCCGCTGCGATTCCTTGCCCTTAACTAACTAACATTTTAAGCCTGAAAATACACTCCCAGTCGTCCTCTACTCGTCAATTATTTTTGTGCAACCATTTTAAGTTCGGAATGAAATGAACCAGTTCTCAAATGTTTAAAAATTATGATCCTTTTCTCACTAACTAGCAACAGCACAAGTAGTTCACAATATTACACGTACTTTCAATAAATCTAATGTAATCAGGTTTGCTCAGAGTTTAGGCACTCATAAAACAAAGTGATTTTCAAAATTGCTAACGAGTGCCATTATTTATATGTAATAAAGATATGCAGCTGGAACAAGGAAGTTGAGCTAGCAATTGGACAAGAACATGGACAACTTTTGTGGCTCCAGCGTTTTCTGGGTAAGTTTGTTTATATCCTTAAAACAGTCACAATTAACACTTATATTTTTCTCTTTAACTTTGCATCTATACCATTTTTGTAATTATTTACGGATACGAAGTGTGGAACTTGCGTAAAATAGCTGACGAGAAGCTCTGAGCGAGCAATGAAACGAGAATGCAATGAAACAGCGCGTACTGAAGATGTCGATGCGGAATAAGATCCGAAACAAAGAAATTCGATATCCAACGTTTTTTTGGGCGGTCGTAGAAGCAGCGATGTCACGCATACATCCCTGGACTGGACATGTAGTATGGATGTCTGACACCAGATGGAGGCATAGAACAACATTTTGCTAGCCCTATGCATGTACACATCCACGGAGCTATTCACTTATGCGATGACGCTATGGACTGAGTAATAGACCTTGGTCCGCATTGGTATTGCACCACAAAAGATCGGGACGCATACAGAATATTGTTGGCTTTCTCGCATACGTACCTGACTTACGCCGATGATAATATGAATATGTGACCCATCTCTCTGTCATCAATATTTATATTTCTCGATTACCCAGTTTCATATGCGATGTGCTGAATTTTGCGCCTTAACGGCACAGTACATTCAGTTTCAGCAAGATTTTTTTAAAACTCGCTGCGACCAACACATGCAGAATTTCCGTAATTGCAACCAGCAGTATTTATCATTGGCGAGTGATGCATTTGTTCGCGCAAACAAGGCAAAACATCAGTGGGCAGGCTACGTGCTCAGAGGAAAGGATGAACTCTGGAGCACGTCTACAGCAGTCTTTACCATCGAGGCAGAAAAATAACAACAGGTTAGTCAAATCCCTTTGTATTTCATTACAACAACCATCAAACGTCGGAAGGAAAGCTCACTAGCCCCTGGGCCTCAAAAGGTCATGATAACGACCGTAGGAGACGAAGTTGGGACCCACAACCTAATTTAATCTAATCTAATCTAATCTAATCTAATCTAATCTGATCTGATCTATAATCTAAATCTAATCGAATATAATATAATATAATTTAATCGTAATCTAATTTAACCTAACATGATCTGATCTGATCTATAATCGAATCTAATCTGACCTGATCTGGTCTATAATCTAAATCTAATCTAATCTAATTTAATCTAATCGTAATCTAATATAATCTAACCTGATCTAATCTAATCTAATCTAATCTAATCTAATCTAATCTAATCGTATATAAAATAGTACTATCGACTCGACTATCAATCTTTTTATTTAGTAGCGGGCAGAATACTTCATTAGAGGAGAGGAGACTACTGTCTAGTCAGAAAACAAAATACAGGTCAGACAATGTTAGTCAATGGCTGGTAAAAATACTGACCAAGACCTCATCTCACTTTCATGCAGTTCTCCCCAGAAACAGACTATTTACGAGGTGGGGATCGACGTAATCCTCGTAATAGTGAACGTCACACAGATGAAGAAGCCAAGCTTAGCACAACCTCCTGGAGGATCCTGGTCCACCTTCATCAGCACGATCGAGATGTGAGAAACGCTACTGTAACCCGCCACCTAAAGCCCTTTTCAAGGCTCACAAAACAGTAAAGTTCCTCATTGTGTTAATTAACAATACATCATTACATTTTATGTCACGTGTTTTGCAACTGGTTTTCGTTACAGGACACCAAGCTAACTTGGACCAACAACTCATGGCCTCAGTTTACTGACTGCTTTCAAACTACAGTCTTACAGTGGGTACCATGTGGCTGGCTGTGGATCACAGCGCCACTGTATCTATACTTTATTGTGGGATGTGAAAAGAAACCTCAGCCTGTAAAATTCCTTTTTTGCAGTAAGCTGGTACGACACCTTTTGGTTATTTAACATTTTTATTCTCTAATTCACAACCGTCTTCATATTTTGTTGGTTACTTTAGTCTTCTCTCAGATGTTTAATTGTTTTCAAACTGAAGCGTATTATGTAAACAGACGAAAATAAAGAATACTTATTTGTATTGTAACTTTGCTGAAACCAATTCAGACGATTATTTTCATACGTCCTGTTATAACACAACGGTCTTGCGAAAACAGTGACGGAAGGTATGGTGCCAGGCAAAAGAGGCAGGGACCAAGAAGACGATGGCACCAAGATATTGAGGAATGTCTGGGTATGACTGGCGGAGGCTGGAGTTTTGGCAAGAGAAAAGAGTTTTTTTTCCCAGATAAACTGTGATAGAAGCGACGTTTTATAAGGGACATGCTACATGATGATGATGTCAAGGATATAACCACATAAAAATATATTGTCTAAACCGACATGCCATCTGAAAATACTCGTAAAATGCTAAACAATAGAGATCATGTATGTTTCTCCAATGCTTGTAATTTCACCATACGATTTTAAATAAATATATCTCCTTATTTTGTGTGTGTGCTTTATAAGTCACTTGGAACTATATATTTTTTTAAAAACAAATAATGCATGACTTTCTTCATCAACAGTTCTGCAGCCTGATCCTTCTTCTAGTCTCCATTCTAGACATTGTTGCATCTATCGAGGAAAAAAGGTCACGTGGTTTTGATGCTGAAATGTTGGCCCCTCTGATATGGATCGTGACATTAGTAAGATTTCTATGTTTTGATACATAATTGCTACGTACTGTTAATTAACTCGCCAGATCTAAAGCCAACCTGCCTGCTCATGGAATATAAATTCCTTTGTAGTTGAGTCTGTATTACACAAGAAGTGTAAGCAAGTCCCTCGTACTGTGGTTCTGAGGTCCATGAGAAATTGCTCTTTATGGGGTATCTCTGCTTGTTACTTTTCTCATTTCCTATGTTTTGTTCACACTAATCTGCAATCCTACCTTTGCTGCTACATATGTTAGTCTGTCTATATTTCCATGTATTGCAGCATGCATACATCATCTGGGAAATTGAGGTGTCCCTTTCCCCTTTTTGGGAATGACCTCTTATTTCCATACATTCGTTCTTGAAGAGCTGATGTAACATCTCTGAGGTGACTCAAATGTAGAATTTGATGGCTTCTTGTGGGATTACATATGCCCTGCGGCAGTTATATTTTTAAATAGTTGCACGATCTCTTGTTTTATTGGTGGATTTAAATGTACATGAAGGGGTTCCTTCACTGAGCCTATGTCAGTCTGGGATCTTGGTCGACTTCTGTTAGGTATTTCTTCAAAGTACTCCACCCATCTGTCTCGTTGTTTTTCTTAGCTGGAGATGTTCTGTCCTTGTTTGTCTTTCACTGATACTTTTTAGTTTTCTCAGCCATTTTATTTATGTACTGTCTCTTATTTTGCATGGCACTCTTTTTCCCTTTTTTGTTTTGCTCAGAATATACTGTGTGTAGTCTTGTCTTTTCTTCATAACCTTCATATACGCTTATTTTCTGGGGTTTCTTAGTCATTATTTCTCTTGTCCGGGCCAGTGTGCTTTCTGTAAGCCATTCCTTGTGATATTTACTTTTCTTTCCAAGATCCTCTTCACACGTGTTCGGAATTGTTTTCTCAAGTTTATACAAAGTTTTGTCTGTGAGGTTTCAAAATATTTCAAATCTGTTCTTCAGATTTCATTTGAACTTAGGCTATGTGCTTTTACTTTGGGAGGTTTTGCGTGTTGTATTTGGGGCTTGTTTTAACTGCCATATCTTTGAAGCCCTCAGTTCTATTGCCATAGTCACTAAGAGCAGTTGGTGGTCTGATATTCCGTCTGCTCCTCTCTGACCTGACCTCTTGTTATTTTGAATCTGTGTGATATTGATCCGCATTCACAAACGAAATGCTGATGGGGCTGGGCCAAACAGCGAAGAAGAAACTACTATCAGTCCTGAACCAAAGCTGGAAAAGGGGTATTGTACCCCAGGCATGGAAAGATGCAATACTGGTACCAGTACCAAAAACAGGGAAGGACAAAACAGATCCAAATGGATACAGGCCCATTAGCCTACTGAGCTGTGTCGGCAAGCTGATGGAACGGATGATAAACACCAGACTGATGTGGCATCTGGAAGAAAAACGAATACTAATTCCACAGCAAGCCGGCTTTAGACAGCACAGATCCACTGAGGACCAGGTCATCCTCATAGCCCAGGAGATAGAAGATGCCTACCAGGCACAGAAACACACAGTAGCTGTTTGGGTGGATCTGGAAAAGGCATTTGACAAAGTCTGGAAGGATGGACTTAGAGTCAAGCTAAGAAGAAGTGATGTCTGTGGGAAGATGTACAAGTGGATCAACCACTACCTCAAACAAAGAACGGCCAGAGTCCAAGTACAAGGGCAGATGAGCAAAAAGGTGACACTCGAGCAGGGAGTACCCCAAGGGGGAGTATTGTCACCCACACTCTTCCTGGTATATATAAACGATATTACAGAGAATATACCAAGAAGAGTCCATAGCTCAATGTTTGCAGACGATCTGGCTATGTGGACCTCTGAAAAGAATCTCACCATAGCAAGAAATCGGATGCAGACGGCCCTAACATCGCTGGAAGAGTGGGCGAACTCATGGCTGGTCAAAATAAACGAGGAGAAAACCACGTGCACAATATTCTCGCTCTCATTAAAACCCCAAAGTACCAAATTAAGTCTGAATGGCAAAATCCTGCAGCCAAACGACAACCCAACCTATCTGGGAGTCACATTTGATCGGCGCATGACATGGAAAAGTCAGATTGAGAGAAACCGAATGAAAGCCAGAGAAAGAATGGCGATCATGAGGAAACTTGCTGGCACAAGCTGGGGAGCAGACGAAGGCATACTAAAGAAACTGTACACTGGAAGAGTGAGACCAGTTCTCGAGTATGGCATTGCGGCATGGACAACCGCAGCGAAGGCGAACTTCGATAAAGTTAACAAACTTCAAAACCAAGCCATGAGAATTATAACAGGTGGCATGAAGTCAACGCCAATTGTAGAACTTGAAAAGATTACAAAATTGCAATCCATGACCGATAGAAGAGACTGCAGAGCCCAGCTGCAGTCAGAGAAACTCAGAAGACTGACGGACCATCCAATGTACCAGAGACTAAACAATTTGGGAAATGGGAAACTAAAGCGGAGAAACTTTGCAGAAATAGCCAAAGCAAAGATGCACGAAGATCCCATAAACGCACTAACAACACCAAAACCCATCACTACTGTACGAAAACCTACTTGGAGGCAGGATATATTTCCAGAGGTGGTAGAAAATATACCAGGTATTGCAAACAAAAACTGCCAGAGTGAAAAAGAAAGGAGAGACACTACCCTAAGCTTCATAACGAAAAGCTACCCAAGCATGGACTGGACCCATGCATACACCGACGGTTCTGTAACAAACACTACACAGAACGGAGGGGCAGGAGCATTCCTGAACCTACCAAATGGCAGAAAAATAACACTGTCATTCGCTACTGGTAAGTACACAAGCAATTTCAGAGCAGAGGCAGAGGCACTGAGGGCGGCAGTGGAAGAAATGGTAACACACAGGGAAAATGAGAGCCATATAGTCCTGCTGACAGATGCTCTCGAAGTAGTCACAGCGCTAAAAAGCCAGAAAAACACTGAGCTTAATGACTTAAGAGCAGCACTCTGCAAACTGTGCCAGCAGTCCGCACCAAAAAGGGTAGTGGTACAGTGGGTTCCGTCACACTGCAACATCCAAGGCAACGAGGAGGCAGACAGACTGGCAAAAGAAGGTGCAAGGCTACCACAAACAGATACCAGTATGACGTACGAAGAGTCAAAACGGCTTATCAAAGCCAGATACATGACCAAATGGGAAACCGAACATACTGGTTACACCAAAAACGATGCCTATTACCAGTTGAACCAAAGAGAGCAGGTCGTTGTCTTCAGACTTCGCACTGGCCACAACAGACTGAGGTACCACCTATTCAACAAATTGAAGATAGGGTGTACCGACGAATGCCCGTGCGGTACTGGTAAAATGACCACTGAACATCTGCTGCAGAACTGCCCGACATACGAGGATCAGAGAGAGCAGATGTGGCCATTGCCAGTGGAACTGCAAGACAAGCTCTATGGTAGTGGCGAGAGTCTCAGGATGACCGCCGCTTTTTTCGAGAAAATAATGGTTACTGTCTGACTGTGTACGCAGAAGAAGAAGAAGAAGATCCACATTCTATAAGTGCCTTCTATTGACAACTTGAAGGTGGCGCCTCTGTGTGCACGTAGGCTTCCTCTTCGTGTCCTGAATGTTTGATGATTTATCCTATGCTCCTGGTGGAGGAGGAGCTGGACATTCTACCTGCAGCATCAGCTGGGTGGTGGATAGCTGAATGGCTTCTATATCTAGAGGTTAGCTGTGAATACCACATGGTCAATCTGGTTTTTGGTGTGTCCATCTGGTGAACATCCGGTAGTTATATGTATATTTCTATGGGGGAAGAGAGTGCTCACTCATCAATTCATAATTAGTGTTGTCTGTTCCAACGTTTGCGTTTCGATATCCTATGACTATCTTGATATCCCTCCTCGGGGCTTTGTCCAAAGTTGCTTGGAGCATATAACATAATTCTTGTTCAGTATTTTTATCAGCATTGTTTGTTGGCGTTTGGCATTATATGATTGTTGTTTCTCTCCTTGTTGAGGAAAATCTTGTTATTTTGAATCTGGGTGATATTGATCCTCATTCTATAAGTGCCTTCTATTGACAACTTGAAGGTGGTGCCTCTGTGTGCACGTAGGCTTCCTCTTCGTGTCCTGAATGTTTGATGATTTATCCTATGCTCCTGGTGGACGAGGAGCCGGACATTCTACCTGCAGCGTCAGCTGGGTGGTGGATAGCTGAATGGCTTCTATATCTGGAGGTTAGCTGTGAATACCAAATAAACAGACGTGAATCGGAAACGGTGACCTTCACAGGGGCCAAAAGGAAACAGCCCCTCCATCACGCAAGGACACAACAAACCAATCACCTGTTTGTCTACCCATTCGATTACAAGTCAACAAAGGAAGAAAACCGGACAGACCTTAAGATAACTAACTGGGCGCGAATTAATGACTACGATTTTTTGGAACAGGAAATATTAGAAGTATAAACGAAAAGAGGAATTCGATGATATGAGAAATTCAAATTGGAAATCTCAACTCCCACATAAACTAATAAAAAAGGACGGAGTGGGGGCAAGGGAGGGGGAGGGCGGGGGGAGTGGAATCATGGCTCTACAACAAATTAGTACTGTTTTCACGGGACATTATAATTCCAGCATTGCTGTTTTGAAGAAACATGACGTTTTCACGAGATGGAAAGAGAGAGGGAGAGATAGATAGATAGATAGATAGATAGATAGATAGATAGATAGATAGATAGATAGATAGATAGATAGATAGATAGATAGATAGATAGATAGATAGATAGATAGATAGATAGATAGATAGACAGACAGACAGGCAGGCAGGCAGGCAGGCAGGCAGTCAGGCAGGCAAGCAGACAGACAGACAGAGAAATAGAGAGAGAGAGAGAGAGAGAGAAAGAGAGAGAAAAGTATAGTTTGCTCCACAAATTGATACTTACTTACTTGTGTAATTTGTCATCAGATTCTGCATTCATGGTTGGTTGTACTGGAGAGAAGACATGATGTTATTAGGTCACCAGTTGTGTTTTTGTTCTGGATCCTGACAGGCATCTGCACAATTGTCCCCTTTTACTCTTCTTTCATGATACAGGTCAGTTTTGAACAGTTTCAACAAAAAAACATTTTTTAGTATCTCTTTAGCTTTCGTTTTGAATGAAAAGAACGCTTGGTTAATTAATTTTCATTAAAATTTACAGCGAGGCTACGATATCTACGCCTTTCGGTCCGACACATCCGGTTTCAGCACGCCATTTTTGGGACCGAGTTGGCTTTCCTCTTTGACCAATATTCTCTCAGCCAGGCTGCATAAATGTATCATGTTTTCAGGGCCGTCCATTGGAACCAGAAAAGGCTTGGTCAGCTCTGAATTGCTGACCCTGTTTTGAGCAGAAATATGTGGGTCGTTGTTTGCTGTAGCTTAATTACCGCTGCGTCTTCGGCCACCTATATTTCAAATATTTGTATTTGAAAAATATAGATTTCAAACCTTTGGACAAGTGAGAAGAATGGAAAATAAGTCACCAAAAAAATACGATATAAATTAAAATTATGAAAAAGGTCAGACGGAAAATATTAGTCATGCATCCTTCTCTGATCTTTTGAAACATGGACTTAGATAGAACACTTATAGCTGCAATGCGTAATGGGCTTTCAGATAGGAACTTGCTTGCTGTAAAGCATCTTCTTGTTTAACAAATATGTTGACAGTAAAAATCATTATGAACAATGTGAGCAGCGCATGAGCTGCAGTAGTCAGCGATCCATAGATGACTGCTAGCGTCAGGACCAGCGAACCAGAGCTGCCAAGACCCTTCTACACCTCCACGTGGTGATCCTAGTTAACAGGCTGCAGCAAGGTAGACTGGCTAAGGATAAGGGATCGAAGAGGGAATGCTAACCCGGTACTAAAAAAATGCTTGCTGTAGTCGGATGTGTTGGACCAAAAGGTGCATATATCGCAGTCAAGCTGTAAACTACGACACAACGCATTCAGTTCTCAGGACTACATTCTGCAACTTAAGCTCTTTCAGGGTTTGGTAGGGGGAGATTGAGAACGAACGAAGCCAAGCCATAATGAACAATGCTGATTTTTTTAAAATAATTAAAAAATGAATTTTTAAACAAAAATGAATTTTTAAACAAAAATGTAGTTGTAAAGAATAAAACCGAAGAGGAGAGAAGTGTTCGAGGACCTTTCGGTTTGAGACACAGAAATGAGCGAGGAGAAAAACTGGTTGAATTCTGCACGGAAAACAACCTCTCCATTGCCAACACCTTCTTCAAACAACATCCATGTAGACTATACACGTGGACCTCCCCTAATGGCACCAGCAGAAATTAAATAGATTACATCCAATTGTGCAACAAAGATGGAGATCAAATGTGCTGGCGACAAAAACGCTGCCAGGAGCAGACTGCGATACGGACCATGAATTACTGTTTGCAGTTTTCCAAACAAGACTACGTAGGACCAACAAAGGTTGCCAGCCAATACGCTTCGATGTATCAGCAATACCTACTGAATACAACATCAAAGTAGAAAACAAATTTGAGGCGTTGCTTGCGCTACAGAAAGAGATGACATCTGAGGAGTTGACATCATACACAAGGGATATTTTGATCTCGACAGAAATGATTCCCAAGATGTCGCACAAGACACAGAGCTATATAACAGAGGAAACACAGAAACTCATTGCAGAAAGGCAACAATTAAAACAAATGGGAAGTAAGGGGACCAACACAGCATATAAAAACTGCGCAAGAAAAGTTAGAAGAGAAATAAGAAAAGATAAAAGAAGATACATAGTAGAAACGTGTAAGGATATAAAAAACCTACAGCAACAAGGCAGAGAGAGAGAGAGATGCATTTAAAGCAATAAGAACACTGACAAGGGAGTTCCGTCCGGTTCCACATGTCATAAATGACAAAGAGGATAACACATTAACAGAAACCAAAGACATGCTGAACAGATGGAAAGAGTACTGCAGAACCATGTATGGAGATAGCACAAAGCACTCAGTTGCAACCCTACCAAAGGGAGAGAAAGAACCTGAACGAACATTGGAAGAAGTACACTCTGCAATTAAAAGCATGAAAAAGGGAAAGTCCACAGGATGCGATGATTTCCCAGCAGAGCTAATACAAGCAGAAGGGGAGGCATGTGCTCGAGTCTATCACAAGCTGTGTAAACAGATATGGCACAGTTCAGAGTGGCCAAAAGCATGGAAGAAATCAATTTATATTCCCCTCCCCAAAAAAGGCAACCTGAAGCTGTGCACGAACTACCGAACTATCGCGCTGATTAGCCACGCTAGCAAGATACTCTTGCAAATCCTGTCAAGAAGGATAGAGAAAAGGTTCTGAAATTCACGTAGTCCATGCAGGTTTTAGAAAAGACAGAGGGACCCGGGACCACATATTCAATTTAAGAAATATCTATGAAAAATATAGAGAGTTTAATGTAGACCTGTACACATGTTTCATTGATTACACTAAGGCCTTCGACACGGTAAAACATCAAAATCTGTGGAGAATCATGAAGGAAATGGGGTTTGCTTTGCACATAGTCCATCTCATTGAAACATTATACCAAGATCAACAAGCAGCTGTCCGAGTATCTGGGCAAACATCGGATTGGTTTGCAGTACAAAAGGGAGTCCGACAGGGATGTATCCTCTCACCTTATATGTACAACATATATGTGGAATGTAAATGAGAAATGTTCGAGAAGATGTGAACATTGTAAGTTTCGACCAATTTACGATTGGGGAGTATGAGATTCCAGAGTTACGATACGCAGATGACACAGTGATACTATCAAGAAGTGCAGAAGGGCTAGAGCAGCTACTTTCAGCCGTTAATGGAGATAGTAAAGATCAAAACCTGTTCATAAAAATAAATAAAACAAAGATAATGACCACCGACAAAACACAATGTCAACATAAATTTACAGTGGGTGGTGAGGAAATAGATCAGGTCACACATTTTGAATATCTGGGCTCCAGAATTTTCAAAAATGGCGACTGCTCGAAAGAAATCAGAAGAAGACTAGCTATGGTAATGCAGAGACTGAACAGCCTGAAGAAATTATGGCAGGGCATCAACAAAATGATAAAAGTAAAAGTCTTGAGAGCCTGTGTTTTTCCTGTGGCAGCTTATGGCTGTGAATCATGGACGATTACCAAAACTTCTAGACAAAAAATCGAATCCTTCGAGTCAAAATGTTACAGAAAGATCCTCAGAATACCCTGGACAGAGAAAAAAAACAAATTCAGACATTCGGCAAGAGTTGAGCATAGAAGAGAACTGGTTTATGAATTCCATTTTGGCTAGAAAATGCAAGTACTTTGGTCACATCAAGAGACACAATGGTCTTGAGAGAACGGTGATGGAAGGTATGGTGCCAGGCAAAAGAGGAAGGGGTACACCAAGAAGACGATGGCACCAAGATATCCAGGAATGCCTGAGAATGATTATGGCGGAGGCTGGTGTTTTGGCAAGGGAACGAGTTTCTTTCAGAAAGACTTATGGTAGCGACGTTCTACAAAGGACATGCTACATGATGAAAGAATAAACTTGAGGAGTTCTTTTCAATTTTTGCAGAATCATATATTTTCTGCCTTTTAACATTGAATTATTATCAATTACTTATTTTCTGCTCTATTTACATATTGTTCATTCACCCACTTTTTATGGATGCTACTGTCACCACAACATTCCGTAAATTATTTAATTGGTAAACATGTAGTTTTTAAAACCCGAATGAGTATAATTTAAAAAAGAATAACATTTATTGCATGAATAATGAACTCCAAATTTTGGAAATAATACTAAATTTTACATTCTATAGGTAGGGAAGGAAGACTAATGTCTGATCAGGCAAAATATACTGATCAGACATGTTATCGAGGGTCAGGCAAAATATACTGGCCAAGACTCTCAACTCGGCTTCTTTCTAGCCCTCCTTTGAAACGGGCTGTTTTCATCGCAGCTTGTCTAACATGGTGAGGAATCAATGTGGTTCCCGTAGTAGTGAGTGATACGCAGATGAAGCCAAGCATAGCACAACCGCCTGGAGGACCGCGGTCCACCCTAATCAGCACACTCTGGATATGAGGAATGCTACTACAACCCACTACTTAACGTCTTTTTCAGGGTGCACCTATTCATTGTGGACATTCGCAAACAACAAACAACAATGTTCTATAGGTAACTGAATGTTATCCGAATCTTACACTGTATCTGTCTAGTGGTTCATTTATATTACATTTGCCATATTAATGATATTTTGTGAGAGCAATACTGTGTATGTTTGGTGGATAAATGTAAACTAAGAGTATTGCTTTTGTCTATCTACAGTTGTATGACTCAAACTTATTCAAGTTTGCTTTGCTTTGTATTAAGTACTGCGTCATTTTGCTACTCATTCTTCTCAACTGCTTTGCTGAATATTATGAAGAGAAAACTAAGGTAGGTTATCATGAATGCATAATTCTGGACTAGATAACATATATCATTTAAGGTGCAATTGTTTGTTATATATTTCTGGACAAAATTTGGTGTTTCAGAACAATAGTTCAACATTTACAAGTTCAGATATTTTTAGAATACAAGTATGTTGTTTTCACAGAAGAAGAGATGATGATAGTTTTAGAAATCATTTCTAGAGTATGTATCACCGCTTGGTATTTTGGTTCAGATCAAAGTCTAGTTCACTACACTCTCAGCTCAGATCAAAGTCTAAGTTCGCTACACTCTCAGCTCAGATCAAAGTCTGTTTACTACACTCTCAGCTCAGATCAAAGTCTGTTCACTACACTCTCAGCTCAGATCAAAGTCTGTTCACTACACTCTCAGATCAGATCAAAGTCTGTTCACTATTCTCTCAGCTC
Organism: Ariolimax columbianus; assembly: GCA_036924085.1. Lineage (NCBI taxonomy): Eukaryota > Metazoa > Mollusca > Gastropoda > Stylommatophora > Arionidae > Ariolimax > Ariolimax columbianus. Next base: position 83,467,196 of record JAVGWX010000007.1, on the reverse strand, counting down.
AGATCAAAGTCTAAGTTCACTATACTCTCAGCTCAGATCAAACTGCAGCTCTCTATCTACACTCTTTACTCAGATCAAACTCTAGTTCTGCACACTCCAGAAAATATCAAAGTCTAGTTCTATACACTCTCTACTCAGATTAAAGTGTAGTTCTGTACACTCTCAGCTCAGATCAAAGTGTAGTTCTCTACACTCTCTATTCAGATCAATGTGCAGTTCTCTTCACTTCCTACTCAGATCAAAGTGTAGTTCTGTACACTCTCAGCTCAGATCAAAGTGTAGTTCTGTACACTCTCAGCTCAGATCAAAGTATAGTTCTGTACACTCTCTACTCAGATTGAAGTGTAGTTCTGTACACTCTCAGCTCAGATCAAAGTGTAGTTCTGTACATTCTCAGCTCAGATCAAAGTGTAGTTCTGTACACTCTCAGCTCAGATCAAATTGTAGTTCTGTACACTATCTACTCAGATCAGTGTAGTTCTGTACACTCCCAACTCAGATCAAAGTGCAGTTATCTACACTCTCAGCTCAGATCAAAGTCTAGTTCTCTATACTCTCAGCTCAGATCAAAGTCACACAAACCATGAAAACATAAACCATACCCAAAGTAAAAAAAAAATATAACTTTATGAGTTTTTACTAAAACACTGATCGCCAAAGATGCAACAGTGAATGACCTGACAGCAGTTGGCAATTCATATCTGACTGTTTTAATCAGGGTCGGCAAATCACAGCACACCAATACTCTATTCCCCCTCCAAGTGATGGTCCTGGAAACAGGCTGCACTAGTGCAGTCTGGCTAAGGGAGTAGGGATCGCAGGGGGAAGACAAACCTGGTCCCCAAAATGGCATGATGAAACCAAATGTGTCAAGCTGAATGGTGCAGCCTTACCATAAACTATGACACAGAGGCATAATATCCTGTTTATAATGAACACCAGAAAGAAAGAAAGATGAAAACACTGTGAACCTTTAGAATAATGTCCAATCAAATATTGATAATCAAATATGGAAATAGGTTGACGTCTGACAGCGTACGAAGAAGAAGAAGAAGAATAAACATGGAAATAGGTGTAACCAATCCCTTACTGCTTCAAAGTTTAAGAACAAGTTCCAAATGACTTTCAACTCAATTTTTGGGGTCACCCTGAACTACTGCTAAACAAACAACAAAATACAAAAAATAGCAAAACATAGATCCATTCTCGGCTTTATGCTTGAGATAGTATAGATAGAATACTCTAGGGTTATTTAAAAAAATAATAATTGACTGCTACACTTTTTGCTTAGATTAAACAAAAAGGGTTGCACAGAAGAAATGGTAGAGCTCATGGCACATGGACACAAACCACTGAAGCAAAGCTCCAAAAGAGAGAGAGAATCTTAATGTTGAGAGTGAGGCTTGGAAATTGTTGTTGCTCATATAAATGTCCTTTTGTACGCTTCTGATGAGGGTTAGTTGCAATAAATGGATTCATTTAAAGACTTTAAGTAATTAGGTGAGGATCATATGACTGAATGATTTGGATGTAAGCCTTCTAAACTAGGGGACACCGGTGCAAAACCTCAGGAAGACTTAGGTTTCTTACTATTGAGGTGGGGAGGAAGACAAACATCTGGTCAGGCAAAATATACTGATCAGACATGTTAGTCAGGGTCAGACAAAACATACTGACCAAGACCCTCACCTTGGCTTCCTTGTAGCCCTCCCTGGAAACGGGCTGTTTTCATGGCAGCCTGACTAATGAGGTGAGGGATCGATGTGATCACTGTAGTAGTAAGTGACACACAGAGGACCTCGGTCCACCTACATCAGCACGCTCAGGATGTAAGGAAAGCTACTGCAGCTCGCCATTAAATGTCCTTTTCAGGTCACACAAAAGAGTAACCTACTCATTGTGGGCATTCACAAACAACAATACTTTTGCGGTAAAATAAAAACCTAGACTGTACTTGGTGACTGCAAGTTCAATCGCTCTTTTTTTCTGACTCTTATCAATTCTTGTAGTGGATTCCACCAACAGGAATTAGCACTGTGATGATAGCTTTTGGTTGACTACGGATGTGGATGAATATGTCTATCTATTTCACATAATAGATACTGTCTAATTCAAAAGATGATTGTTACATGGCATTGATTTGCAGTTTTCTTAGAATATAATATTTCTTCTGGGAATGTAATTTTCTATTGTTTCCTGAGTTATCTTTCTCAGCAGGTTGGCTGATGTTTATCCAGATTCATGTATTTTTCTCAGCTATGTTTTGATTTGTAATATAACTGACATTAGTAATGTTTCAACTACTGCTTTGATCTTTTGTTTATATTCAACACAGGACCATAACCCAGAGCTAAGTTTTTATTTTTTATGTCCATCACAGGACCATAATACAGAGCTAAGTTTGTATTTTTTATGTCCATCACAGGACCATAACCCAGAGCTAAGTGCTTCTGTTCTGAACTGGTGCTCATTTAGTTGGCTGAATGGGTAAGAATACGAAAGAATTTAAATACTGTTTAAGTCTTTTCCTCAACATACACACACGTAAGTATTAAAACACATGGGAGGTGGGGGAGAAATATATCAGCAATGAGGAAACATTGTGCGAGCAAATACAACATTGATCCTGAAATCGTTTGCACCACCACAACATTTCTAGGTGCCGTGGCAACTTGACGCTCGGAGTGCTCTGTTATAGTATATACATTGTGATACATTACATTGCTATGTTTGTTTCAGTAAATGAAAACAATGTACGTTTCTGTCCCTGAAGGAAACATAAATGACTATTCTTGTATATATTATAAATATTTTCCCATATATACATATTCTAGGAACCAACAGCATACATACAACACACACACACACATACATACACACACAACATCCTCTTGAGTGACGAATGTACTGTCTTATATACATTGATTAGTTTTATCAGAATTGACATCACTTTACTCTGTGAAGATTGATAGGTACCCTGTACCTTAAGCAGATGGTAACAGGTATGGATGGTGACAGGTATGGTTGATGAAGGACATGGATACTGAAGGGCATGGATAATGATGGTATATGTAGTTCATTGATCCTCGCAGGCACCTGTTTTTACTCGACACACATTTCCTCCTCTTCTTCAGCATTTGTCCTGGAAAGGACATTTGTATCATTTTATTGTAGTTTAGACAAGACTACGATATCTGCCCCTATTGGCACGGCACATCTAATTTCAGTCAAGCATTTTTGGGAGCAGGTTTGCCTTACCTCTTTGATCCCTAATCTTTTAGCCAGGCTGCATGGTTGCAGTATTGGTGAAATGGAATAAACTGGTTGTATACAGTTAAGTAAACTCCATCAAGAAGACCTCAAACATCTTGTGACAATGAAAATAGGTGTGGGCAAGAGAAGTAGAGGAAGACTAAGAATAAGTGATGACTTGATAGGAAAGGGAAAACAGAGAGCATCAGAAGTGCTGAAATACTTCAAGAACAGATGGTTGGGGAAGGAATTGATTGTTAAAGCCAGGCAACACAACACTTGATGATGATATTTCCGATAATATAATATTTTACTTATGTATTTCAGATTAGTGCTACAAGGATTAAAATCTCCACTGCTGAGCAACGATGTATATGAATTACATCCAATGGACAAAACTGAAAATGTCATCACCAAATTTATGCATTTTTGGGAACAAGAGCAGAATAAAACATCGAAGTAACTGCATGCTGTTGATGTTTTAATCATTCTGTAGTCCATTAATAATACCATAAAATTTTCAAATTTACAGTAAAGAAAAACATGACAGCATGTAATATAACAGTTTTTAATATTTTATGTCAAGAAAACAGCTTAATTTTCTGGTTTTAAAAGTTAATAAGACATTATTCTCTAGAAAAAAAAATATTTTGCATTATCTTATTCTTTTCTTTTCATCTGTAGAAAATAATAATAAATATTAAGACAAACAGTCAGATATTGTTAAAGACCTCCACCATACACTCATGTCTGAAAAAAAACATAAAAAGGCATCCTGTTACTCTAGAAAATCATGATTTTGCATATATAGTAAATATTTGTCAAAGAGAAACATATATATCTTCTTTGTGTCCTTTTTATGAAATTCAGTGATCATGTGAAAGACACTCTAAAGAACAGTGAATCGAGTGAAAGTGACCAAAGAGCAAGTGAGAATACACCATTGTTAGTGTCTTGGAAAAAATCGTCATCTGCAGTTTCCGTGAGAAATTCAAATACAAAGAATGCAGCACAAGGTAGTAGTCATGAACACACATCAGATAGCAGCAACACTGCAGCAATACAGAAAAAAAAAAAAAAAAAAGCTTCATTCTTCAAGGCTCTCATAAAATGTTACTGGCTTGAAGGACTGTCCAGTAACTGGGGAATGTTGACATACGTGCTCACAAGCATTATCAGTCCATTTGTTCTTGGGTAAGTCAACAACTGTAGTGTACTTGGGGAAAGTGAGTAGTGGGATAGTGTTGTAGAGTTAATATAGGATAATATAGTTCTGCTGGTATGTTTTACTCTCTGTGGATAATCATCAGATAGTGGTATAACAGGTGTTGATGATCAACTCCTTTTTCAACCTTCTGTTCTTGGAGCATTTCAACACCTCAGTTTTTCTCAGTTTTTCTCAGTTTTTTATCTAGATTATAATGCCACTTCATATAATCTTTTAGGTGTCTTTTTCTGCTTCTCTAGCTCTTGATCTTTTCCATCCTTACAAGATTTTCCATGTTTTCCTACCTGAGCATATGTTTCAATGAAAACTGTTTTGACTATTTCTAGCATTGATCTCTTAATGTTGCTTTCTTGTGATATACCTATTTTATTTTTTTGCTGTACAGTGTAAACATAGCATTCTTCTTAGAAATTATATCTCTATTAGTGTCAGTGATTTTGATATTTGTTTGTACATCATCCCAGACTAACTTCCATAATACAATATTGATTATACATAAGGGATCAAGACGCTGAGCAGCGCATGAGCTGCAGTGGTCAGCATCCCATAGCTGATGGCTAGCATCAGGGCCAGCGAATGAGAGCTGCCAAGACCCTTCTACACCTCCACGCGGTGATCCTGGATAACAGGCTGCAGCAGGGCAGACTAGCTAAGGAGAAGGGATCGAAGAGGGAATGCTAACCCGGTACTCAAAAAATGCTTGCTGAAGTCGGATGTGTTGGACCGAAAGGTGCAAATATCGCAGCCAAGCTGTAAACTACAACACACCGCATTCCGTTCTCTGGACTACATTTTGCTATTTAAGCCCTTTCAGGGTTTGGTAGCGGGAGATTGAGAAAGAACGAAGAAGAAGAAGAAGAAGAAGATTGTACATAACATTGCAACTCTCACTTTTATTTCACAGGGATTTGTTTGTTTGTATGCTCCTTATTTTCTTTCGCTAAGTGTATTCTGTTCTTTATGTTATACTTCTGTGGATGCAGAAACCTATTACTGAAAGCTGAAAGTGCAATTAAGAAGGTCACCATTAGTTTAGTTTGATCATAGAGCTTTCCTGGAAATAACATTTTTAGCTCTAAGATAAGATTAATACACATTTCAAGCTTTGCCATACTCTTTAATTTAGTTATTATCTAATACTCTCATGGGTGCAATGTTAGGTATGATAAAAAGAAATATTAAACATAGGAGCAAGGAAGTGATAGTCAAACTGTATAAAGCATTAGTTAGACCTAGATTGGAGTACTGTGTACAGGTGTGGAGTCATTATTGTAGAAGAGATATAAACATGCTGGAAAAGATTAAAAAAAGAGCGACAAAGCTGATAATAGGATTCCAGAATTACAGTTATGAGAAAGAAAAACCGGCCTGTAAGTATCTAGAAAATTGAAGAATTCAAGGTGACTTAATACAGGTTTATAAAATAATAAAAGGAAAGGATAAATTAGACTTTAACACGTTTTTTCAAAATACAACCACTTACAGGAGCAAGATGACATAGCTACAAATAAACTAAAGAAAGGTTCAGATTTGATATTAGGAAATATTTGTTTAGGCAGAGAGGGGTGAATGCTTGGAATGCATTTCCACAGGAAGTAGTGGAGGCAAGGACAATTAATGCATTTAAGAATATATTGGATATATATAGCATTTAGAGCAAGGAAATGTAAATGAAACTAGTTGCATACAGACTCTGTAGATTCTTCTAAGCCAGTTTAAACATGTTGAGTTAAGGTAAATAAAGGGTAATAATCTCATCTATTGTTAGATTTTTTCCCTATTTATTAACCTAATAATTTGTTAAGATAAAGTCACTTTGGTTGCCACTTTCTCATCCTGCTTCATGTCTAATGGATAGAAAATAAACCATTTTTATTTACAAGAACAATTCTTAATTTATTATTTTGGGGATTTCAAGTATTTTATTCTTGTAATGTATCCTTATTTATAGAGATTAGGCTTTCTGACTGGTAGGCATTGAAACCTTTCCAGTTTATATTTGTAAGTTTACTAATTCTTTCTTATCAATCCATCAAGGTGGCTGATAAATTTTGCAAGTAACCCATCTGAGTGGACATGGCATGGTTATGTTTATACACTGGCCTTTATTGCAACCAAGATTCTATATGTAGCATTTGGTGTGATGTCAAAATATCAGACAAATCGTTTGGCTCTACGTCTAAACAGCACTGGAATTGCAACAGTTTTCCAAAAGGTGACAAATAGTAACTGGAAATATAAATTTCTCTGCTTCAAAATTCAACTTTTCGCTTTCTTCCATTAAATTTCCTATTTCAGTACTTGTATTCTTGGAATGTGCATATTCCTAAGGCGTGTATAATGTTCTGTTCAATGAGATCAATTGCTAATTAGAGTTAATCAACCAGTTTACATTCCTGAGTGGATCCCAAAACTTCATACTGGAGAGGGAAGAATAGAATCACTGTATTTCCATACATGTCATAAGAGGTGCCTAAAGAGAGTTATACATGGGGCTATCAATCTCATCATGTAAAACAAATTGTCACAGAATTCAACACTGCAAAAGTATGTAAAGGATTTGCAGGCTTCCTAAAGGAGAACAATTATAGTGGTGTCCCTATACTTCAGCTGGAGTGAAAAGGGACAAGAAAAACTAGTTCACATGAATTATTCATACTTCTAAAAATAATAAGACTTGGAAATCAGAATAAATAAACCTAAACGATGACAGGCAGCAAGAATGGAATGAAAAGAAAAGCAAGATCTTAAAAACAAATGAATATGTTTACATCATTAAGATGAATGCAACTGAATCTGAAGCAAAGGCAAATAAAGAACAACCAATTGCAGCACTACTTGTACCAGAGGCAGTTTTAATGAATACAAGTGTGACATACAAGACCCAGGTAAAATTAGCTCATTAGCTTTTAATCTTTGGTATTTAAAAGTAAAGGTAAAGGTTTGTCTCATAATAGTTACACTACTGTCGGGGATTGAAGTTATTAGAGACTTTAGTTTACAATTGTTGTTGTTTAATGCCCACAATGAGTAAGTTTACTATTTTGTGCACGGAAAAGGATGTTAAGTGGTGGGTTGTAGTAGCTTTTCTCACATCCCTAGCATGCTGATGAAGGTGGATTGTGGTGCTCCAGGCAGTTGTGCTATGTTTGGTTTCAGTTGTGTGGTGTTCACTACTATGGGGATCACATTAATTCACATCTTGTCAGCCAGGCTGCCTTGAAAACAGCCTGTTTCCAAGGAACGCTACATGGAAGAGAGATTGTGGAAGTGTATTGTGCCTGACCCTAACACAACGTCCTGGTCAGTATGATGTGCCTGACTGTACTAGCATTTCAGTTCCCCTTCAGTTTACTAAGCCACATCTTGTATGAAGTAGAGTGGCCAGTTACTTTCCTCGATGCCTTTTACTTTCCTAGTCATATGCCAGGTAGGCCTTTCCATTTTTTATTGGAGCGTGATGGTCGTGGGAGTGGAACCTCATATTTTTGCTGTGAGTGCTCAACCACTACACTAATCAGATGCACTTGTGAATCTTGAATCTCTATTGCCTAACTTGACAGAGATTCAGGCAGTTTAGAAAATTTGCTTTTGAATCTTTCAATTGATGATATATGAACACAATCAGACAGTGATTACAAAAGGGCTCATGGCAATAGCTAACTAAAAATAGAAATAGTATTCACAGGTATTATGAGCTATCAACACTACCTTTCAAGGATTTTGCAGTTAGTGCCTTCAGCTGCGTTTTTAAATCTATAAATTTCTATGCAAATTTCTTTTCAGCCTTTTCTTTGTCTGTTTTTATACATTTGAGTACTAGCAATTTATCTCTCATTATTAATTAAATTATATTATTCTTCTTTTTCTATTATGTGCATTGATTTTAAAATATTTTCACACAATTTGTCCATTATTGCATTTACAGATTCTTAGGTTAGTTTCTCTTCTAATACACTAGTTTAGTTTGTGTTTCTAAAAACATAATGTCTAAAATATTTTGGTATAATCTGAACTTGCCTTATAACAGTCCCTAACAGTCAGCAGTGAAGCACGTAAGGAATCTACATTAGGAGAGATTGTTAATCTGATGTCAGTGGACTCTGGTCATATTGAAATGATGATCAACTATTCATACTGGATGTGGATGACAATCATTTTCTTAGGCCTTGGCATCTACCTGCTGTTAACAATCATTGGCTTGGCTTTGTTACCAGGTAAGCTAGATTTTAATGGTGCTTCCTCTTGAATTGGTACAGCTTTCCTTGCAGATAACTAGGTCTTTAAAATATACTTGCTATATATTCACTAGTAATGTTTAATAACAGATGACTGATTCGCTCTTTAATACATGTCTGCATCATATAGTTTTTGGCACTGTTTTGCTAACAGGCAAGTGAATTAAGTCTATTTTCCTTGATGTATGGCAAATAAATGTAAATGCATAATTTTTCTTGCTTCTTCTTAGTTTTTAGTCGACCTGTACTTCTACAAGGGCAGATGCCCTGGATGAGCTGGATGTAGCTGGGAGAAGGGTTTCCTGCCTAGCAGGCTAGACTCAGCTGCTTAATACTTCGCTGCGTTGGGCCAAGCGCTTACGGTTCGTGGTAAACCGAGGTGTGAATCCATTTTAATAAACTTAAACACTATAGCAAAGTAGACCCGCAGCCTGTTAAGCGCCATCTATGCTGCTCTGAACAAACCACCTAACCATGGCTGGTATTATGCCATGTCACAGATAGTTACCTCTTACGACATGCTCTCTGTGAGGCAGCAGTGTTATTCTTGTCCTTGTCATACACAAAGACCACAACAGACCACTCGATCTTGCTTCTTATGGAGCATAATACTGTCACATTTTCTTCATTCAATGATGTCTTCTGTGAGTCAGCCATATCTGCAGTGTAGCAGAACAATGCGGCTCATGAAGATGAAATGAAAATATATATTTTCTCGTAACCCAGAGAAGGAATATGACCTAAAAAAGGAAATGTGGTTACTACAGCACTGAAATAAATTTGGAAAAGACTGTTTACACTATCTTGACGAAGAGCCACAAAGTAGCCAAGAAAAATATCAGTCTGAGGTTCAACAAACAGAAATTGCCCAGCGAGGAAGAGCCTACATATCTTGGAGTCACACTTGACTAACACCTCAGCCTCAAGAAACATATCCAAAATGTTAAAAATAAAACGTTGAGGCGACTACAGGAATTAAAGAGGCTCGCTGGTACAGCATAGGGAACAGACAAGGACACTCTGAGAGGCTTGTATCTTGAATAAGTACGCTCTACTTTAAAATACAACAGTGCAATCCTGACAACATGCTCATGGACTAATGCAGAATCCCTGGACAGAGTGCAGAACATTGCCCTGCGTCTTATCAGCGGAGCAATGAGGTCAACACCTACTTCTGCATGTGAAATTAATATGAATGTGAAATCTCTTGAGATGCAAAAAGACATGGCCGCTATGGAAGTTTATGAGAGGAGTATAAGAATGAGCAGAGACCACTCTAATAGACATATTATAGAAAAATTACAACAAAAGCAGAGAATAAAACAAAAGTCGGCCCTCCACCATGCCAGCAAGATTAAAGATATCACGTCCCAGATAAAAGGCAAGAAACACAGAGAGTAAAAAGAAATTTACCACAACATAATAATAGTTGTCCATCACAAGTGATGAAGACCACTCTCTATGTTCAGCCGTGTGGACAGTCGTATCTCTTGCTGTGTCCGCTGAAATGGGTGACTTGCGCGGTGATTTGGATTAAAGTGAGGAAGAAACTACGCCTTTTGTCAACCTCACTCACAGAGCCTAAGCTACCTTTTGCCAGTGGCAAGACATTCATCAAGACGACTGGAGATAGCATGGGATGCAGATTTTGCCTCAGGGTTACCACCGAAGCCTTTCCGTAAACATGTAACCCGCAGGGTAGAAAGGTGGGATGGCATCTAACGCAGTTTGTTGTGCCTTTTCGATAACCACAAGAGGTCATATGGACAACACTCAGCGTGTGAGTGAGTCTGGCATCTCTCCCCAACTGTATTCAGCTTATCATAGTAGCATCTAAAATTCCCACACGCCAAATTCGTGAAGATGAACCGGCAGAACTAACCCGTGAAATACGACACAGGTATAAGCGTAGTGCCATTCAGTCGGCGTCCAGACCAGGATAAACGGATGGAAGAAATCACAAAAAAAGAACGAAATAACAAGTCCAGATGGAAAACAACACCACGTTTCCGTGAACACAAGTGTAAGTCGTCGACTAGTGTGAATTCCAGGCAAATCCGTGGTCTGGCGGCATCCATAATGATCCAAAACAGTAGAGAAATGTAGACTCGCAGCCAGTTATGGCGCCATCTAAAAATGCCAGAAATTCAAACAAAACTAACAGATAATGCAACAATAAGCTCTGATCCAGTAAGTCTCATGAGAGCATCACAGAGAACGATTGACACCTACCCAGAAGAATGGATACATGTCTATACTGATGGATCTACTTTTAAGGCCACCATTAAAGCAGGATATGGAGTCTACATAGAGTATCCAGACAGAACATCTGATGAGCTGTTTGATGCCTGTTGGGAGATATGTTCAAATTATGAGGCAGAAATAACGGAATTGGAAGTAGTTCTGTACCTCTTGAGGACTGTATTTGATGCTTTCCCATCAAAAGCCCAAAGTATCATAATCTTTACAGACTCATTATCTGTCCTTCAAGCTCTGGAAGATGGTTGTCATTGTAGGCCTGAACTTACCCAAATATCCCTAGATGCCAACCAACTTATCACATCCCATGAAGTCAGAATATTTATGCAATGGATCTCTGGTCACTCAAATATACCTGGGAACGACAAGGCAGACAGACTGGCTAAGAAGGGATCAAGTCAAGAACAACAATAACCCTAAAGATAGTAAAACAACTACTGAAGACTTCAAACAAAGAGGCCAGGCTGAATAGATGGACAATGGGGAATACAGAGAGAGAAATCTACAAACACATGGCCATCCCAAAGACAACATCCTCAACCTCCTGGATACAGACTCTGATGAGTCTTCTAAACCAGTATAAAAAACATTAAGTCATTATGGAGAGACCATAGTACCATTTTCCAACATTGCAATCAACACAAACAACTTAACAGTCACTTGAACAGAATCCAACCAGAACATACTCCAGAGTGCCGAATGTGCACATATCCCTATGAAACTGTTGAACATCATCTTTTTGAATGTCTGGCGCTTGTCAGAATTAGGAAAGAGCTTCTTCTTCCAAAGCCAGACAAATTGAACACTTTTTATGGAAATAAACAACAGCCCACAAACACTTGCAGATACCACTATATAGCATTGGGCCAAAGGGCAGGAGTCCATAAGCCACTGGATCAATAACCAACGAACCAACCATTCCTACAGCTAAGAAAGATGGAAGAGGAAGGCAGTGCAGTTAGAGTCTCATGGACAGAAATCAAGAACATAGCTCAGATAGAAATCATGCATTGCAATTTTTTGTTCCAAGGGGAACCAAATGTGGGAATGACAGCTAAAATATGAAAACAAATTAAAAGTATGCAATGTTGAAAAATGTAAAAATGATGTTTGTGATGGCTGATTATATTTAATATACTTATAGAGAGAAAAATTGCGAAGCTGATTAAGTAAAAAAGAATTATTAGCCTCTAAGCCATTCAGTATTCTTAAACAGTTATTTTCCCTGCAATGATTTTTTGCTGTATTCAATTAAACTTGTATCTATTTTTTTGTTTTCTGTTTTGCAGGTTTAGGTGTTGTGATTATCATGTTCTCTGTAAATTTTTGGGTGATGCACAAAATGAGGGAGTATCAAGACCAGATTATGGTTGTTAAGGATGATCGGGTCAAGATTGTTAATGAGGCTCTGAATGGGATTAAAGTGAGTCATTACAAATACTTATAAACTTATAACAGTAAAATTATATTTAACAGTTACAGAAAGGGTATTGTAAGCATATATTAATAACATGTGATGTTACATCTTAAATACTTTTACATTGGCAAGCATATTTACTTATTCTTCTGACAAAAAACTATGACACTCCAAAATAAAATCTGCATAAATGATACATCTTAAGACTTTCATACACTATTCTCTCCACAGAAATAAGGTCTGCAGTTGGGCATTCACTTCAATTTGTATTTTATTATTTAGAAAGTATAGTTATAGTTGTACATATACACTATAACCCTTTGGTATTTTACATTTCTCACCGAAAAAAGATTGCTCAGAAATACATGTAGAAAACTTTATTAAAGTTTCCCATAAAGAATAAAATGAGATATGGCAGAAGTACTTGTAGAGTCAAAACCTTTTGTTAAGTCTATTACTGACAATTTTTTAATTCAACATGTAGAAGTAGCCACCAGAGGCAAAAACACACTCGGCTTAGTTTTTACTACAAAGGAAAATATGATTGAAAATGTTACTGCTGGGGAACTGTTTGGCTCAGGTGACCATCAAAATCATCTGTTGGGATCTTATAACAGGGAAAGAAATAAACATAAACATGCCAACATACGACTACTCAAAGGCAGATGTTAAGAAGATGAAAGAAGCAGTCAGCCACATAATCTGGAAAGATATTGTCGGAGGAACAGATGTTGTCGGAGGAACAGATGTTGTCGGAGGAACAGATGTTGAACAAGAGTGGGAGAGTTTTAAAACAATTCTAGAAAAGCTAAAAGAGGAATGTGTTCCATGTAGGTACGTAAACTCCAAGCGTAAAAAGTGGATAACTAGATTTGTAGTGAAATGTAGAAAAGCTAAAAGTAAAGCATGGAAAAAATATATAGAGGCAGGTAAATCAAAAGAAACATATTACAAATATTTGGACAAGTAGAACATAGCTTAGAAGTGAATAAAACAGCAAAAAGAGACTTCGAAGAAAAAAAAAATTGCTCAGAGGACCAAGATTGATAGCAAAAGCTTATTTACTTATGTTATAAACAAAGAAAGAAAAAGTAGGTCCTCTCATAGACAGTACTGGAAAAATAATAAGTGAGAATAGGGAGGCAGCTAATCTACTCAATCAGTACTTTGGCACAGTTTACATGAAAGAGGACTGCTCCAAGATCCCAGATCCTATAGATATTTTTCAAAGAGACATGGAAACAGCGGGATTAAGATCAATCTGAATTACATGGAAAATGGTTTTTTAAAAATTGGAGGGGTTGAAAGTGGATAAATGTCCAAGTCAAGATAGTATTCATCCAAAATTGCTGTTTGAAATTAAGAGACCAACTTGTAAAACCATTGGCTATATTATGTTCTCAATCACTTGCAAAATGGATTGTTTCACGGAATTGGAAAGATGCAGGAGTGATCCCCTTATTCAAAAAGGGCAAAAAATCAAATAAAACAAATTATAGACCTGTGAGTTTAACGAGCATAGTCTGTAAATTGTTAGAGTCAATATTCAAAGAAAACATTATAATGTATTTAGACAAGTTTAATCTAATCAGAAATAGTCAGCATGGGTTTACCAGTGGGAGATCGTGCTTAACAAATCTATTAGAATTCATGGAGGAGGTTACTAAAATGATAGATAAAGGGGAGCCAATGGATGTTATTTATCTAGATTTTGCAAAGGCCTATGATAGGGTACCTCATCAAAGATTATTTATAAAGTTAAAATCACATGGAATAGGTGGGGAAGTTGCCAAATTGATTGAAAATTGGTTAACGCGAAGAAGGCAGAGGGTGGGCATAAATAAGAAGTACTCTGAGTGGTGTGAAGTGAAAAGTGGAGTGCCACAGGGCTCGGTTTTGGGACCAATTTTGTTCTTGATATATATAAACGATTTGGACATTGATATGGGATCCATGATTGTAAAATTTGCTGATGTCACAAAACTATCTCATCTAAAGCAGAAGTGGAAATATTAAGGTTGGATTTAGACAAAATTAAAGAATGGTCTGTAAGCTGGCAAATGGAGTTTAATGTAGATAAATATACAGTGATCCACACGGGTATATCCAATATGGAACATAATTACAGAATGGACGAGAACAATATTAGAAAGATAGAAAAGGAAAGGGACCTAGGGATTATAATAGATCATACAGGTAAGGAAAGTGAGAAAGTCCAGGTAGCAGTGAAAAAGGCAAATGCAATGTTAGGTATGATAAAAAGAAATATTAAACATAGGAGCAAGGAAGTGATAGTCAAACTGTATAAAGCATTAGACCTACATTTGAGTACTGTGTACAGGTGTGGAGTCCTTATCATAGAGGGGATATAAACATGCTGGAAAGAATACAAAAAAGAGCAACAAAGCTGATAGTGGGATTCCAGAATTACAGTTATGAGGAAAGACTAAAAAAAACCGGTCTAGAAGAGAGAAGAATTCGTGGTGACTTAATACAGGTTTATAAGATGATCAGAGGAACGGATAAATTAGACTAAACAAGTTTTTCAAAATACAACCACCTACAAGAACAAGAGGGCATAGCTACAAATTAACCAAAGAGAGGTCCAGTTTAGATAGTAGGAAATATTTGTTTAGTCAGAGAGTGATGAATACTTTTAGTGCATTGCCACAGGAGGTAGTGGAGGCAGGGACAATTAATGCATTTAATAATAAATTGGATGCACATAGCTTTTAGAGCAAGGTGATGTAAATGTAACTGGTTGTATACAGACTCTGCAGAGTATTCTAAACCAGTATAAAGACGTTAAGAAGTTAAGTTTATACTTTACTGTAATCAAGCCATCTGCTCCTACTGCCCCATTCAGGCTGCAATTACAATTGCTTTTTCTCAGGTGATTAAACTCTATGGATGGGAGCCAATGTTCATAAAGAAAATCAGTGAAGTGCGAGACAGGGAGCTAGCCATTCTTTTCAAGTATGCCATTCTTGATGGTGTGGAATCTTTTGCCTGGTTGGCAGCCATGTTCTGGGTAAAAATAAAATTGTTTAAATAATAGACTTATATTGCTCTTTTATCATTGCACAAGTGATCATCGTTTGGTGTTAGAAGTACACTAGATGTCTATAGATTTAAGTTCTTCTATAAATTAATGATTATTGTAAAAAGGTAAACAAACTAAATAGTGAAAATGAGTTTATGTATATATGTGTTGTTTTGTTGTTTCAAATGCCCACAATGAGTAGGTTACTCCTTTTATGTGCCCTTGATATGACTTTAAGAAACAGGTTGCAGTAGCTTTCGTCACATCCTGAGCATGCTGATGAAGGCGGACTGGGGTCCTCCAGGTGGTTGTGCTATGCTTGGCTTCATCTGCGTGTCGCTCACTACTACGGTGATCACGTTGATCCCTCACCTTGTTAGCCATGAAAGCAGCCTGTTTCCAGGACGGGCTACAAGGAAGCCGAGATGAGGGTCTTGACCAGTATTTTTTGCCTGACCCTGACGAACATGTCTGATCAGTATATTTTGCCTGACCAGACATTAGTCTTCCTCCCCATATATATATATATAACATGTTGCCACGCTGATATGAAGTATTAGAGAACATGGTACTTGGTCTCAGCTTATGGTAAGTGGAGTAACAGGCTCCTTTCTTGCTGTCTTGCCTTTGCTAATTCCTAATAGAGTCATGTACTTATTTGTGTAGACTACAACATAACACAATTCACTAATTACCTGGTATGTTTTGCTAAAGCTCTAACTGCTCTGCCCCTTGTATTCTTCCTATATTTTTTTGTAGACTAAATATTTTGTGCTTCTGATTCTATTAATGACATTTTCCAATACCATGTATGTACTCGTATTTTGTACATCTAACATTTTCTAATACCATGTATGTACTCGTATTTTGTACATTTAACATTTTCCAATACTTCATTGCAACCTAACTTCTTTTTACTGATTTATGAAGACTCTGCAAAGTCTGTACAGAACCAGTTTCAGTTACATTTCCTTGCCCTAAAAGCTATGCATATCTAATCTATTCTTGAATGCATTAATTATCACTGCCTCCCCTTCCTGTGGTATTCCAAGCATTCACCACTCTCTAACTAAAAATGTTTCCTAATATCTAATCTGGACCTTCCTTTAGTTAATTTGTAGCCATGCCCTCTTGTTCTTGTAGGTGGTTGTATTTTGAAAAACTTGTTTTAATCTAATTTATCCGTTCCTTTGATTATCTGATTAACTTGTATTAAGTCACCTTGAATTCTTCTCATTTCTAGACACTGTAGACCGGCTTTCCTGAGTCGTTCCTCATAACTGTAATCTGGAATCTCACTTTTAGCTTTATTGCTCTTTTTTTGAATCCTTTCCAGCATATTTATATCTAATCTACGATAAGGACTCCACACTTGTACACATGTATGTACTTGTATTTTGTACATCTAATATTTTCCAATACCATGTATGTACTCATATTGTGTATTTCTCACATTTTTCTTGACAGATGATGTATCTTATGCTTGTCACATTTGTTCTGATTGATGACAATCACTACTTGGATGCCAACACTTCCTTTCGTACAATGAACTACATAGATGTTCTTAGCCTTGCAATCAATATCATGCCTATCATTGTGAAAGACTGGATAAAGGTATTATATGTTAAAAATATGGATATTAAATCAGTGTAGGACACATCACAGGTAATGTTTCAACAATCTGTGGCAGGAAAATGTCATACTGAATTATGTGCTAGCAAATTTGGGCATAGAACTGGGAATTAATGGAATATGAATAAGCCATCTTGAGTACCTATCAATCAATCAAAACATTGTCTTCCTATGGAGTCAAGTCTTTCTGTCTTGAGCTATTCATTTTATCTTTTCTGTGTCTTGCTTACCTTTTATGCCTATCTTGAGCTCCCCAGCAACACAGATTCCTTATGTTTTTCTCCTCACTGTGTCATTAGCTCTTTTGACAGAGGATAATCTATCTTGGATGGCTGAGAGATATTTTTCTTGTAATTGGCCTGCTTATATCTGTTGACGTTTATGTGGCTTCTAGTTTCTATTCTTTCTTATCCCTCCTTAGTCACCTGGTAAGTACAATGATATTTCTATTTGCTTCACTGTTGTACCTTGATAACATATGGGCGAATGTGGGGTATAAAACTTTGATAATGAATTATATGCTGGAACTGTGGATATAGAACTAGAAGATTGTATTATATGCTATTAAGGTGCTATATGAAATTGGATAATGGATTAAGTGCTAGCAGTGTGGGAAATAGAATCAGGATAATAGATTTTGTGCTAGAACTGGATATTTAACTTGGATAACACATTTTGTGCTAGTAATGAGTGCTACTGAGGCCTGAAATAGGGAAAAAAAAATAGTTATTCTGTAACTTGCCAGGCATGTCATAAGAGGCAACTAGTGAGGATTGGGCATGGGGCTGGCTACCCCTATCCCAAAAAAACACTTTTAAGCCTCAAAAACTTCAATGGATATGGACAGGTCAGTATTTGATGACTTGGTGAGTATTTGTAGAAAACCTATGCTCCATTGTTAGTTGAAAAGGTTTTATTTGATTTATTGAATATGCAAGGAATCAAGATGCTGAGCAGCGCATGAGCTGCAGTGGTCAGCGACCCATAGCTGACTGCTAGCGTCAGGGCCAACGAACCATAGCTGCCAAGACCCTTCTACACCTCCACGCGGTGATCCTGGATAACAGGCTGCAGCAGGGCAGACTGGCTAAGAAGAAGGGATCGAAAAGGGAATGCTAACCCGGTACTCAAAAAATGCTTTTGAAGTCGGATGTGTTGGACCGAAAGGTGCAAATATCGCAGCCAAGCTGTAAACTACGACACAACGCATTCTGTTCTCTGGACTACATTCTGCTACTTACCCTTTCAGGGTTTGGTAGCGGGAGATTGAGAACGAAGAAGAAGAAGAAGAAGACCCTTAACATAAGACCATACATTCTGAAGAAATGTGATATATTTCATTGAAGATTTTTGTTTACATTAATTTTTAAATACTGGTAAAAAAAATTTTTTTTTTCAGGCTGCCAACTCTGTAGGAAGACTAAACAAATTTCTGAACTCAAAGGATTTGAATCCAGAGAACTTATACCGGGACAAATCTGACAGTAATTATAAGATGCAGTTTTATATGTGTTTGCGTGTGTTTATATGTATATATATATGTGTGTGTGTGCGTGCGTGCGTGCGCGCGCGCATGCATGCTGTAAATGTGTACCAGCTTACTGATAGAAAGAAAAGGCATAGAAGAAAGGAACTGGCTGCCAGTCTCATAGAAGCTGAGACATAGTGTAGTGAGGTCTTTATCACTCTATCCCTGACAGCAGTGTTTGCTGTGATATTACCTTTAAGACAATGTATATATTTGGTGTCCATGCAGGCGACCGTTTCTGGCTCAAGGCTAACAATTTTGAATTAACGACTAACTTCTAAATATAGAGGTCATTCAGCTATCCACCACCTAGCTGGCATGTCTGGTAGGAAGTCCGGCTCCTCTCCCAGGATATATATCTACATACAACATTTAAGATCAGGTTTCTTCCATGTGGATTTAGGCTTCCCTTGTTTGGGAGAAGAGAATTTTTCTACTGCCCATACTATGCATGTCATAAAAGGTGACTAAGGTGGGTTGTGAATGAGGTTGGAAAAGTCTTAGAGAAATTCCTGCTTACAAAGTAATCAATATTTTTTTTTTTTCGTTCGCCTTATTTCTCTATTCCCCAAGGCGGTGTGTGTTGCACTGTGGTTTTTATTTTGCACCTGTCGGCCCAGTGTATCCAACTTCAGCATGCATTTTACGTAAGGGTCTGCTTCCTCCTGCATTTTCTAAGGATTTGCTTGTGCGGGGTAACGGCCGGTGCTGTGATGGGGATCGAACCCAGCACCTTCGGATTGTGAGCTGTGTCACTTATCCACTAGCCCACGCCGTCCCCCAAAGCAATGATTAATTTGACATATGCATCCTGCAAGTAGGTCAACTGTAGCAGCTGCATCATGCTCCCATTGGGGCAAAAAAACAAAGGGACATAAGGTTTACAAGCATAACTTTGTTGTGCTTCTTATCACTGATATATTATAGTGCTGTTTGCTTTCAATGCTAATTGTTCTTAATTTGTTTTATAGTTAAAATAGTTACAGTTTTTATTATTTCTTATTCAAATCAAGATGCTGAGCAGTGTATGAGCTGCCAAGACCGTTCTACACCTCCACGCAGTGATCCTCGATAACAGGCTGCAATAAAGCAGATTGCTAAGGAGAAGGGATCAAAGAGAGAAGGTTAACCCGGTACTCAAAAATGCCTGCTGCAGTTGGATGTGTTGGACCAAATGGTGCAAACATTGCAGTCAAGCTGTGAACTACGACACAACACATTCCATTCTACAGACAACATCCTGCTACTTGCAAAGTCCTTTTCAGGACTTGGTAGCGGAAGATTGACAATGAATGAAGAAGAAGAAAAAAGAAGATGAAGAAGAATTTCTTGTTTAGAGCATTCTCTGATATCGTAATGTTAAAATTAATGGAATACTCTTAGATAACGTTCTTTCTCTGTTAGCATATATCTCATTATTAAATTATTCCATTATTAGTTTTATCAAATTTTGATTTTGTTTAATGACTACATTATTTTTAACAATTGACATTATAATTTGGACAATTAAAATTTGCACTCAGGATCATCAATTCAGAGCTGCATACAATTGATTGTATAGAATAGTAGATTCTGCACTTTTTACAATTTTGTTTCTGAAGTGTTCAAGTGATTTCTTGTACTCAAATCTGCCTTATTTAATTAACATGACGTCATTTTGCTTACTCTAAAACAAAATAAATTACAAGTTTTTTCTTTTTCCAGAAATGGCTGTGAGAGTGGTGAATGCAGATTTTGCTTGGGAAATCGAGGGGTCTCATACTTTGAGAAAGTATGTTTTCATTTCTTGCAAATTGTATTTCAATCAATAAATCAATCAATCAATACTTTTCATCTTCCTGTGAAACATAGGTCTTCAACTAATGCATGTCAAGTCATCAAATATTGATCTGTCTATATCTGTTGAAGTTTTTGTGGCTTACAATTTCTCCAGTCTGGGGTAGCTTGCACAATGTCCAATTCTCTTTAATTGCCTCTTATGAAATGCGTAGCAGCTTGCAGTGTTGCTACCATTTTCTCCTTGTTTTGCCCCAGTAAAGTGTATAGCCAGATTTAGATTGTAAGTAAAATATGGTGTGATTTAAAAAATAAACATTGTATATTGTTGAATGCACCAGTGATAGGGGTCTCTCACTGTGACAGAATTATTTATATTTGAGCATGTTACAGTAGTTTAACATTCATATAATCTTATTTTCTTACAGCATAACACTGAACATAGAGCCTGGCCAACTTGTGGCCATTGTAGGAGTGGTGGGGGCTGGCAAGTCATCTCTTCTGTCTGCTTTGCTGGGAGAGATGCACAAACTTAATGGCTACTCCAATATGAATGTGAGAATAAGCATCCGTTATAAAGATAGTGAAAATCTAAATATGTATCACTATTTGTTGTAGAGAAGGAAGGCCAGTGCAATAACAATATGGCTTATATAGATGTCCAACCAAGTTGGAACCAAACTTAAATGATGCTTTGTTTGGATCACAATCATTTATTCATATTATTTTAACTATGAGGCGTGTTCAAATGAAACTGGACCAAACTGCCAAAAGTGAACATACATACGATATTCACTTCTGGTGTAAACAGCACATACCAACCATCTAGTTTGCAAAATTTCATTATCTTCCAACACATAGTTTCCCCAGCAGACTGTGGAAAACATGGTGGGTGTGATACGGAATCCATTCAGAGTTGATAAACAAGCAGTGATTCGGTTTGTTACAGTGGAAGGATGTCAACCAGATGACAATCATTGCAGAATGCAAGCAGTGTAGGGTGACAAAAGTGTGTCGAAGACAACAGTAAAGAACTGGATAACAATGTTTAAAGAAGGACGTGAGTTAACGAACGATCTTCCGAGACCAGGTCAGGCGCATATTGTTGCATTAACTCACGTCCTTCTTTAAACATCGTTGTTCAGTTCTTCACTGATATCTTCGACACACTTTTGTCATAATACACTGCCTGCATTCTGTGATGAATGTCAACAGGTCGATATCTTTCAGCTGTTAGAAATCGAATCACGGCTCGCTGATCAACACTGAACGGATTTTGTATCACACCCGTCATGTTTTCAACGGTCTGCCGAGGAAACTATGAGTTGGAGAACAATGAAATTTTGCAAACTTGATGGTTGGCATATGCTGTTTACACCAGAAGTGACATTATCATGAGTATCGTACATATGTTCACTTGTTGCAGTTTGGTCTGGTTTCATTTGAACACGCCTTGTACAAATTTGAAACTCAACATCATCAACTAAGCATCAGCTCTTGTTGGATAATGATTTCAAGAGATAGTTAAAGAAGTAAGAACACAGATCAGAGCTCTCCAAAAAAACCACAGCACAGGCACTTCAACAGAGTGCATGACAGCTCTCCCTACAGAAACTAGAAGACGAAATTAACAAAATAAAGGAGAGAAAAGCACCAGGGGCAGATGGTATCACAAATAAATTCCTTAAATACCTTGGCCTCATAGACAAAATGTTCTTCCTTGCAAGTTTTAACTAAAGCTTTGATATATGAAAATTAATGCAGCACATTTTTTTGTGTTTGTTTGCGTTTGCCTTATTTCTCCATTCCCCAAGTCAGTTTTTATTTTGCGCTTGTCGACCCAGTGCATCTGATTTCGGCATGCATTTTATGTAAGGTCTGCTTCCCCTTGCATTTTCTAAGGGTTTGCTTCCCCAGGGTAACAGCCGGTGTTGTGATTGGAGAGTGAACCCATCATCTTGGGGTTGGGTCCCTTAATCACTAGCACACACCATCCCCATGCAGCATGTGAAATCATAGTAATAATTGGGAAACATTCATACAAAATGAAGGTATTTTATTAATCAAACTGGTATTGGTGGCAAAAGAAAAGTTTCCCTACTGAAAAACATAAAGATATAAGACAATTATACTTTATATATAGATTACAATTGTTGGTAGGGAGAGGCCGGTTATTTAGTTTGGATGTTGATCTTCTAGCCCTGAGGACATTCGTTTTACCAGATGTAGAACAAAAATTTGGTCTGTATGATGGAAGTAAACTGCAGAGGCATACACAGTCTTTATTCCTCAGCTCTATAAATCCTTCCAGTAGACATCTGTAGTGATAGCTTAAAAAATATAGTTACAATTGTTAATTGACGATGCAAAATGAATCCACATAAATAGTCCATAATTTATAATAAAAAAGGTTGTAAATGATATGAAGGTAATGTTCATGCAAATAATTAATCCTACTGTGATGTGAAAGAATAAAAAGTACAAATACAGAACTACAGTATACAGTGTCAAGAATTTGAGATGATTTATACAGGATTATAAGATAATCAAGGGAAACAGTAAGTTAGACTATAATACGTTTTTCAAAGTACAGCTGCTTACAAGAACAAAGAGGGCAGAGCTATACATTAATTAAAGAGAGGTCCAGATTATATACTAGGAAATATTTTGTTTAGTCAGAGAGTGGTGAATGCTTGGAATGCATTGCCATAGGAGATAGTGGAGGCAGGGTCAATTAAGACATTCAAGAATAAATTGAATGTGCATAGTTATTTTCAGGTCAAGTGAAGTAACGAAAAATGGTTGTATACAGACTATGAATAGTCTTCTAAACAAGTATAAAAATGCTAAGTTTAAGTTTAAGAACTAAGAAAAATAATGTGAAAATCTAGCTACATTTTATTTTGTCCAAGATCAGATTATTTCAGATTTAAAATGTTATTGATAGCATTTTATGTTAATTTTAAAAAAAAGTAAAGATCCCATCACGCTATATGGCGCATAGGAGATATGGTGTTACCCATATTATTTTGTAACCTCTGGCACATAATGGATGATGTGGTCAGCATCACGCCGACCGCATTTACTTCCCAGATTTTTCTGGTACTCAATTTCTGTGGCTGGGTCGACCACAGGGGCCGGTTTGTCATCAGAAACAAAATCCTGCATCAACTGGGGATTAAACCCTGATCCAGTGCACTCATCGCTGTACTACCTCGGTCCCTTATGTTAATTTAGCTTTGTTACATTTTGTTGCTTCTTGTCCAGTTTAGTTGTTTTCATATTGTTTGTAACACGTTGAAATGTGCTTTATGAAAAAATTAATAGTCAGTTATTTTTTTTATAAAGTAAAACTGACATATTGTTTTTTTAATTTCATGCAGTCTTCAGTAGCATATGTTCCTCAACAAGCCTGGATTCAGAACAACACTGTGAGGGAGAACATTTTGTTTGGACGCACCTTCAATGCTGAATTATACCAACGGGTGATCCGTGCATGTGCTCTTCAGCCTGATCTGGACATGATGCCTGCAGGAGATAGCACAGAGATTGGAGAAAAGGTTGATTCTTGTGTATTTTAAACACAGTCTATAGACAATTCCTGTAACAGTTCTCTTAATATTCCTAACAGATAAAATGTGCATTTTTACTTTATCTGTTCTTGTCCATTGCTTCTTCTTCTTCTTCTTCTGCGTTCGTTCTCAAACTCCCACTACCAAGTCTGGAACAAGGCGTTGCAAGTAGCAGGATGTAGTCCAGAGAATGGAATGCGTTGTGTTGCTAGTTTACAGCTTGACTGTGATATTTGCATCTTTCAGTACGACACATCCGTATTCAACAGCAGGCATTTTTTTTAGTATAGGGTTAGCCTTCCCTCTTTGATCCCTGTTCCTTAGCCTGCCTGCTCTGTTGCAGCCCGTTATCTAGGATCACCACGTGGAGGTATAGAAGGATCTTAGCTCTGGTTTGTTGGCCCTCAAGCTTAGCAGTCAGCTATAGGTCGCTGATCGCTGCAGCTCATGCCCCTGTCCATTGTTTGTGTTACATATTGCAGATGGCTCCCATGTAAAAAGTCTGCAAAAATTACTTCTTTGTTCATGCAACCTTCTATAGCAGAACATCAGAAAGAAGGGCTAGAGGTAGACTGACAAAATGATGGTTAGACAGCATAAATTAGACTTGCCGTAACATGGGGGAAAATGTTACTTAAGCCACGAGAAAGGCAAAAGACAAATAGAACCCATGATACTGGGCTACAACCCGGTAGAAAGGGAGGCAACAAAAGAAGAAGAAGATGGCAAATGGCATTTCTGTAGTAGTTTTGATAAATAATGAGGTTAATAACGTGGTGACGATATCTCCTTTGTAATCTATTGCCAGCATGCTTGTATAGTTAAGTGATCATGGTTTTAAAATTATGAATATAAAAAAACATGATATAATGACTTCAAAATGATACTTTTACATGTTTTCCTGTTTTACTTAACATAAAGTAACAGAAAATACATCTAAATGAACATAGTAACATACGCCCTGGTGTGTATAATAGTTATAACTTTAAAGACATAAGTCAGTGAGGACAGACACAGTAAACATTCATGATGACGTATTAACATTATAGTGATTTCTTTTCTCAGGGCATCAATATGTCTGGAGGACAGAAGCAACGAATATCTCTTGCCCGAGCTGTGTATAGTGGAGCTGAAATTTACCTGCTGGATGATCCTCTTAGTGCAGTTGATTCTCATGTAGGAAAACACATCTTTGATCACGTATTAAGCAGAGATGGTATACTAAATGACAAGGTATGCTCTGAAAAATGCAATGTAAAATTACATACTGCTAAAGTTATAGTGGAGACACATTATGTTATTTAGCTTAGAATAAAATCTTCAAATATAGGTACCATTTTTTTTTTACTTACAATTAAAGATTTTTCAGAATTTTCTGTTCAAAGTCATTCACTTATTCGCCTTTTTCATTCTTTATCATCCATTCAGCTGCAGAAATTGCTTGCTACCAGTGGTTTTGTTCTTGTTGCAGTTTCTTCAACAGATATTCACCTGGTTTTTGGTTGCTGGTTTTAACCTAATCAATAACCTGAAGGATGATTGGTTGGTTATTGATTCAGTGGCCTGTGAGCGCCTGCCCTTTTGCTAAATGCCATATAGTGGTATCTGCAAGTGTTTGTGAGCTGTTGTTTTTTTTCATACAAAGTGTTCCATTCTTCCTCGAAGGAAGAAGCTCTTTCCTTACACCTGCAAGCGTCGGACATTCAAAAAGATGATGTTCAACAGTCTCATAGGAATGGGTTCACAGTCGGCACTCTAGAGTATGTTCTGGTTGGATTCTGTTCAAGTGACTGTTAAGTTTTATGTTTTGAATGTGAAGTTGGAAAATGGTACTTTGATCTCTTCTTTTTAGAAGACTGATGTTGTTTTGGGGATTTGAGATGATCAGATAACTTAACTTAACGTTTTTTTATACTGGTTTAGAAGACTCATCAGAGTCTGTAGACAACCAGTCACATTTGCATTGCCCTGCTTTAAAAGTTATGCACGTCCACTCTATTCTTAAATTCATTAACTGTCTCTGCCTCCACCACCTCCTGGGGTAATGCATTCCAAGCATTCACCACTCTCTGACTAAAAAAATATTTCCTAATATCTGGACCTTTCTTTAGTTAATTTGTATCTATGCCCTCTTGTTCTCATTGGTGGTTGTATTTTGAAAAACTTTTTATAGTCTAATTTAACCTTTCCTGTGATTATCTTATAAACCTGTATTAAGTCACCTGAAATTCTTCTCTTTTCTAGACATTGAAGGCCGGTTTTTCTGAGTCTTTCCTCGTAACTGTAATTCTGGAATCCCACTATCAGTTTTGTCGTTCTTCTTTATATCCTTTCCAGCATGTTTATATCTCCTCCGTAACAAGAATTCCACACCTGAATACAGTACTCCAATCTAGGTCTAACTAATGCTTTATACTGTTTGACAATCACCTCCTTACTCCTATGTTTAATATTTCATTTTATCATACCTAACATTACATTTGCCTTATTCACTGCTACCTGGACTTGCTCAGTCATTTTTCCTGTATGCTCTATGATTTATTCTCCAGTATTTCCCATATATTTAGTCAAGTCTTCTTTTTTGCAGTCTTCAAGAGTTGGGTGCATTGGGCCGACAGGCGCAAAAGAAAAACATAGTGCAACGCACACCGCCTTGAGAAATTGAGAAATAAGTCGAACACCCAAACAAACCTACCTGGAGGCAGCATATATTTCCATAGGTGGTAGAAAATATACCAGGTATTAGAAACAAAAACTGCCAGACTGAAAAAGAAAGAAGAGATACTACCCTGAGTTTCATTACGGAAAACTACCCAAGCATGGACTGGACCCATGCATACACCGACGGTTCCGTAACAAATACAACACAGAATGGAGGGGCAGGAGCATTCCTGAGCCTACCAAATGGCAGAAAAATAGCACTGTCATTCGCTACTGGAAAATACACAAGCAATTTCAGAGCGGAGGCAGAAGCACTGAGGGCGGCAGTGGTGCAGTGGGTTCCATCTCACTGCAACATCCAAGGCAACGAGGAGGCAGACAGACTGACAAAAGAAGGTGCAAAACTACCACAACCTGATACTAGTATGACATACGAAGAGTCAAAACGGCTTTTTAGAGCTAGATACATGACCAAATGGGAAAGAGAACATACTGGCTACACCAAAAACGATGCCTATTACCAGTTGAACAGAAAAGAGCAGGTCGTGGTCTTCAGACTTCGCACTGGCCACAATAGACTCAGGTACCACCTATTCAACAAATTGAAGATAGGTGGCACCGACGAATGCCCGTGTGGTACCGGGAAAATGACCGCTGAGCATTTGCTGCAAAACTGCCCGACATACGAGGATCAGAGAGAGCAGATGTGGCTATCACCAGTGGCAACACTAGACAAGCTCTATGGCAGTGTCGATAGCCTCAGGATGACGGCTGCTTTTTCCCAAAAAATAGTGGTTACGGTCTGACTGCGTACGATGAAGAAGAACACCCAAACAAACAAAAAAAGTGCTTGTAATATACTTACTTATTACTAGCATCTTGCTCTGTAACTACTCTTTGATTCACATCATCAAGTTTCATTATTCTACTTAATAGTTTTCCTTATCTGTCATTTTTTAAAACCTTCACAGACTAGAGTAATGGTGACTCATGGAGTTCAGTGGTTGCCCCATGTGGACCATATTACTGTGATGAGCAATGGCACAATATCTGAGTCTGGCACATATGAAAAACTTATGGATCACAATGGAGCATTTGCTCAGTTCTTAACACAGTATCTTAGACAAGAGGAAAAGATAGCTAAAAATGAAGGTGTAGATGACACACTTGGTAAGCATTCAGTCCATCTTTCCATCATCTTTCAAATGAATGAAACTGTTCACTTAATACTGTCACTCGCTCTTGAAATATGAACTTGAGAAATAATTACAAAGTATAAACGTAAAATATAACATGCATATTTGTCTGTTCTACATATGTTTAAGGATAGATTAGATAAAATGTGTGAGCCACTATACAGATAGGCGGGTCATGTTATATGCTTGTCTGACAACCAATGGAAACATAGAGTTATGTACTGGTGGCCCTACAACTTTCGACGGCCTCCAGGACATCTACCAATGGGATGGAGAGATTGTCTGCGAGAGGTTCTTGGTACGACGTGGTTCTCTAAGGGAAAGAACAGATATGTATTTAGACATCATTTGGCTCTTGGCATCAGACATACAATGTCTGATTGAATACCAGGATTACAAGTTTAAGCTACAGTCTTTTTTCAACATAAAAGCACATTACAAATAAGTAGCACGGAATAAGAGGAAAATGAAGAAATTCAAAAATAATAATACAAATCTGTAAAATTCACTATCTTAAACTGGTATGTACTTTTTCCAGCAATGTACTGACGTAAAGGAAAAATTACAAATTAACAAAGAAAAATACAGAGTAATAATATACCTAAAACATAAAAAGAGTAAACTGACAACAAATATCAACAAGGGAAGAAGAATAAAGATTTTTGATAAGGGATGGGACAAAGTTTCAATGAACATTCAAATCATGTGAGACAAAACAACTGCAAGCAACTTTTATCAGTTTCAAACACATTCAATTTTCTGTACAATGTAATCAATTTGTAGCACTTGTTCCATGCAACTTATTACTGTTCTTTAATGAATATGAATGTCAGAGGATGAAAAAATAAAATAAATAATTTATTCCTTCAACACACAAATATCTGCGAAGAATACTGTGCATATTATGTGTAGACTGTAAGAAATTAGAAAGGAAATATACAAAATGATGCTATATTACAAGATGGGATCAAGATGCTGAGCAGCGCATAAGCTGCAGCGGTCAGTGACCCATAGATGACGGCTAGTGTCAGGGCCAGCGAATGAGAGCTGCCAAGACCCTTCTACACCTCCACGTGATGATCCTGGATAACAGGCTGCAACAAAGCAGACTGGCTAAGTAGAAGGGATCAAAGAGGGAAGGCAACCCGGTACTCAAAAATGCTTACTGAAATCAGATGTGTTGGACCGAAAGGTGCAAATATTGCAGTCAAGCTGTAAACTACGACACAACGCATTCTATTCTCTGGACTACATTCTACTACTTGCAAATCCCTTTTCAGGGCTTGGTAACGGGAGATAAGGAATGAATGAAGCCAAACCATATTAAAAGATCACTGTTAGTATAAAGTGAAAAGAAAAGTGCAACAATTCACTAACCAAATTCTTTGGAAAGGAGGGTCATGAAAACTTGGTGACAAAGGAATAGATTGAGGCACATGAAGAATGAAAGTGATGTTGTTGTTGTTTAATGTCCACAATGAGTAAGCTTATTCCTTTGTGCTCCCTGAAAAGGGTGTTAAGTGGCAGGCTGTAGTAGCTTTCCTCGCATCCCATGGTCCTACAGGTAATTGTACTATGCTTAGCTTCATCTGCGTGATGCTCACTACTACAGGGATTATGTCGATCCACATCTCGTCAGCCAGACTGCCTTGAAAACAGCCTGTTTCCAGGAAATGTTACATGGAAGAGAGATAGTGGTCCTGGTCAGTATGTTGTACCTGCCCGGACTAGTGTCTCAGTTCCCCAATAAAGGTGATAATGAATAGCATAAAAACATGATCATTAAACAAACATGGTGAGGCTGAGAAATCCAGAACCTTTAAATATTTTTGTTTAGAACGATTATTATAAAATTTGGTGAGGAGGTAAGAACATGTTTATTTACATTTTGCATATTTCAATTGGTGTTCACAATGTCTGTTGCCAATTGTAACACATGCGCAAAGTAGTAATTATTTTTAGTTAACACATCAAATGTGCACTGCTCTAGCTCATTCCATGACTTCTTTATCTGCTTTCTTAACGTTGTCAATTTTAATTTGGGGGACATTCTCTTGCAAAATGCTCAAAATCACTTAGTTCATTGAGTTAAGATCTGGACTATTTGAGGGCCACAGATCTGCTTAGATCAATTCAGGTGTCTCATGAACAAGCTGTGCAACTGTTTCCTGAGCACAATTAACTGTATTGCCATCTAGCTGGAAGATGAAGAATTTGGACATTTCCCTCATGTTCGGGAGATGACATCTCATCAACAGTTTGTTATGAAAGTAATCATTATCTGTCTTGAAACCAGGTTGAACAAAATTAATTCATTGTGCCCCAGTAATAAGACACCAACAGAAACTATTACTGATTAACTGAACTTTGGTTCTGTTCACACCACTGCTCAAACATCTTCACTTAGTCTGGCAATGAAGCAGCAACTGATCCACAGCATCTTCCTACCAGCCCTATGCTACTAGAGCCAAAAACGGGCCAAGAACGAGGATATTTGCAAAAGAGTTGATTCCATCCCTGGTGTCGAATACATGAACAGACCGAAGGTGCAATGGTTTGGTCATCTAATGAGAACACTCCCTGACCCGTTTTCCCTGTGAGCTTACAATGCCTGACGGACAGGCTACTGAGCTGGCAACCGAGATGAAAGTAGATAGACAATGCAAAGAAGAGGTTTTTCAGCGACATAGATTGACAATGTCAGATGTCAACATCTGACCCAGGAGAGACGACCACTTAGGCTTCCCATGATGCCCATCAGGGTACAAGTGAAGTGATAACTAACTAACTAACTAACTAACTAACTAACTAACTAACTCACTAACCTAACCTAACCAAACCAAACCAACTCAACCCAAACTAACCAAAACTAAAACTAAAAATAAAACTAAATCTCAAACTAAAACTGTAACTGAAACTTAAACTAAACTAAACTAAACTAAATTAAACTATGTGAAATTTACTTTTAAAATCTGGATATACAAGTTTAATTAGAACACATTTGCCTTAAAAAAGTAGTTTCATGTTTCAACAGAGACACTGATGTTAATCTGATGAATATTAATATCAACAGATGGAGAAGTTAAAGCAGATATCTTTCGACGGCTCGTATCTGTTACATCTGATACTGACTCAGTATTTAGCCATGAAAAGTCAGACCTGCACAAACTCTTGTCCAAAGATGAGACTACATTGCTTCAAGCAGATCGGAAACTAAGTCGATCTTACAGTGTCCAGAGGCATAGGTATCATTTTGTGTAATCATTACAGTGACTGTTTTTAACATTGTTACTGTTTTAATTGAATTGTTGCATTTATCTTTGTGGTTGTGTTCATCATTAAGTTTTTATTTATCACTATAATTGCATAATAAAAGCAAAATTTAGAATTTGGGGAGAAGAAAGAGATTGTTCTGATACTTTCATTATAGTTAGGCAGAGATACAGAAAGACTATGCAGAGCAGTTTTTGTAGATTAAGAGAAAGTCTTTGACATAAATTGGTAAATTGGCTAGTTTAATAAGGATATTTAAATAAATCTGGCAAAGATGGCGCCATAACTGGCAATACAACTGTCCACACGGCTGAACAAAGAGAGTGGTCTTCATCACTTGTGATGGACAACTATTATGACTAAGGATATTTAAGAATATGTGAAAGTTGTGCAACACTGAATCTAGGAACAGAAAGAACAAATGAAGTGCACAATAAATATGTGCATTGTA
Organism: Ariolimax columbianus; assembly: GCA_036924085.1. Taxonomy (NCBI): domain Eukaryota; kingdom Metazoa; phylum Mollusca; class Gastropoda; order Stylommatophora; family Arionidae; genus Ariolimax; species Ariolimax columbianus. The sequence goes on along the minus strand of JAVGWX010000007.1, from coordinate 83,435,670 downwards.
AGATCATTGTATGGTCATTGTAAGACATTGATGAAGTTGATGGGAGTCATTCTGCAATGAGTAGTTTATCAGCATCGTTAATTTATTGCTAAAGTACACATATTCTCTATCTTAACTTAACTTAACATCTTTATACTGGTTTAGAAAACTCTGCAGTCTCCTGTATACAACCAGTTTCTTTTACATTCTCTTGATGTATAAATAACTATGCTCTTCCAATCTATTCTTGAATGCATTAATTGACCCTTCCTCCACTACCTCCTATGACCATGCATTTCAAGTATTCATCACTTTCTGACTCTCTCTCTCTCTCTCTCAATCATTCTACTGTGAAGATTATCATAGGATGGTAATTCTGTATAATTTCTTTGTCATTATTACAACATGAAATTATGAACTTGTTAATTCTAGTAGCCAAATTACAATTGTGTTTGTTGAACAGTGAAATGTCATCACGACTTGAAGTGAGCCAGAGATCTGAAGCAAGAGATAATGTTCATGTGTTGCCAGCATTTGCAGAAACAGAAGTTGTGGACAGAAGCAGACTTACAACTGAAGAAGAGGCAGCACTGGGAAAGGTGAGTCTGCCCTAACCTCATTGTGTGACATGTGACATACCTAGTGGCAAAATCGTTTATCCTTTGGTGATTTAATTTCCCTTTGTAACTGCTGCTATCTATTTGCAGTACATGTTTCTTGTAGCTCTCATATCTTTTATATAATTTGATTTCACTTTTGAATTTTTCTACCTCATGTCAAATGCTTTTGTATAGTGAATGAGAAAATTGGATGTTTTTTTTCTTTTTAAGGGCTAAATTTTTACAGAATATTTGTTCATTCCTTTCCTTAATCTGTGCTGTTTCTATGATTATTATGATTGAGAAATTGAGATTGAAATTCTATGCTCAAGAAAAAAATTAAGTGAAGAAAAATAATAAATAGACATGGTCAAATACTGCACTGGGACGAAAACACAAACGACACCTACCTTTCACCCTGGTTTCAATATAAATTGATTACAATGTTTGCAGAACCTATTTCTACCCTAAATGTTATATTTACATATTAAATAATCATATTTTAATTATATTGTAATCTAAGAATGTAATAAATGTAGTTTTTTTTTCCCCTTTCCAAATGAAACATTTTCATATTTAATCATGAAGGTGAAATGGTCAATGTACTGGGAGCTCATCAAAGGTGTCGGAGTTGGTCATACATGCCTCATCTTCATCATGTTTGCCTGCTATCATGTCTGCTACAACCTCACCAACATTTGGCTAACAGACTGGAACGATGATGTAGATCTCTCTAACTACACTTCCATGCCTGCCAACAGTACAGCAAGAAAGGATAGAAACGTCTTTTACATTGGTGTTTACACTGGACTTGGAATAGCCCAAAGTGTGTACCTTATTTTATTTTTTACACCCAGGTTTATTGTTCTTTACATTATCATAATCAACCTTATTTCTTTGCCTCCTGTGGAGCATAAGGCTGTATATTTAATTATTTTTACTGGGCCAATACTTCCACTCTTTCCTTTAATAAAGGGGGAGGAAGACTAACGTCTGGTCAGGCAAAACATACTGATCAGACATGCTAGTCAGGGTCAGGCAAAATATACTGGCCAAGACCCTCATCTCGGCTTCCTAGTAGCCCTCCCTGGTAACCAGCGGTTTTCATGAAAGCCTGGCTAACAGGGTGAGGGATCGACATAATCCCAGTAGCAGTGAGCAACATGCACATGAAGTCAAACAGCCCAACTGCCTGGAGAATCCCTGTTTACCTTCATCAGCAAGCTCAAGATGTGAGGAAAGCTATGACAATTCGTCACTTTACGTCTTTTTCAGGGCTCACAAAACAATTATTACTACTCATTGTGGACAACATTCCACAACAACAACAACAACTCTTAATAAATTTTGTCACTTTTCTTCTATTGCCTTTATAGCAACAGGAAATAATTGTGCGTCCTTTTAATGATGATGCTTATATGCATATCAGTGGTGTTTTTTATTTTTCTTTCACAGCAATATTTATGGATTTAAAAAAAAAATCCAATCAATATTTGTGGTGACCATTTGTCTATTCCCGTAACCAATTTTTGTGAGGACTTTATGTTTATTTACATCAACATTTATGATGACCTCTTGTTATCTGCATCAACATTTTGATTACCTTTAGTTTATTCATGTCAATATTTGTGGTGACCTTTTATATTTTACAATAAACATTTGTAATGACCTTTTATTATTATTAATATTTGTAGTAACCTTTATATATTTCAATCAATATTTGTGACTATCTGCTTATTCACATCAACATGTGTGGTGACCTTTTGATTTTTCAAATCATAATGTTTGGTGAATTTTTAACTTATTCATATCAAAATGTATAGTAAAGTAAAGAAACCTATTGCATTACTACCGAAGGGGTGTGAGGTGTTAGCGATCTCACATTTCAAAGGCTCGGCTATATGAGCGCGGTAGCCACCTCCTCTTCCTTGCCGCTTTTACTTCCCAGACTGAACTGGTACCCATTTACAGCTGGGTTGACCTGGGAACCGCTGCGGTCTGAAAAAACATTAACGCCTCAACTGGGGAATGAGCCCAGGACCACTCATATGCGAAGCCAGCTCTCTAACCTCTGTGCTAAGCAGCTCCCAAAATGTATGGCAACCTTTAATTTATTCACATCAATATTTATAGTGACCTTTATTTCTACCAACATATGGGATGACCTTTTGTTTATTTACATCAATATTTATAAAAGTTTTATTCCTATCAACATTTGTGGTGACCTTTATTTTATTCACAACGTTTGCAGTGTTCTTTTGTTAATTTTTTTCAATATTTGTCTTTTCAATATTAAAATCAATATTTGTGGTGTCTTTATTTTCATTACAGCAATATTTGTGGTGGGATATGCTATTGATCTTCAAATACAACACATTAAAACTGCAAGAAAACTACACGCAGAGCTTCTGGATTGTATCATGCGAGCACCAATGAGCTTTTTTGACACAACTCCCATTGGCCGGATACTGAATCGCTTTAGCCAAGACATAGAAATCCTTGACAATGATATTTTCATTGAAGCAGAAATTGCCATGGACAAGGCATTTAGATGTCTGGGAACAGTGATTATTATCAGTTATACAATGCCTATCTTTATCGCAGTGGTTGTACCTGTGATAATTATCTTGTATGTTGTTCAGGTGAGAAATATGATAATAGATTTGATTGTGACAGCAATGACGTAGATTCAGAACAGGTCATATGCTGTCCTTGCAATGAATGTTAGCAGCAAAGAATCCACTACATTTTATATATCTTGGCTGTCTCTTATCCATCTTTATTTAATGGTATCATAATCCACCCCTTTTATAAATTCCGCCTCCTGACACTTTTTGATTCCCTTTCTACTGGTGGCTCTGTGTTATTTTCTCACTATCCTAATCAACATTATAAGCTGGATCTCTCAGGCCTTCTCCTACTCTTAGGTTGCCACAATGTTTTGTCCATGTCTGGTCTACTGTTTGATTCCCCCAGGGTGGTTGGACAAAAGGAGATTTAGTGGTATGTGTCTGACAGTTTGGTGTAATTAATTAACAGCATTGTCATCATTATATTATGAGTTTCCTGTGTCTGGTGGTTTTACCTTTTCTAATGAAGATGAAACATGGCAGATAATCACTTTCTTGTGCCCCCAAATATGTTACAGTGTGAGGCGAGAGCAACATCAGTAGTTAGGAGTACCAGGTTGTTGACCCCATCTGCATCTCCAGGCAGAGATGCTAACGAGATAATACACCTTGATTCCTGTTCGTTTCTTGTCTTGAATATACATCCTCACTCCTGTCTATCTACTGTATTGTCTTGATGTTACTTGCTGCCTCCAACCCATCACTTGTATTGATGTTACTTCCTGCCTCCAGTCCATCACTTGTGTTGATGGTACAGCCTGATTCCTGCCTCCAGCCCATCACTTGTATTGATGTTACTTCCTGCCTCCAGTCCATCACTTGTGTTGATGGTACAGCCTGATTCCTGCCTCCAGCCCATCACTTGTGTTGATGTTACTTCCTGCCTCCAGCCCATCACTTGTGTTGATGGTACAGCCTGATTCCTGCCTCCAGCCCATCACTTGTATTGATGTTACTTCCGGCCTCCAGTCCATCACTTGTGTTGATGGTACAGCCTGATTCCTGCCTCCAGCCCATCACTTGTGTTGATGGCACAGCCTGATTCCTGCCTTCAGACCATCACTTGTGGTGATGCTACTTCCTGCCTCCAGCCCATCACTTGTGTTGATGGTTCAGCCTGATTCCTGCCTCCAGACCATCACTTGTGGTGATGTTACTTCCTGCCTCCAGCACATCACTTGTGTTGATGGTACAGCCTGATTATGCCTTCAGCCCATCACTTACATTGATGTTACTTCCCACTTCCAGCCCATCACTTGTCTTGATGTTATTTCCTGCCTCCAGACCATCACTTGTCTTGATGTTACTTCCTGCCTACAGCTCATCACTTGTGTTGATGTTACAGCCTGAATCCTGCCTCCAGCCCATCACTTGTATTGATGTTACTTCCTGCCTCCAGCCCATCACTTGTCTTGATGTTATTTCCTGCCTCCAGACCATCACTTGTCTTGATGTTACTTCCTGCCTACAGCCCATCACTTGTCTTGATGTTACTTCCCACTTCCAGCCCATCACTTGTCTTGATGTTACAGCCTGAATCCTGCCTCTAGTCCATCACTTGTCTTGATGCTACTTCCTGCCTCCAGTCCATCACTTGTCTTGATGTTATTTCCTGCCTCCAGACCATCACTTGTCTTGATGTTACTTCCTGCCTACAGCTCATCACTTGTGTTGATGTTACAGCCTGAATCCTGCCTCTAGTCCATCACTTGTCTTGATGCTACTTCCTGCCTCCAGTCCATCACTTGTGTTGATGGTACAGCCTGATTCCTGCCTCCAGCCTATCACTTGTGTTGATGTTACTTCCTGCTTCAAGTCCATCACTTGTTTTGATGGTACAGCCTGATTCCTGCCCATCAATTGATGATGCTCTCTGATTCTCTCAGGCAACCATGGTAGAGACTATGATCAACATGACAACAACCTTTAGTATGGGAATGGAGATAGAGGCAGTGACTTCAGTTCTTAGTTGGCTATCAGAAACCTCTTTAGTGAGTGCCCTCATTGTTTTGGACTCTCAATTCTTGTTTTGGAAGGTACAAATGGGCTGACTATAGTATGTGTAGATAGTAGACATAGAAACCTCAGACTTTTGGGATATTGTGTGAATCTACTGTCCTGGTCATTCTGGGATTTTCAGAAATGAAAGAGCTGACAAAGATACCTTTAATGGGGACATTAGAATGGATGACGGTGACAACATTTTGAAGTTGCTCAATTACTTCTTCTTGGGTAATACCAGAGCAATTGATGAACTAGCAACCCACAGATTGTAAAGTCTTGAAAGCATACACGAATCTAGCAAAGCCTCTGAGGACGAAGCAGAAATGTAAACAAGCAGCAAGCTACAGGAACCATCTGTATATACAGCCTTTGCTATTTGCTGAGAGATACTGAGCATCTTTCTTTCTGCCCAAAATGCAGTGATTTTGAATTTTAACAGAACATAACAAATATGACTTCTGTCCATCTCTTGATGGTACACTCAGATTCCCATCCATCGTTTGCCTTGATGGCACACTAAACTTCTATCCATCTTTTGTCTTGATAGCATAATCTTAACTTCTATCCATCACTTGCCTTGATGGCACACTCTAAACGTCATCCATCTCTTGCCTTAATGGCACACTCTAAACTTCTATCCATCTCTTGCCTTGATGGCACACTCTAAACTTCTATCCATCTTTTGTCTTGATAGCATAATCTTAACTTCTATCCATCACTTGCCTTGATGGCACACTCTAAACGTCATCCATCTCTTGCCTTGACGGCACACTCTAAACTTCTATCCATCTCTTGCCTTGATGGCACACTCTAAACTTCTATCCATCTTTTGTCTTGATAGCATAATCTTAACTTCTATCCATCACTTGCCTTGATGGCACACTCTAAACGTCATCCATCTCTTGCCTTGACGGCACACTCTAAACTTCATCCATCTCTTGCCTTAATGGCACACTCTAAACGTCATCCATCTCTTGCCTTGACGGCACACTCTGAACTTCTATCCATCGCTTGTCTTGATAGTACACTCTAACAACTTCTGTCCATCCCTCAACTTCTTGTTCTTCCTCTTTTTCTTTGTTTTATTACCTTGTGTAATAGTTTATAGCGAAACTTGCAAAATCTGCACCTTTTGGTCTGCCATATTCTATTTCAGCACAGCATTTTTAGAACTGTGTTTGTCTTCCTTCTTCGATCTCTAATTTCTTAGCCAGCCTGCATGGCTGCAGTCTGTTTTCATGGCTGTCACTTGGAGGCAGAATAGGGTTTCGGTCAATTATGGATCACTGACCCTGGTGCAGACAGTCAGCTAGAGTTGCTGTCTGTTGCCTTAACTTACCTTATCATCTTCATACCAGTTTAGAAGACTCTGCAGAGTCTGTATACAACCAGTTTCATTTACATTTCTTTACTCTAAAAGCTATGCGCATCCAATCTATTCTTAAATGCATTAATTGTGTCCACTACTTTCTGTGGCAATGCATTCCAAGCATTCACCACTCTCTGGCTAAAAAAAGATTTCCTAATATCTAACTTGGACCTCTCTTTAGTTTTTATAGCTATGCCCCCTTGTTTTTGTAGGTGGCTGTATTTTGAAAAAAAAACTTGTTATAGTCTAATTTATTCTTTCTGTTAATTATCTTTTAAACCTACATTAAGTCCCCTCGAATTCAGCTCATTAACTGCTGCATCCAGGGCCCTATAATTTGCAATAAGAAACCGTATCAATATTTTAAAAAAGTAGGCAATTTGGAAAAAGTAGTAAAGATTGCTGTGGTTTCGATAAACAATCAATTTAATATATTTGCAAATTAATATGTGCAGTATATTGTATCATAATATTTGCTAGAAAACAAAATGTAATCATATTTTATCATATAGTTTACAGATTTTGAATTTCCCCAGTATCATTTATGACAAGAAACCCTAAAATCCTGTATCAAATATGGCCGAACCATATTACTTGACTTGTATGTTAGTTAGTTAGTTTTCTTTCCAAACTGACATGTATGTTAGTTAGTTTTCTTTCCAAACTGACATGTATGTTAGTTAGTTAGTTTTCTTTCCAAACTGACATGTATGTTAGTTAGTTAGCTTTCTTTCCAAACTGACATGTATGTACTTTGCGATAAATGGTATGTGCATGGGGCTTCTAGCCTCATCATATACAAAGTGCTGTTGAAGAAACCACCCCTGTTAAAGCCAATTATTTTTGGTGCAAGCCTCTTGCAGGGGTGCTAACTGCAGTCATGGATCCTTCTTCATATTGGTATGAAGTTGGAGCAATAATGTTAACTTTTCCATCACTCTACAGTCACATTTGTTTTTCCCAGTCATTAAGTTGTAGTGGTGTATAGTAAGCCTGTATCCTACAATTTGCACTGGCGGTTTCAATAACAACGGTATTACATGATTAGGTTGCTGTCTCCATGCACAACCCTTTTTAGTCACCTTTTACATCATGCTTGGAAGGTTATAGTGGTCCTATAGGTTATAGTGGTGGTTATAGTTGAAAACGAAAATGCATTGTGTCGCTAGTTTGCAGCTTGACTGCGACATTTGCACCTTTCGATCAGACACATCCATCTTTGGCAGGCCTGCAATGTTTACTAGGTATGAAATGGTCTGACAAGGTCACTGATATTGACTGGTCAATTAATAGTTGTCCATCACAAGTGATGAAGACCACTCTCTTTGTTCAGCCTTGTGGACAATCGTATCTCTTGCTGTGTCCGCTGAAATGGGTGACTTGCGCGGTGATTTGGATTAAAGTGAGGAAGAAACTGCGCCTTTTGTCAACCTCACTCACAGAGCCTAAGCTACCTTTTGCCAGTGGCAAGACATTCATCGAGACGACTGGAGATAGCATAGGATGCAGATTTTGCCTCAGGGTTACCACCGAAGCCTTTCCGTAAACATGTAACCCGCAGGGTAGAAAGGTGGGATGGCATCTAACGCAGTTTGTTGTGCCTTTTCGATAACCACAAGAGGTCGTATGGACAACACTCAGCGTGTGAGTGAGTCTGGCATCTCTCCCAAGCTGTATTCAGCTCATCATAGTAGCATCTAAAATTCCCACACGCCAAATTCGTGTAGGTGAACCGGCAGAACTAACCCGTGAAATACGACACAAGTATACAAGTATAAGCGTAGTGCCATTCAGCCGGCGTCCAGACCAGGATAAACGGATGGAAGAAATCACAAAAAAAGAACGAAATAACAAGTCCAGCCGGAAAACAGCACCAAGTTTCCGTGAACACAAGTGTAAGTCGTCGACTAGTGTGAATTCCAGGCAAATCCGTGGTCTGACGGCATCCATAATGATCCAAAACAGTAGAGAAATGTAGATACGCAGCCAGTTATGGCGCCATCTTTGCCATATTTTCAATTGATGATTGCATGTAAACTATAGATCCAACGATAAAGATAGATAGGCTGTGGACAGCTTCTGATAGGATTCATATGCAGTTTCTGTTCTGGAACTGTAAAGGTACGAGATGTAGGTGCAGACTATGGCACACTTGGAGATGTGAAGTGGAAGCAAACTGGAAAGACTGATCTTTAGTTGAAATTGTTGGAAAGGTTGTCTTATGATAGACATGCTTGGCAGTTATATGTTGAAGACTTATGGTCCACGCATAGTTAATGGTTTTGGTTTGATACCTTGAAGTGATAAACTTCTATGATAAAGACAAAACATAGCTTTTACAATATTTTAAAAAATGAATCTTTATATCTCTAGTGAGCTTGCTCTAGTTATACAGAAAAACTAATAAATTATATGTAATGAAACTGATAGCAAGAACAATATAAACTTATAAGTGAATAAAAGTGCCTTTGTTAATTGATAAATGATCTACATCTCTGAACAGCAATTCTACATTCGGACATCCTGCCAGCTGCGACGCATAGCATCCACCAATAAATCTCCTGTCTATGCCCAATTCAGTGAAACTCTGTCAGGTGTAAGTGTCATCAGAGCATACCAGGCTCAGGACAGGTTCATAGCTGACTCTCAGCGCAAGGTCGACTATTTTCAGAAGGCTATCTCTGCAGCTAGAGCTGTCAATAAGTAAGTTGTACCATTTTTCTCTTTAATATCCATGACTAGAATTCTTTTTTTCAAATAAATAAATCTAAGTTGCAGTATTACTGAAAGAAAAAAAGCAGATTAGAACACATATAGGTAATGGCTAAGTGATCGCACAAGGACAAAAACAAAACAACACCTACATTACGGACACACGACCTTCGCCAGAGACAAAGAACAAACAAAAACAGCATATCACAACGAAAAACAAGACATGATGTAAAATCAAAGGCCATCAGAAGCCATAGCTGCAAATTAAACTGCTCATTTTGCATCATGTCTTGTCGTTTGTTGTGATTTGTAAGTTAATTTCGTTCGTTTAATTGAAATGAGGCTCGGCTTTTTATGAGGTGGGGTGATCAGTTCCCATTCTCGCCACCTGTCCTTCCCTAACAATAAGCCAGGTGTTAATTTATGGCTGGGTTGACAGTAGCATGTCTATAGCAGAGATTGAACCTGATTCCTTTGCCAAGAGAAGCCAGCTAGCTCTAGCTCTCTACCACTGTTTCTCAGATGCACACTTAAAAGTAAAATGCATGAAAATATTTCTATACTTGTATAATATTAGCTTTCCTTGCCCATTATTCTTAAATTAAATCCTTCCTTAAAATCACAAGTGGTAGTTATATAATATTATCTTTCCTTAGCCATTATTCTTAAATTAAATCCTTCCTTAAAATCACTAGTTATATAATATTAGCTTTCCTTGCCCATTATTCTTAAATTAAATCCTTCCTTAAAATCACTAGTTATATAATATTAGCTTTCCTTGCCCATTATTCTTAAATTAAATCCTTCCTTAAAATCACTAGTTATATAATATTATCTTTCCTTAGCCATTATTCTTAAATTAAATCCTTCCTTAAAATCACTAGTTATATAATATTATCTTTCCTTACCCATAATTCTTAAATTAAATCCGTCCTTAAAATCACTAGTTATATAATATTATCTTTCCTTACCCATTATTCTTAAATTAAATCCTTCCTTAAAATCACTAGCGGTAGTTAGCACATACATTAAGCAGATTGACTAACAGTATTACAGATTCTGTTCTGGAATCCCCAGAGCAAGAGTTGCAGAGGTGGACCAAAACACACATGGAAAAGAGATTGTGACAAACATAAATAGTTAGAAAGGGTGGCACAGGACAGGAAGACTTGGCATATACTTGTTGAAGACCTATACTCAGCAGGGTGCTGAATGTTTTATTTGATTGATTTAAATTTCCTTGTTCTCCAATTTTCCCCATTCGACTTACAGGCATATTTATGTTTTCTCTCTTTACCACAATTTTTCCACATGCTAGTTTGCACAATTAGCAGAATAGTCTATTCATTTAAGATTATCTATCATCAAGATTTGTACACAGACATTTGATGATGTCATGTCAATATCCTGCAGGTGGCTGGAGGTCAGGCTGGAAATTCTCAGCTATGTCATTATAGCAGCAGCTGGTATATTTGCTGTTATTTCAAGAGGGGATCTCTCTCCGGGGCTTGTGGGATTGGCAGTAACATATGCACTGAGAGTGAGTCTGGAGTCTAATGTATCCTTAAATACTTTTATACTCATTTCTCAGCATATTTTTCTCTATGATCACACTTGTTTATTTCTTTTGCTTTCAATAATTTGTTTGATCTCAGCGTTATTATTCATTCAACTTATTTTTATGTGTTTTAATTTTGTAAAGTTTAGATGCTGATTTGGTGAGACTTGAATAAAAAGTTGTATTGTGTATTGTATGTTTGTTTGTATTTTAATATTGTTGTTGACACAATTTTTTACCATTTTCATTTATTGTGGTGGAACACAGCCTTTACGTAGGGCTGCAGTCGTTTCTTACAACAGGTTTATATTTTGGGCTATCAGAAGCAGTTTTACGCACAAAGCTTTCGGTACCTTTACTTTCTCTAATAATCCGTTTTTACCTACAACACTTTCTCTATCAGATTCATGTGAATGTGGTGAATTCTTGGAATTAGTGGTGAATACTTGGAATGCATTGCCACAAGAAATAAGGGAGGCAGAGACAATTAATGCATTCAAGAATAGATTGGATGTGCATAGTTTTTAGAGCAAGTAAAGTAAAAGAAACTGGTTGTATACATACTCTGCAGAGTTTTCTAAACCAGTATAATGACGTTAATTATGTGAGAATGGCACTTGGTTAAAGTAGTATACTCTAGAATAACTCTGGTTAGCTATGTTCTCAGATATGTTCTGTGTTTGAGAATATTGCACCTGTGTGCTTCTTCATTAGTTATTATTTTTCTTTTTTTTAACTGAGTCCATAAAAACAATATATATATATATATATATATATATATATATGGAGGCTGCATGGCATAAGGATGAAGTGTCCGCTTCACAATCCCAATGTTTCAAATCCCACTTCATGTCCAGTTTGGCAGATAGGCCCTATGTTTGTTTTTTCCACTCTACTTACTTATATATATATATATATATATATATATATATATATATATATATATATATATATATATATATATATTTATATATATATATATATTTATATATATAGTTTAATTATGTTCAGTGTTTTGATCTAGCCACTGTATTGTCTGTCTACTGTTTCCTATTTTATTGCTTGTTCCCAGTGGATGAAATGTTTTATTTTGCCCTTGACTTTTTTAAAGTTATATGTACTGTATTTGTTATCCATATTTATCTATTCTTAGGTTCTTATATAGGGAGTAGAAGCATTGTATTATGCTAAAAGTATCATAAAAGTTGATGATAGAAAGATTGAAAATAGGGCAAGCAGCATCCTCAATTGTAATGAATTGATTAAGTGTTTTTGCACGTTTTCTGCAAGAGAAGCAACTAGTAGGCATCTAATGCTACTTAAGATGTATATGGGAGAAGAAGGAAAAGTATTCATGTTTTTTCAAATTTTATTTTATCTTTCTTTTTCATTTTGTTAAACATGTTTTCAATATCAAGTGAGAACTTACATTAATGGCTGCTTTAGTTGAATATGTCCAAATCATGCTAATGCAATTTAGTAATATATTATTTAGTAATATTTCATAAGCTTACTGCCAAAGTATCTTTCAAGTCCTGTAATGACTACTTTAGTTGAATATGTCGACATTACGCTAATGTAATGTAGTAATAAAGTAATATATTATTTAGTAATATTACTTCAGCTTACTGCAAATGTATTTTTCAAGTCATGTAATGGCTGCTTTAGTTGAATATGTCTGCATCACGCTAATGTAATGTAATGTAATTTAGTAATATTACTTCAGCTTACTGCAAATATATCTTTCAAGTACTGGATATTCTTCATGCCTATGTGTCTAATGAAATGAAAATGTGTGTTTTTTTGTGTCTAGGTCTGTGGTGTACTTTTTATGTTTGTATCCCTAGGTGTCTGCTAAATGATCAATTGTATCTTTCTTTCCTAGGTATCTGGTGAAATGAATATATTTACAATTGTTTTTGGTGATTTGGAGACACATATTGTATCAATTGAAAGAATCAGAGAGTTTTCTGTAATTGAAAGTGAGGTATGTATGAACCATCAGCATAAACTTCAATGATAATCCTTTTCAGTATTATATTTGAGAACAACAAATGGAGCTTGAGCAGAGAAAGTTGTGACAAAACCACACACATATCATAGAGAAAGTTGTGACAAAACCACACACATATCATAGAGAAAGTTGTGACAAAACCACACACATATCATAGAGAAAGTTGTGACAAAACTACACACATATCATAGAGAAAGTTGTGACAAAACCACACACATATCATAGAGAAAGTTGTGACAAAACCACACACATATCATAGAGAAAGTTGTGACAAAACCACACACATATCATAGAGAAAGTTGTGACAAAACCACACACATATCATGGAGAAAGTTGTGACAAAACCACACACATATCATAGAGAAAGTTGTGACAAAACTACACACATATCATAGAGAAAGTTGTGACAAAACCATACACATATCATAATTTATATAACACTCACAAACATTTGATATGTGAAATTTAAATGTTGTTTTTGAAACTACTTGTTAGTGAGTCCTTCACTCTTGAAGAAGTTTGCAGTGGCTCTCTCTACATCCTTGGTTGAACTGAAGAAGGTGAACATGACTGCTCTTTACTGTAGTGCAATGCAAAACATCTTATTGGGTTCACCATTATGGAGATCATAGTGTTGATCCCCACCTTGTTAGCCACGTTACTGAAACACAGACTGTTTCTAGGTGTATGGTGTGGAGATGAAGTGGCAGCCTTGATCAGAATGTTGTACCTTGACTCTGATGTTGGATATAACATATGAAAAAGACTACATCACAACCTTCCTATATAACTGCTCATCTACAAAGTTTGTGTACAGTTATTTGAGGCAGCTATATCAGAACAGAACTCACTGGATGGAATGGCATAGAAGTAAATCTTAAATTTTTCTTGTGAGGTTGACCGATATTTCTTTTCAGTGATCCAAAAAAATTACATTCATAAGAGATGTTTAAAGAGTACGAAATAAGAAATAACAATAATCGAAACATTCAACAAAAAAATCTTTATAAAATAATCCAACAAATATATTTGTCAATGTGGTTATTGTCAAACACCATAATGGCCTAGAGAGAATGATACCAAAGGGTATGGTGCATGGAGAGCAGGGCAGAGGCAGACAGAGAAGAACATGGACACAAAACACCACGGAGGTGCTGAGAATGACAGCGACAGAGGCGGGAGTTCTGGCTAGAGATCAATTCTTACAGAGATCGACTGTTGTGAAAGTGACGTTCTGCAAAGGACATGCTACATGATGATGATGATCTGGTTATTGTAGAAAAATATAACTAACAAAACAAATGTAAATTCCGAGGCTAATAAATAAATCAGATCTACACAACATCCTGTTTAAGGGCTGCACGCATCTTGCTCGGACTCATTGTGTGACCCTCAATGACTTTGGAAAGAAATATTCGGTTTTATTACTAACATTATGTTCTAGGTTTCAGGTAAATTTGAACGTTAATACTTATGAAAACCAAAAAATTATTGATTAAGCACATGATGATGAATGATGACTTGATCTTGTGGAATGTGATTTGGTCATCACCTTCACCTTTCATGTGTTTAAAAAAAATGTTCTTGTTTACACGCCATGTGGCATATTGGGGATATGGTGCGCTAGGCCCACATTTTCTAGGTCAATGGCACACTAGGGGTGATGTGGTCAGCATCACGCCAGCAACTTTTTTCTCAGACTTGTTTTGGTACCTAATTTTCTAGACTGGAGCCATTTGCGATAGAAACAAAAATCCTGCACCAATTGGAGATTCAACTTAGATTGCTTTGCTGGGAATGTCTATTATCAGATATTGAACCTGATTCCTTTGCCATGAGAAGCCAGTTAGCTCTCTACAACTTTGTTATTATTATTACACTAACAATTACACTAACTATTCATTACACTAACCACTGGATTACACCAGCTTGGTAGCTAGCATTTCATAGTTTTGAATCACCTTTTCAGAAGTTAGTTTTTGAAAGGTACAATGTGTCACTTCCTCATTTGTACACAGCATATCCTTCAGTTCAAGCAGACTGAGCTAGGAAAAAAATATTCTGTGAATATAGATGACCTGATTGAAGATTCTAATAGAAGGTTCACTTTGTCTAATAAAAAAAACATTTAATTGAAGTTCCCTTTTTAGTGAATCAAGCACAATAGCCATTATAATTGCAATTGAATGTTATTGATCATCAGCGTTTGATAGATTACCAAAAAAAACTTAAAGAAAATCGTCTGCAGGCGTTCTACAGAAAAGTATAACAATCTTATTGAATCATTTTTGGCACTACCTACAGTTTAGAACATTCTCCATAATGAATATCTTCTTCTTCTTCTTCGTTCGTTCTCAATCTCCCACTACCAAACCCTGAAATGGCTTAAGTAGCAGAATGTAGTCCAGAGATTGGAATGCGTTGTATCATAGTTTACAGCTTGGCTGCGATATTTGCACCTTTCGGTTCAACACATCTGACTTCAGCAAGCATTTTTTTAGTACCGGGTTAGCATTCCCTCTTCGATCCCTTCTCCTGAGCTAGTCTGCCCTGCTGCAGCCTGTTATCCAGGATCACCGCGTGGAGGTGTAGAAGGGTCTTGGCAGCTATGGTTCGCTGGCCCTGACGCTAGCAGTCAGCTTTGGGTCGCTGACCACTGCAGCTCATGTGCTGCTCAGCATCTTGATCCTCAAAATGAATATGAACAAATACAACAATTTTTCTTGTTTGTGACACTGGAATACAGTAAGCTTCGTGTTGATAAAAGGTGTAATACCTCTCATTAGGGGAACTGAGACGCTAGTCCAGTCAGGCACAACATACTGACCAGGACGTCGCATCAGGGTCAGGCACAATATACTGACAAGACAACAATCTCTCTTCCATATAGCGTTCCCTGGAAATAAGCTGTTTTCAAGGCAGCCTGGCTGATGAGATGTGGATCAATGTGATCCCTATAGTAGTGAGCACCACACAGATGAAGTCAAGCATAGCACAACTGCCTGGAGGACTGCAGTCCACCTTCATCAGCATGCTTGGGATGTGAGGAAAACTACTACAACCCGCCACTTAACGTCCTTTTCAGGGCGCACAAAAGAGTAAATTTACTCATTGTGGGCATTAAACAACAACAAACACCAACCTCTCATTAAGTTTGTGAGGTGATTAAAAAATAAGATAAATTGAATTAAAGTATTTAAAATTAAATTGCACGTGGGAACCAAAGATTCAGTACAGTGAATAAGCTGACAGCAGCAGTGACATAGCTGGCTGCTTGCATCAGCATCAGCTAACCAGAGTTGACCAAGACCTTATTCTGTCTCCAAGTAGATGCCCTGGAAACAGGCAGCACTAGTGCAGTCTGGCCAAGAGAATAGCAATCACAGTGGAAAGACAAACCTGGTCCCAAACATGTTAGCTGAAACTAGATGTGTGGGGTCGAAGGTTGTAGGTATTGCAGCGTCGCTGCAAACTACGACACAACATCCTTTTCAGGATGAATGCAGAAGATGAATTTTTGCTTCAAGAAAACATTACAAATAAATGTATAATTTTCTAGAAGAATCTGCTTGATGCTAGAATATAATGTGAAACTATAATTGATTATTATTATCATTATTACCAACAATATTGATTTCATTGTCCTATGCCATTAATATTGATTCAATATTAACGTCATCCAACAATGAATAACAAATGCTGAATTTTCCACTTTGTTCAAATTTCTTTCCATTGGATTAACTTTGCAAGTTCTGCAGACATGAAATAAACAAGGTACAGACAACAATTGCAAAGACATATATTTTAAGCACACAGAAAACATATACATCAGATTACAGAAAAGAAAGTTAATGTAATATATAGGTAATCTGGATTTGAACCACGGACCTCAGGGTGACAGATGTGCCTTGCTGCAAGAGAAGACAAATGTGTACATGTTTTCTAAGTAATTAAAAAATACTTGTCTCTGCGATTGTTGTCGTTGATCTGTTAAGAAAAATATAAACAGATGGAAAGTCACAAAAGATGGCGACAACATCATGCTTGTGTGCCATGTGTCTGAGACTGTGACTTGTGCTGTATTTGGATTTTGTGTCCTTTTGGTGACTTTCCATAACACTGACATGTTATACTAATGTGACAGGCATCATGGGAATCTCCCAGTGATGAACAGCTGGTAAATGAGCAATGGCCTTCCTCTGGACAGATTGAGTTTGTCAATTACAGTACTAAATACAGAGAAGGACTTGATCTTGTGCTAAAGGGACTTAGTTGTACTGTTAAGGGAGGTGAGAAGGTAAGTTGATCGTTCCGCAAAGCTGACTAGTTCGAAGAGATAAACCATTTGACATATTGTTGCATATTGTAAGAGTTGATAAACTTGGCTTAAAAGCATACATAGTGTGGATATTAGATGTAGATAAGAGATCAAGATGCTGAGCAGTGCATGAGCTGTAGTGGTCAGTAATCCAAAGCTGCTTGCTAGTGGCAGGGCCAGCAACACAGATCTGCCAAGACCCTTCTCCACCTCCACGTGGTAATCCTGGGTAACAGGCTGCAACAGGGCAAACTAGGTAATGAGAAGTGATCGAAGAGGGAAGGCTAACCCAGTATTAAAAAATGGCATGCCAAAGTCGGATGTGTCAGACCGAAAGGTGCAAATATCCCAGTCAAGCTGTAAACTACGACACAACGCTGTAAACTTTGACTACATCTCTAGACAACATGTTGCTATTTGTAAAGTCCTTTCAGGAGCTTGAGAATGAATGACAAAAAAGATGTAGATAAAGGGTCTATGTAGTGGTGGGGTCTGATGCTGTTGCCATCTTCACTTGCAATGGACAGCTATTAGGGGTATATGTTGAAATGAATAAATTATGCCCCTTTTAGATAATAACACTATAAACGGTGATCAGCCATCTGCAGTTTGGAATGTTGTTCAGGCAAGGAGGGAAACCAAGAGGATAGAGCAGGAATGTGTACAAACAGTGAACTACAGAAACTATCAGCATCTGTACCCATTGCCATTATCTGAAAGAGACTGAGCACCTTTCTGTCTGCCCGGTGAGCAGTAATGTTGATTCTGCATAATATAATATGAGAAATTTTACATGCTCTAAACTTGCTCAAGGAATATTTTTTTACAACAGTAAGAGATAAAGGAACTGTTCCTACGGAGAAAAAAAATGGAAGACAATAAGACTAATTCTAGGAAATGTTTCCAAAGAAAAAAAACTGAAAGCTAAGTCTAGTTTAAGGAAATATATGTACAGGCAAAAAAGTGGCGGATAATAAGTCAAATTCAAGGAAAAATTTATATAGAACAATGGGAAATAATAAGACTAGTTCGAGGAAATGTTTCTATAGAACAAAAACTGGGAAATAGTAAGACTAGTTTGAAGAAATGTATCTATAGAAAAAAAAATGGGAAATGGAATGAATGTTATTGTCCAATCACTGGTGGTGTGTGTGGATTTATATCCATTTAATTATAGTCTGTTTAAAAATAAACAACAGTTATCAGTGTTGTTTAAAGTATGAATTTGAATATTTGTCTTTTTTGGATGTTTCTTGGAAGTGAATTCTTAGAAGTGAATCTTCAGCTAGAGAAGTAAGAAACTGGGCGTGAAAGTTCCATACAAGTGAAAGACATAATTTACATTTGTCATCTGATAAATGCCAGTGTGTTACTGGGACCTAAAAGAGGAGCAATGAATAGTAACACTGTACCTGTCATTAATGCCATAAGAGAAGAGTAAGGAGGATTGGTCATCCTGCAGAAACTTTAAGCCATACGAAAAAGAAAGGAAAACCTTTACTCTATATGGTAGAAGAAAAGAGACTAAGAGACCATTTCTACGCTCCAGTGTAGAAGAAAAATGACTGAGACCATTTATATGGCCCTGGGTAGATGAGGAGAAACTGTCAAACCATCTCTACGCTCCAGGGTAGAATAATAAGATGAAAAACTGGTGGAGAATGAGAATTCAACATTTTCTAAAAATATTTTGCTCCATAAGAGACATAAACCACTTCTTCTTCTTCATTGTTCACTTTCAAACAATGACATCTAATTAACTCAAAAACTGAAGTTAATCTCTTTATATAAACCTTGTACTGGGCAGAGTGCTTGATGTGTTGCAGTGGTGATCTCTGTAACGTTTTATGTGAGGCTAATATTAGGCACAACCCTGAACACTTCTTACGTGCGACCTGCAACATGTTCAGGAGGGACCAACCACCCTGTTGAGCAGTGCATGAGCTGCAGTGATCAGCGACCCATAGCTGACTGCTAGCGTCAGGACCAGTGAACCAGAACTGCCAAGACCCTTCTACGCCTCCACGCGGTGATCCTGGCTAACAGACTGCAGCAGAGCAGACTGGCTAAGGAGAATGGATTGAAGAGGGAATGCTAACCCGGTACTAAAAAAATGCTTGTTAAAGTCAAATGTGTTGGACCTAAAGGTGCAAATATCGTAGTCAAGCTGTAAAGTATAACGCATTCTGGTCTCTGGACTACATTCTGCTACTTAAGCCCTTTCAGGGTTTGGTAGTAGGAGACTGAGAATGAACGAAGCCAAGCCAAACTAAGCCAAGACGGAGATAGATGTGAATAAACATTAGTTTTAGTAAATAATATTTTTGCTTTGTGACTCCTAGGACCTCTTACTGGCAAGGAGAGATGATGTCCATTGCACCACATGCATGTCATAGGTGGCCAAAAAATATTGATCATGTAGATAGCAGCTTCATTATGTGAAACAAGGTACTACAGAAAACCACCACTGTAAGATCACACAGAGGCCTTTGGCACATGTTTCCTGCATGAAGCCTTCTACAGTAGTGGCCCCATACTTCATAAAGAACCAAATTAAAACCTCAAATTACGGGAAAAGAAGCAGCTAAAGAATTGACAACAGAAATATCCAAGCCATCATCCTCATTCACAATGAATTGTTTCTTCTCATCTCTCAGGTTGGAATTGTCGGAAGAACAGGGGCAGGGAAGTCCTCAATGGTTTTGTCCTTGTTTCGCCTGATTGAGGCAACCGGTGGAAAGGTCGTCATTGATGGAGTGGATGTTTCCAAAATTGGCCTTCATGCACTCAGAAGAAAACTCACAATACTTCCTCAGGTAGAACTTCGTCCTTAATTCTAAGCTAATGTCTTTTCTTTTACAAACTTGGTTCATTGTCTGAAATTTGCTTATAGCTTTGTTGTCATGTTTTTTATTTATAATTTTGTTGTAATCAGCGTGTAAATAATATATATAAAAATAATAGAGAATATTAATGTATTTGTTTAGAATCCAGTTCTGTCTTAAATTTGCTTATAGCTTTATTGTCATGTTTTTTGCTTTATAATTTTGTTGTTTTTTTTAAATCATTGTGTAAATAATTACTGTATTATTTGACGACCCATTCTTCAGCGGTGGTTACACCGTCACGGGTCCTAACTTCTCTTCCAACGGTCTCTGTTTGGGTCACGGTGGACCAGTGAATAATGAGTCGTCCATCTGTGGCATTGTAAATGTTGTTGCGGGATGTAAGGGAGTCCGACCAACGTGTTGGTGGTCATTTCTTATCTTTAGGGTACCATATTGCTGTCACTGTGCTCCAACAATCGTCCGTTCTTCGCAGTAAGTGGCCACCCCAACAATGTTTCATCTTGTCTGCATAAATGACTGCATCTTCCACCAGGGACAATTGACGTATGTCTGAGTTGTGAAGAGATAATGTAAATAATATTCCTGAAAATAATTGAGAATATTAATGTATTTGTTTAGGATCCAGTCCTGTTTGCTGGCAGTCTACGTATGAACCTTGACCCATTCTTTGATAAATCTGATCAAGAGCTTTGGACAGCTCTAGAACACTCTCATCTAAAGTCATTTGTGGAAGGCCTGCCAAAAAAGTTGGACCACGAAGTAGGAGAAGGTGGTGAGAACCTGAGGTGGGTGTCCGTATTTTATCTGAAAAACATGAAGTGTCTAGCTTAGAGGTCTATCTGATAAACCGGTGCAGAGAATGTGTTGAAGAATCAAGCTGATGAGATTAACACAGAATTTGTTGAAAGTTCTGGGCAATGGTGAAAGTCCATTCTGCAATGATTTCCTGGATCTTTGTAATGGGGAGCAAGAAATAAAACAACTGACCTTCAACAATAATGTTGTAAAAGTTGACAAAATAGGGTTATGCATGGACAAACAACCTTATCTTGTACAACAAATGACTACCGTACATTAACCACAACTTCAAGTGTGCATGTAGTGCTTTGGTGTACTGTACTGGGGTCAACTGCAGTAGTGCTCACTGCTCCTTATAGAGAAAAAGTACAAACAAGTTTTAATCCCTACATGAAAATAACTGTCAAAGAAAAAATCTAAAATATTTAAGAAAAACAATTGCTTTTAATGCCGACATTGTGTGTCTATAAAGGGAATTAAGTGGTGGGTTGCAGTAACTTTCCATAAATCTTGAGCATGCTGATAAAGCTGAACCTGGTTCTTCCAGGCTGTTCTGCTATGCTTGGCTTCATCTAGCAGACGCTCACAACTACGGGATGACATCAACCCCATATCGATAGTCAGACTGAAATAGTCTGTTTCCAGGGAGAACTGCATGGAAGTGAAATAAAGGTCTTGGTCAGTATGTTTAGCTGACTATGACTAACATTATCTAATCAGTATGTTTTGCATAACAGACTGTAGTTTCCTATCGCCAAGAAGGAGAATTTAAAAAGTAAAAATATCTGGAGATGGAACAAATAACCTACACGTTTTACAAATTAGGGCAGAGGTGAGAAAGAGAAATGAAGTAGAAAGCGTGATTATAGTAAAACATAAATATTCATCTGTGGATCATACTCCTTTTTGGAGATGGCATAATAGAACCAATGAACTTCACTATACATGTTGCCATGTTGTGATGGAGCAAGGCAGTGCATGGCAACCTCATCATACAATACATAGTGCCACAACTACCACTGCCAGAGCATATAAGCTTGATATAAGCATCTTGTAAAGTAACTAACTGTCATGGCAGCTTGTTACTGTTATTTGAGTTTCTTCTTCTCCTTCATTCGCTGCTGTTAGAGCAAAGAGGAAGATTAATGATGAAAACATAATCACTGAAACTAAATCCTCGGAGAGAAGAAAGATATTAGAAAATAACAAGCAGTTTATGTTTCAGTTTTCCGTCCACTTGTGCCATGAAGTGACACAAGGAGCTTAAGCCGTCTCTAAGCGTCCCTTACCATCGTAAGTCCTTGCCATTGTAGGATCATCCTCATCATCTATTCATACGAATGAATTTGGTTATTACTGACATAACTACCATGATAATTGACAGGAGTAGTTTCCAAGAGCGCTCTGTGTGGAATAGGTGAATAAGACCATCGTTGCATGTCGTAAGAGGCAACTAACAGTGCAGTTTTAACTCTCCTAGGGTAGTTGACTCTAGGAATTGTAACTTGCACACTATACCATTCACACAAAACAAAAGCTGAGTGTGGCATGGTCTTCTAGGATTGAAAAAAAGCTTGAGAAACAATACCCTATATATCATACAGGAATAAAGTTCAGTTCATCCCTTGACCTCTTGAGATCGTTGAAGCATCCCTGCTGATATCTCCACAATTCTGTGTTATCCCTCTATCTGCGGTTGCTTTTTTGTGCCTCCTCTGGTCATATGTTAGTCCATTCCTTAATGTTGTCTAACCAATGTATTCTCAGATGTCCCTACTTCCGCTTGCCTTGTGCTGTGCCCTGTAGTTTCGTATTTGCAAGGCCCTTCCCTTGGACCTCATGACGTGGCCATACCAAGTCAGCTTTCGGCTTTTTATCATTGTGAGGTCATCGCACAGTTAACTTGCATTCTTGATTCTCCGTCATACTTCACCATTTGTGATATGGTCTTTGTAGGTGACATTTAGGAGTCTTCTAAAACATCTCATCTCCATTGCCTAGATTTGTCTCTGGAGGTCTGCTGTAATGGTTGATGTTTTATAGGGGTAGAGAAATATCGAAAGAACCAGTGAGTCTGACCTTTATCGTGAGGGAGAGTAGTTATATAGGTTTCAGTTGTGCAAGTACTAATGTTGCCTGTGCTGTTCTGGCCAGGATCTCTGGTTTTGATCCCTCATCACTGATCTTTGAGCCCAGATACTTGAAACGGAACACTTTTCAAACTATTGTCCATTTGCTTTGATCACAGCATTAATTCCTTCAGTATTGTTTGTCATTATCTTGGTCTTTTCTGCATTTATCTCCGTGCCATAACCCAGCACTTATCCAGTCTTCAGATCAATTCCCAAAGTTCTGTTTCAGTTCTTGTTAGCCGTCAATGTCATCCGCAAAGCGTAAGTTGGTAATCTTTCTATCCCGTATCCTGACTGCCAAAATGATTTTCAAGAGCATCACTCATAATTCTTTCTAGGAATATGTTGAGCGTTGGGGAGAATATATCCTTGTCTTACGTTGATGGATGTGCGGAACCATTCTCCCATTTTTCTATTCATAAAGGCTGTGCTTATTGCCTTATCATACAGATTCTTGATAACTCTCACAATGTTACCGTTGATGTTATATATCTTCATTGTTGTCCATAATCTTCATTGTTGTCCATAGAGCATCATGACAGACTCTATAAAACACCTTTTTAGAGTCAATAAACACATGGTAAAGGTGTTGTTGGTGTTCCATATACTTCTCATTTAGTATTCGTACATTGAAGATCTGCTCGGTGGTGCTTTTTCCATTTGAATCCAGCCTGTTCTTCAGTAATGATGTTCTCAGCTTGAGGTTTCAGTCTGTTAAAAATTATTCTGAGCAAGACTTTGCTAGGGTGGCTAATGAGGCCGATTGTTCTATAGTTTTGACAAAGTTTTTAAGTTTCCTGACTTAGGTATTGGCATCTGTCGAAGATGGATGTGCTGGACCGAAAAGTGCAAATATCGTAGTCAAGCTGTAAACTAGCGATACAACGCATTCCGTTCTCAGGACTACATCCTGCTACTTCCAAAGCCCTGTTCAGGGTTTGGTAGCGGGAGATTGAGATAGAACACAGAAGAAAAAGAAGGTATTAGCAAGACCATTGATTTTGAAAAGATGGCCGACCATTTTCTTGCCTTCCATATTCTATTGTAGATGTCATGATGTCAATTATTGCATCACCACCCGCCTGTTTGAGCTCTGCCGGTATATTATTCACTCCAGCAGCTTTCCTCTACTTCAGCATCTTCACCACTGTAGCTACCTTTTTTTTAATCAGAATAACAATATGAATAAATCATTTTCTCATGAAACATAAGAAAGAAAACCTAGATATTTAGACTCCAACATTCACCTAACACTTTCCTGGCAAGTCATATTGTTAACCTCCCCTATCATACTCAACTGCACAAGTGGATGGATAACTGAACTGAGCTGTGACAATGTACCTGTAAAATATACATCTGAAATTTTACAGACTTTCTCTGTGTCTATCCAGAGACCCTTTATTGGGTATAGGCAACAAACAGGGCTACTACCCCTCCGTGTATGTGATAAAAGGTAACTAATGAGAGTTTTGAATGTGGATAGCAACCTCATTGTGTAAAATAAATTGCTACAGAAACCATCACGGCAAGAGCATGCAAAGTCTTCCTGAAGTAGGCCAACTGTAGTGGTTACCATATGCTCCAACTGGAGTGAAAAAGTACAAGACTATGATGATGTTTAGAGACATCAGAATGTGATTGAATACTTTAAGTATGATTTTGTCCAAAAAAAAAGTTGTATTACAAATATTCTGATAATCGCTACAGCATGGGTCAACGCCAGCTTGTGTGCTTGGCTAGAACTTTATTAAGAAAGACCAAAATACTGATTCTTGATGAAGCTACAGCGGCTGTGGATATGGAAACTGATGACCTTATTCAGAAGACTATCCGTACAGAGTTCAGTGGATGTACCATTCTGACCATTGCTCACAGACTCAACACAGTTATGGATTATGACAGGTAATTTTTTTTAAAACATTAACATGTTTATACTGAGAACTGGAAAACAGAATTACACATTGTCATGGCTACATTGCCGTAACACTTATTCCGTTTAGTTTTTACAAGATTGTCTTTCTGTATTTTATTTAGTTATTTAAATTGATAGCATATGTGTCAAGACTGTCCAAGTGAGTTATTGGAGGGCTGTGTGTGTGACAGGAAGAAGAATAGGACCACTGTCACACTGAGTGCCCGTTATTATTCTTCTTCTTTTGGATTCGTTCTCAATCTCCCACTACCAAGCCCTGAACAGGGCTTTGCAAAGTTGCAGGATGTAGTCAGGAGAATGGAATGCGTTGTGTCGCTAGCTTTCAGCTTGACTGTGATATTTACACCTTTCGGTCCGACACATCCGTCTTCGGCAGGAGTGCATGTTATAATAGGTGACTAAGATTGCAGCCTAACCCCTTAAGAGTAGAAGACTATCCAGCTAATGGTAGCACACCCCATCATTCACACATGCCTACTAAATTGATCCCCTCATGCTTCCCATCAAGTGAAAAAGGAGACAAAGTTAAAGCCAACCAGGGATAAAAAGGCCAATCAACATTCTCATTTTAGAAAAAAGACAACTACTATGATTTGGCTTGGCTTGGTTCGTTCTCAATCTCCCGCTACAAATCCCTGACATGGGCCTAAGTAGCAGAATGTAGTCCAAAGAACGGAATGTTTTGTGTTGTAGTTTACAGCTTGACTGCGATATTTGCACCTTTTCAACACATCCGATTTCAGCAAGCATTTTTTGAGTACCGGGTTAGCATTTCCTCTTCGATCCCTTCTCCTTATCCAGTCTGCTCTGTTAGCAGCCTGTTATCCAGGATCACCACGTGGAGGTGTAGTAGGGTCTTGACAGCTCTGGTTCGCTGGCCCTGGCGCTAGCAGTCAGCTATGGGTCACTGATCACTGCAGCTCATGCGATGCTCAGCATCTTGATCCCTAACCATACTATGATTTAATTAGAGAAGAACAACTCGTCATCTTCTGACTGAGGACGGGGCATAGTAGACTCAACTGTCATCTTTACAATAAGATGAGGATTCCGACATAACAGGTGTATATGTGGGTAGCATATCATGATCGTGGAACACATCCTAGAAAACTGCTCACTCCCACAGGATTAGAGAGAACAATACTAGCCTCGTGAGACAGATGAAACAAAAGCCGTACAGAGATGACACAGCCTTACAAATAATTGTGGCCTTTGTAAGAGAAACCAGGACCTTGATCTGAGGATGAACAATAAAGAAGTAAAAATGGAGACAAAAAGAAGAGCCAATTATTCAGTACTTCAAATAAATTATAATTTACTTTGATGGTCAAAGATAATAACAAACACGAGACTAGCAAATACCATGACAACATCCAATACAGCAGGAGATTGGGGTGAGAGAAAGTGGAGATGGATAGGACACACCCTCAGTTGGAAGTCCAACAATATTACCACAGGACTGCACAAGGAAATAAGACAAATTCGGCAGCCAAAAACATCTGGTAAAGAATGGTGGTAGAAGCGGCCCTTGCAGCTGGAGTCTTGTGGGTAGAACTCAAGAAGAAGGCTCAGAATAGGAACAGATGAGAGGAGATATTGCTGTCCTATGTTACAGGTGCACCACAGCCGAGTGGTTAAGGTTTAATCTCCAGTGGCGGGGACGGCGTGGCCTAGTGGTTAAGTGGCACGGCTCACAACCAGAAGGTGCTGGGTTCGATCCCCATCACAGTACCGGCCGCTACCCCGGGGAAGCAAACCCTTAGAAAATGCAGGAGGAAGCAGAACCTTACATAAAATGCATGCTGAAGTCGGATGCACTGGGCCGACAGGCGCAAAATAAAAACCACAGTGTAACGCACACACGCCTTGGGGAATAGATAAATAAGGCGAACGCAAAAAAAAAAAAAAATTTATCTCCAGTGCATGCAGGATATTTTTAGATTGCTAACAGCTCTGGGGTCGGCTCTAAGTTGTTAGTCAACCTGTAGTTCTACAGTGGCAGATGCCCCTGTGCAGGTCCCAACTCTGGTATGATCTGGATGTAGCCGGGAGGATTTCCTGCTTAGCGGGCTAGACTCGAGAGCTTATTACTTCGCTGCGTTTAGACAAGTGTGAGTTCATCTTTAATAGACTAAACCACTAGAGCAAAGTAGACCTGCAGTCTGTTCGGCGCCATCTATGCTGCTCTTAATAAACCACTTAACCATGACCGGTGTTATGCCATGTCACACAGTTAGTCACCTCTTACGACATGCTCTCTGTGAGGCAGTGGTACTATTCTTGTCCTTGTCATACACAAAGATCCGGCGCCACTCGGTCAACTCAGTCTTAAATATTTGGTACCTGAGAAATTCTGGGAAGGAAAAGGTTGCTGGCGTGATGCTGACCACCTCACCCTTAGTGTGCCATTGGTCAAAGAAAAATATGGGCCTAACACCATACTCCCCCATGGGGTGTAAACTGAACTCCTTTACCTTTATGTTACAAGGGGAGCTAGATCGATGAATGAGAGACAGTTGTTCAGTACCTTACATTAATTGTCATTTACTTTTTCTGTAGCAATCTGTGAAGTTCTTTGTAGCTAACTGACATATGACAATTTCTGTCATTTCCAGAATTCTTGTATTAGATGGTGGAAGTGTAGCTGAGTTTGACTCTCCCAAGAACCTGTTGGATAATCCAGACTCTATATTCTACTCTATGGCTTCACAAGCTGGTCTTGTCACACACGAATCAACAACATTATAAGTAGTGTATACATACATTTGTTGTTCTCTGTAGTAAGTGACATTTTATCCAGTATTATCTCATCAGACAGGCAGCAGCGATGAAAGCCAGGAAGTACTTTTTTGTTGCTACTTATGTTTATTGCAAATCTTTATTGCATGAGTATGTGACTAAGTGGGTAGGACACTGTCCTCTTAAGTTGGTAACATGGGTTCAAACCCTGATGACAAAAATTTGTTGTCAATCAGAAAGCAAACACTGTGTTGTGACTACGAGAGCAAGCCAATCTTCATTTCTCAGGCCTAACAAATGTGCACCTCCCCTCACAATGAGAAAGACGCCTAATTATATTTTGAAACTTTATTATATGTTAAGAGGACTTTGATTTACTTATTTGTAAGTAAAAATAAAGCCAAGCTACGCCGGTACTGAAGATTAAAAAGTCGATTAGAACATATATAGGCATCGTTCAGTTACGTCAAGTCAAGTAATTTGCCTAGGCAAACAGAGTCTGTCACATTGACCGTTTATGACAGCGGTTGATAGCAGAATTCCAGGCATCGTGCAGATGAATTGGAGATAATGTGTCTCAGCAAGGTGTTGCACACCCCGCGGACGACTCCGTGAGATGTGCGGTCTCTTCCTGCCCCTGATTTCCAGGGACAGGTGTAGAAGCTGTCACGCTGGGACATCCTGAGAAAGGCGGGAAAAACAGCCAAAGAAAGAGAGGTGGCGCTGATCCAGTGTTGAGGAGATGCTCTCGGGTTGTGTCCATCTGGAGAACTGAATGTCAAGGATATGACATTGGTTGCGCATGTGGAAGACCTCGAGCATCTTCCGATCTCCCTGTAAGACCATCCAGGACACAGGATCTATATAGGTGCAGCTTGGTTCCAAGGAGAGCCCTGCTGGGACCAGATTATGATGGTGGGAATGACATTGACTCCCGCCGCAGGCGAACCACTGCCAAGACTTTGAATCTTGGTCTTCACCTTAGGAATGTGCAGTATCAAGTGTGAAGCTGATCGTTCTAACTGCTCCATGAGGCCTGAACTTTGTATGAGGACATTGTCCTCAGTTATCACACCAGAACAGAAACAAAATGTAACCCAGGTATAGCCATATGTATATGAGTTCGTATCAACTTTATTCACAGATGATGTTTATTTATGATGTAGCTGCAAGAATAATTTCATATTTTCATTCCTTTCTCTTGTACCCAGTAAGAGCATGGGACCATTATTGCAGTTGACCTTCTTGCAAAAAGCTTGCATAAATCCATCTATGTGCTTTTTTGTTTACACGATGAGCTTATTAATATTATGATAATGATACGATATACAGATTTATGTAATATGTGATGATATTGTCAGCCATGATATGACCTAGGTTTACTCTGACCATGCCATGGATTTCCTTTGCATGATGTATTCAACAATTTTTCAAGTTATAATAAAACATGGCAGAAATATATATACAAATATATTACAAATAAAGTATTTCTGATATAATCTTATGTCAACATATTTCTTTAGGGAGAATAATTAAATATGTAATAATAATTTTTGAAATTCTATATATTAAAAACTTATTGTAAAATAAACATTGGTAAATAGGTCTCCAGGGTGGAACTGTTAGTGACTTCATTCTATGAAGTCACAGCGTATTGTGAGACGGAAGGATCACCACCTGCTTTAAATAACTGAAAGTCAGGCATCCATTTACAGTTGGGTAGATTGGAATATGCCATGACATGTGTGCAAACCCAGTGTCTATGCTGTGAGATAAAAAAACTTTTTAACTGCTCTGCCACATGGATGTGAATGCCAAGGCAAGAGGCCTTTATTCATCAGCCCTAGAAATCATGTTCTTCTCTTTTTTTTTTTATCGATAATTTTTTTGTGGTTTGTCAAATTACATTTAAAAAAAAAATAAATTATAAATGATTCTTTCCGAGACATCTCATAAAAACAAGTCATTTGAATTTATACGGTACACTAACATCTGTGTGACAAAAACCTAGTCTCTCACAGAAAATGGACCTAGTTCAATTCTTCACCTAAACACACTCCAGTCTACCCAGTTGTAAATGGGAACTAGTCAGCCCACTACAGGAACAGCTGATGAAAGTACAGGAAAGTGTCTAACACTTCATCTCTGACAAGTTTTTAACTACCTTTCCCTTATTTTTTCCTGAACACCTACACCATAAAACCTGGATCATCATTTTCCTGAACATCTCTGAAAGGTATAAACAAACTTCATGTTCAAACATTGAAACACACCCAACCTAAAAAAATGATGTATGAGTTGGGGAAGGTAATAACAGCAAGGAAGGTAACTGGCCAGCCCACCACACATAGGCAGCTGCTTACAGATAACACTTCATCCCTGACGGAAATTGTTGCCATGGGATTGACCTTTACCATTACAAATTGGCTAGGTAAATTGACATTTTTTTAAAGACCGTTTCAACATTTTAAACTGGATATTCAACAATGTACCCATTGAACCATGTCATTGTTATGTGTTAAATTATTACATATCTTTTTATTCTATTTTATGTAAGAAAACTTCAGGTGATTTCTAGACTTTTTGCTGTTATTGATGCAATCATGATGATGATAGTATTGATGGTTGTCACTACGATGAAAAGTCCTGGTGATGGTGGCCTAGAAGATTTAATCCATTCGGTTACCATTGAATCTTAGAGCTTAAACAAATGCTTTCCCCTGATTTCTATTTTGTGCTATTTTCTTGAGCTTCTCTGTCATGAGAATTCTTCACTAGGTGTTATTTCATAGTCTCGCTACTCATCTCTTCCCCAGTTGGATCCAATCCAGCACTTGTCTGGTTATTCTGTCAGGTTTCTTTCTGAAGGCATGACTTATTTATCTTCACATTTTCTCACCAATCTCCATTCCTCACCACAGACATGTTTAATATTATATCACACAATCTATCATGCAGTACGTGACAGACATCTGTTAGTGAAGGTCTTCACGCTGAATGTGTTGCTCTTAGTTACATGTCATGTTTCTGAATGATATGATATGACACATTTGAGTGTTGAACAACCTAATCTGATATTCCTTGGAGAATGCTGTTCCATACTAGACAAAAAGAGGCAAATCTGGTTTTCTTCATTGTGACATAGACATCTTGGTCTGTTCTTCCAGCTTAGTCAATGCACTTCTCACATGAGTAAAACTGTACTTCTTCACTTTTATCATTAATCCTTGTGAGATTCTTTTGCATGTTAGTTTTTCTTATTTCAATTGCTTTGTTCATATCAATCTGGAATCCTGTTTTTGTTGTTTCCACTGTTAGTTTGTCTTTCCTTTTCCATAGATCTCACAGTAGACATAGCTCATCTGCAAAATCAAGATCATCTAGTTGTTTGGGGAACAGCGTGGGCTAGTGGTTGAGTGACACAGCTCGCAACCTGAAGGTGCTGGGTTCGATCCCCATCACAGCACCGGCTGTTACCCCGGGGAAACAAACCCTTAGAAAATGCAGAAGGAAGCAGATCTTTACATAAAATACATGCTGAGGTCGGATGCACTGGGCCGACAGGTGCAAAGTAAAAACCCCAGTGCAACGCACACCGCCTTGAGGAATAAAGAAATAAAGTGAACGCAAAAATAATAATAAATTTAGTTGTTTGTCAGATGTCTAGTGTGGCTTTAATGTGAAGTGGATGGCCATTTGTTATGATAGATAAGATAATGATGCTATAGTGGCCTTGACAATGATGATATATAATAAACAACACATATATAGTTTTACAATTAAATTATAAAATATACACAATTCACATAAACATCTTGAAGAAAAGAAAGTAAGTCTTCAAAAATAATCACAGCAGAAAATGTAGTCTCCAAGTGCTCAAAAATAAGACAACGGAGACTAAAATACACAGCAGAGAAATTTAAAAATGAATTAATATTTTAAAACACATAGAGGAAAATAAAGAAACAAAAAAATCAATCCAAAGTTTAGCAATGGAGAAAGTAAAAATAAAATAGCTTTATGTTTAAAAACAATTGAGGAAAAAGAATTAATTAAAATAGAGTAAATAAAAAAAAAATTTAAAAATATGTTAACGTTTTATTGATGTGGAGAGAAAATAATATTTTTTTCAACCACAGCAAGAAGGCACATACACAAATAAACAATATATTGATGATAACACGTTCCAAAAATTAAAATATGGAAACGTTACATTCATATACGTGGGGAAAATATTTTTTGTAAAAGTTTACCAATGGAGATTACTTTATATTTTTTTAAGTTATTGACGAAACATGCAAAGTGTTTAAAAATTAAGTCAGAATTGTATTAAATACATAATGAAAAATAAGGACAGATATCAAAGTCATGACTGATAAAACTATGCTGAACTTATTTAAATATTAATAAAAACAATAATTTTCCACCAGATGATATGTAAACAACCTGTATCAGCAATGTTTTTATCAATTAATTGTTTATTTAAGTAAAGAAACAACTGATTAATGTAAAAATCATGGCATGATTAGGTGAGGGACTTTACTGTTTAATTGAGCACAATTCAGGAGATTCAATAACAAGTGACAGCTGGTAAAATATAGTCCTTTTGCTGCATACACACATTTCAAGATGTTGCTTCTATAGAATGCTTCCAGTACTACCAGTACCATGAGGCATATAACATCAAATAGAGCAAAACTAAACAAATATAGAATTGGCTGTGTTAAGAGGCATGAATTGAAAATAACAGTCACAGCGATGATACTTGAAAGAAGATTGTGCTTTAATCGACACGCCATTAAGTGGACAGATGAGATGCTTTTGTGACACTACTCAATGAGCTGAGGTGTTTCAAGTTATGCAATAAAGGAAATATACCTCATTAGCTTGGGTTCATTGGTTTACAATGATATGTGCACCGATTGATAGTCCAATTGGTCAATGTCTGCATGGCAGGTATTCCTGACAATAAACTTAGTCAGAGTTCAGTCATTACTTCTCCTTTAAATCTTTAATAGCAAAAGCCCTTTGCATATTCAGCTAGCAGTATTTGGTTAATATAATTACTTTTGAACTGTGTAAAGTTATTGGTAGCGCTACAGTTACTATCTTTTGTTAATGTAACAAATGTATTTGCCAATTATCTAATTGTATTAGTCAAACCATTACAAATATATTATATTTATTTATGCAAATCTAATTTCCCCCACACTGAGACACATGTAATAACATATGACACTATTCTAATTTAATGTATATGTTACACCCAAATAGCAAAATTGGTTATTTCATGAGTTGGGTCAAATTCTTCTCATTCCGTGAACTGGCCTCTTCTCTTGTCAAGGTTAGAGTTATTGTTACAATTAAGTAGGAGACACAAATTTGAGAAATAGACCAGCAAAGATGTTTATGGAGTGATCAATTTTACTATTAGCGTGTCAAATATATACTAAACATGTAAAATATATATTAAAACTAAACTTTCATTATCAAAATTAAACAAATATATAAAAAAGTTAAAAATAATGCTTAAGTAAAAAATATGTCTGTAAAACCAGACCCAGTAACTTTCCAAATATAGTTTTGAGACTTGCTGTAGGTTTTTACATCTGAGTTATTGTGTTTAGCATTGTGAAGGCCATGGAGCTATAACCTATCTGCTCAATGATGCTGAGGAAATCTTATAAATCAGGTAACAGTTCCCTGAAGAAAAATATAGAAAAAATGAAATATGTATTAACATTTTAAAATAATCTAGTTCTAATAAATTGACGACACTGAAAACAACACTGAAAACAGATAGTGTAGGTAAAATACACAATTTTGCTTCCACAAAAAATATATCAAATTACATACAGAAGAACAAAGCAAGTAAAGGAACAACGATACAGTAGCACAAAGAAAATCTGTTATCAAGCTGTAAAAAAGTCAGGATGAATCAGATCTGTGTTTACATGAAATACCTATAGACAGTGTGAAAATAACACTGCCGGATATTTTAAATATGAAACCAAAAGTAAAGTCTCACAGAACTCATATAAAACATATCTGTGACCAGGTATGCATATACATTAACACAACTCTGCATGTACTGTCACATGAAGAAAACTGTAGACAAGACAATAAACATATCATGTATTACAACAATATCTGGTCGATATTACATATCTACTTTTGAGAAAGTGAAACCGAATACTGATTGAAAATATTTATGAGATTGTGGTATAGATTAATAAAGAAGAAATAAAAACAGCTTCTTCTGCAATTAAATTAGTGACGAATATCAAATACGTACTAGAGATACATCTGAAAGAAATGTACAACATTGAAAGAATTCTCTGAAATAGTCATATAATGCTATATTTCATTACATTATCACAATTAAAAAAATGTTTACAATAACCTGATGTAATTTTACATAGATTATGCAATTTTCACAAATTGTTCAACAGTATAGACCAATCATTCCCACTTAAGAGCAAACCTCATTAAAATGAATCGTTCTTTTGTCCCCTAGGTATTAAAAATATGCAGATATGCTTTAATCTATTCAAAAGGAGGAAAAAAAAAAAAGTTTACATGTTGGTACAACTAAGTTTCCATGTTGAGTTTTACTGGTGAACTTACGTTTAGAACAGTAAGTAAATACAAATTTTCATGTGTATACCGGAGTCGATCATTTGGGAAGAAAGAATAGAAGTACAGCAACCATCCAGGCATGTTGTAAAAAGTGGCTAATGAAGAGTTGTGCATGGAACTAGCAACATTATCTAAAAAACACTTTCTATCATTGCAGTGTGTATTCCCATTGCTGAGGTCCACTGGGAAGATTGATAGGGTTGAGGAATAAAGGCAGCTCACCCTTGCAGTCATCATGTACTATACAGGCTAGATTGTTATTTTATCTCAGACGGGAAAATAATCTGTCACAAGGAGGTTTTGAACACATACCCTCGTGATCAAAAGACCAACACACAAGTCATTCAGCCAGCTGCTCATCTTGTGAAACTAATTGTTACAGTAACCACCAGCTTCAAGAACAGACAAAGTGCTTTGGTGGAGGATTTAGTACGGGACCAAGTAAAGTGGTTGGTAGTCCATTTGTCATGAGGAGGGACACACAGACAAAAAAGAAATATAAACCTTATTTATAAGACAGCCATTAGAAAAAAAAAATATTTTGTGTATCATTAAACAGATACATCTATTAAAAAGGCAAACTCAAACATGAAAAAATTGTTATTGAAAATATTTGGAATTCAAATCATAAATATGAATTAAATATCAATAATTGTTTCTTGTTTAAAAGTCTTTACAAAGTATAGTCAAATCTAATGAAAAATGTAAGAAAAAGACAGTTCTAATGCCATAACATCCCTTAAAAATCACACTTGCTACTAAAAATGGAGTCTGTTCATCACCACAATAAGCTGAGATATTACCAAAATATATTGGAAGTTACACAAGTAGGATTCATTATATAACTATTTCTCAACATGCTAAGAATTCCAGAAACAGTGAGGAAATACACTGAATCAATGATGGAAATGGGTAAGAGAACATAGGACAAAAATATACTCCATTAAAAAAAATATGTATATAATAAAGGCCTTCAAAAAGTGGCAGGTAAACAAATGAAGAAGAGAGGGCTGAGAATGTGTGTGTGTTAGGGAAGATAACACGTGGATACACATTTGAGGCAGAATACCAAAGTGAAAGACACAACTTGAGGAGACAGGAGAGAGTAAGTTGCAGTTTTTGTTTGTATTTCCTTGTGTGCCTCCAAACATGAGGACTGGGGAGAACAATTATAGGTTCAGTTCAGTTGTCCATTCACTTGCACTGGCTGAACTTCATGGACATTTTAAGTTGTCTTTCTTGGGCTAGGTGTATTATGTTGGCCGTTGTATGCCCATGTTGTTGAAGGATCCCTCTTATGTCATCTATCTACCGTGAGGTCTTTCTTGTTCCCTGTAATCAGAACTTCTCGTGTTATAAGCGTGGAGTGCGAGTTGATCAGGCTATATTCTCATGAAATGATCAAACCATCGTATTTTCTGTCCAAATATGTATGCAGTACAGGGGGTAGCTTCTATCATGTTTCCAATGTCCTCAATCTATCTCTTGGCGACGCAAATGACCTTTCTTAGACATTTCATTTCACGCGACATCAATATTTTCATAGATTGTGCCTTGGATAAGGACTAAGCCTGACATTGGTAGCACAGAGTTGGTATAAATACACTGTTGAGCTATTTTTTGTAGTAGTTAAAGCTGATGTCCTGGTGTTTATAAAGTGACGACAATTGATAAGTTACAACAGAAGCTTTCTGACATTGTGTTTCTTTTCTCTATCAAGCCTTATAGTATAGTGGCGACAATATTCGCCGATTGACTTGTAATAAAATGTTGAGTTGGAGGGAGGAGAACAAAAAGGTGTTTTATGGCAAAAAGAAGTAGATGGAGTAATGGTTACAGTGGATGAGTTCAGACAACAGGACAAAAAAAACATGAAATGAAAAATTAGAACTACTTGTACCATTCATCTGGTAGCTATAGTGATAATGGGAGCTATGTCAGTATCTCAAACAAAGTTATATATAACAGCTAATTTTTCTATATCAACAACACTCGTACATTGTATAAAGCTATATATTCTAGGCTATGTAAGTATACTTAATATAAAGTGTAGTTATTTAATAAAATATGCAGATGATAATCTTGAAAATGTGATATGTAGTTGCACAACCTTTGAGACAGTTAAATAAAACATTGATCATACCTGAAAAAAGAAATATTGCATGAGAAAATAACATAACAGGACTGCCCGAACCTAAAAAGCTGTAACCCTCAGCACAGACAAAATAAAAATACCACAAAATATAAATGATTATTGTTATCTTAACAGGATCAAAAGTTATCTAAAACATGTGTCTGATTAATAAATTAACATAATTTTTCACGCTTGAGAATTCTATTAGTCCATATCTTTGGTAGCTGTCATATGAGGGCAGATGTTACTGGCAAAGAAATGTTGAGATGGCAGGTGTCCAACAGTAGCAGTAAGTATGTCCAGATGAAAAGAGCTGTGTGTAGATGATGATGCTGTGTTCACAGCCCTGGTTCCAAGATCTTCATAAATTCTGAATGTTTAAAGGGGAAAAAAATTACATCAGTGTCCAAGCTAACAACTAGAATAGTAATACTGATAACAATTAAAGAGAAACATTTAGTACACTTTAGAAAACAAACAAACCCAAAGTATCATGCTTTCAATCCTTTTCCTGGTCAACGAAAAAACAAATTATTCACATTTACTCTTGTATCCTAAGTGGGATAAGTGCCCCCTAATATTCTATCTCATGGCTTTCTTTGCAGTAAGGTACATCCGCACTCAGTAGTCCCGAGGTAAGATGTTCGCCTCAGGTGCCGTGGTTTCGAATCACTGTGAAGACTGGGATTTTTTAAACTGGATCTTCTGGTAAAAATTCCCCTGATCTCTTGGTAGAGAGGTCGGACTCCTGTGTTCAGTGTCGAGCAAGTTAAAAATTCTTTGGCAGTTGGAAATGGACAAGAGTGGGCTTAACGGCCACTGCCCGGACAAAATTACAGTGAAAAATCTGCCCAAGTTATTTGTACCTTTCCCCAGTTCATTTGTTAAGAGCAGCGATTGATGGTGCCTAACTGGCTGCAGGTCTGCTTAGCTCTAGTGTTTGAGTCTGTTAAGATGGACTCGCACATCGGTTAAGCCACCCTTTAAGAATACTGGTTGTATATATACTGTGGAAATTGCCCGACGTACGAGGACCAGAGAAAGCAGATGTGGCCATCACCAGTGACAACACTAGACAAGCTCTATGGCAGTGTCGACAGCCTCAGGATGACAGCTGCTTTCTTCGAACAAATTCAAGTTGACGTCTGACAGCGTACGAAGAAGAAGAAGTATACATACTGTTTGTTTGTCCATCACAAGTGATGAAGACCACTCTCTTTGTTCAGCCGTGTGGACAGTCGTATCTCTTGCTGTGTCCGCTGAAATGGGTGACTTGCGCGGAGATTTGGATTAAAGTGAGGAAGAAACTGCGCCTTTTGTCAACCTCACTCACAGAGCCTAAGCTACCTTTTGCCAGTGGCAAGACATTCATGGAGACGACTGGAGATAGCATAGGATGCAGATTTTGCCTCAGGGTTACCACCGAAGCCTTTCCGTAAACATGTAACCCGCAGGGTAGAAAGGTGGGAAGGCATCTAACGCAGTTTGTCGTGCCTTTTCGATAACCACAAGAGGTCGTATGGACAACACTCAGCGTGTGAGTGAGTCTGGCATCTCTCCCAGCTGTATTCAGTTCATCATAGTAGCATCTAAAATTCCCACACGCCAAATTCGTGAAGGTGAACCGGCAGAACTAACCCGTGAGATACGACACAGGTATAACTAGTTTAAGCGTAGCGCCATTCAGCCGGCGTCCAGACCAGGATAAACGAATGGAAGAAATCACAAAAAAAGAATGAAATAACAAGTCCAGACGGAAAACAATTCCACGTATCCGTGAACACAAGTGTAAGTCGTCGACTAGTGTGAATTCCAGGCAAATCCGTGGTCTGGCGGCATCCATAATGAT
This sequence comes from Ariolimax columbianus, assembly GCA_036924085.1. Lineage (NCBI taxonomy): Eukaryota > Metazoa > Mollusca > Gastropoda > Stylommatophora > Arionidae > Ariolimax > Ariolimax columbianus. The sequence continues at coordinate 83,397,414 of JAVGWX010000007.1, read as the reverse complement.
ACAAAACAAGAAGTGTAGACTCGCAGCCAGTTACGGCGCCATTCTATATACTGTAGAATCTTCTAAACCAGTATAAATACGTTAAGTTAAGTTAACCAACCTGGAGTTCTAATCTGGATTGCTTGTATTTTCAGTGCTACATATTTTATCTCATTAAAACACATGGTTAGTCTAAATAGGCTATGGTTTCTAAAGTTTTCTTTCAAACCCACACATGTACCCCACACTTAACATGTTTCTTTCTGGCCTGTGTGGTTGTTGTCACTAAAAAAAGTGCTTTTCCTATATGGGCTTTGTTTTCAAAAGTTTTCTTTCAAACCAAAAAAGTTATTCCATACTCAGCATGTTTCTGGCCTGAGTGAATTGCTGGTTGCACAATGTTATGAGTACAAGAGTTTACTATCCTTAGTCAGCATTGTTAGTCATCTTTTACACATATTCTCAGTGTTCACATTCTCTTCTGTGTCACACATACAGTGCTCCTGGAAACAATTCAGACAGAGACTCTCATAATGAAGCTTTAGAATATAAATGTGTCTTAATTCGGCTTGGTGGCTGAATTTATGTACATTCTGTCATTATTGGTTCTATTTTTTTTCCTTTATTGTTATTAACTCTTTCTAGTTTGTCTCTCTTTCTCACATGTCTCTCAGCTACGAAACATTCCCCAAATTACTTGTGTTAAAGTTTTATTCACAATAAAATAAATTAATATTGAACAAATTGAGCTAAAATTATTATCTAAACATTGTAAGTCATTTAATTAAACTATACGTGGCTTGAAGCATTTATAATAAAGATTATATATTAGTACGAACGTTCAAGTAAAACTTGAACTTTTTTTGTAATGAAGAAAACTTAAATTTTTCAAGTAGTCAAAATGACATTTATTTTTTATATAATCTCCTGCAACGTTTATGCACTTTATCCCAGAGTTTAAGTAATGCTTGAAAAGCTTCAGCACAGATGGATTTGTCAGTATGTCTGAACCAATCCTAGACAGCCTGTTTCACTTCGTCATCGGTGCTGAAATGCTGACCTCCCAGGAATTCTTTTGAGGGTCCAAACAAGTGGAAGTCCCTAATGATGTGCCTAGGTTTCATCACATGTAATCAAGCAATTTAAAAAGTCATGTCCTTCCATGTCAAAACATTCATTCAATTAAGTGCAGGCTTGAACTCTTCTCTGTCGGTCAAAAGCAGAAAGCTGTCCTGGCACCCAATGTGCACCAACCTTTCGAAAATACAAATGTTCATGAATAATAGTGTTCACCGTACCCAGAGAAAGACTTGCCTCTTGAGCAATTTCGGGACAGGTTATGCGGCCATTTTCCAGGATAAGGCGTTCCACAATCTGGATATTCACAGGAACGACTGTGGTGGGTTGAGAGCCACCACAGCCAGGATCATCACTTACGGATGTACAGCCTTCTCTAAAACATTGACACCATTCAAATGTCTTACTGCGGCTGAGTGTCTCATCACCGTATTGTAATTGCTGTCTTGGATAAATTTCCAAAGGTTTCACGCCTTCTATCACAAGAAACTTTCTCACAACACTCTGTTCTATGCAAACACTAACAGTGTTATCCGCCATTTTTATTTATCTGTCACGTGACTGGCCCATAGCAAGTGGGCCACCTAGCAGTAATAGGACACAAGTGCCCCTAACTAATGATAGTAGTTCCAGCACACTATAACCAATTCAGGTAGAACTAGAACAAAAAGTCCCGGTTTGATTTGAACGCCTCTCATATGAAGTGTTAACTGTCATCAATGAAAAGGTGAAAATTAGAGAGGAAAAAAAACTGTTTGGTGCTTTTCACATTGTGTATTCCGCCAATATATCTGTAAGTTTCTTTATCAATACTTTCATACTTTTCCAATTATGTGGCCCAGTCAAAATCTGAATCAGGTGTCCATTGAATATCCGCAATGCATGATCATTAAACTGATCAAATAATAAATCAATTCTCAGGTCTTGAAGCCCAACTTTTCTCCAGTAATATGATTCGACTTTCAAAGAACGTAATAAGAACAAACATCTATCTACCTATAGAAAATAACCGTAGTCAAATGCCAGTTGTGCATGTGCAGATGTCACCGACATGTAAAATCAATACTACTTTTGTTTACATCAATTTCACTATGAGTTTAAATCAGGCTGGCATTAAAGATCCATTTCACAAATAAATCATATCATCACTGTACATTAGCAAATATTAAATCATCTCTTCGGTATTTTCATTTTCGATTCTAATGTTTGCCTTGTTCCTAAAGTGGAGTGTGTAGTACTGTGTTTTGTGCTCAACTTCATCATGCAATATATAATATGTGTGTGTGTGCGCGCGCGAGCGTGTTTTAAATCTCATATGGGTATAACCTTGTGGGTTTATCAAGCTGAACATGTGTGAGTTTGGTTTGTGAGCTGTATCACTAACTACTTAGCTATGCCATCATCATTTCTCGGTTAATGAAACAAAGATTCCATCGAGGAAAGTCATAGCCTTAAAATGTTCCCAATAATATAGTCATCAATCAATAATCTTATACTTCATATCACCAGAAAGTTGTGCATAAGCCAGAAGTCTGTTTTAAATTAGGTATCACTAGATAACGAAATTTTGGTCCCATACATAAAAAAATCAACATGGAGTTCTAACAATTCAGACTTGAAGCAGCGCTACTCGGTTGTACGAAATCACACACTATGTTGACTATAAAAGGTCAAGCAACACTTACCGTCATAGTTTATCTGGCCATCTCCAGTAAGGTCAGCTTCTCTGATCATTTCATCCATTTCCTCATCTGTCAACTTCTCACCAAGGTTACATAAAATGTGACGAATCTCACAAGCACTGATCATTCCATTGCCATCTTTGTCAAATATTCTAAAAAAATATGCCTGATCAATTATAATACAGCCATAATGACTAGTTCCTTCATATGCTTGCATATATAATACGTAGTTTACTACAATACTCTAGGCGAGGGGTTGGAAATCTATGGCCCTTGGGCTAGACAGAAGATATCCGGCTAGCAATCCCAAAACTAAATATCCTTTACCCCAGCCCACAGTCGTTCTAAAAAAAATAATTCAAGTGTACACTCCAGACCTTATGTGTATTAATTTGTCCATATATAAACTTCTTCTTCTTCGTACGCTGTCAGATGTCAACTTGAATTTGTTCGAAGAAAGCAGCTGTCATCCTGAGGCTGTCAACACTGCCATAGAGCTTGTCTAGTGTTGCCACTGGTGATGGCCACATGTGCTTTCTCTGGTCCTCGTATGTCAGGCAATTTTGCAGTAGATGTTCAGCTGTCATTTTCCCTGTGCCACAGGTGCATTCGTCAGTGCCACCTATCTTCAATTTATTGAATAGGTGGTACCTCAGTCTGTTGTGGCCTGTGCAGAGTCTGAAGACCATGACCTGCTCTCTTCTGTTCAGCTGGTAGTAGGCATCATTTTTTTGTGTAGCCAGTAGTCCATATATAAACAAATGCTAGAAGACATGCAAAACACCACCCAGTCGAACTGTACAATATGAAAAAAAAACAAAAAAAAAAAACAATAGCAGAGAAAAATTAAAGGTTCTCTCTTCTTGCACCCATTCCATGTCTCACATTCTCATTGCAATGTTTCCCAGAGAAGGAAACAAATATTAGGGACTCGTTCGGGACTTGAACCCTGGACCTCTCGCATCCTAAGTGAAAATTGTACTCATACAACTTGATTCGATCAGTTTAACTCGTTACAGCTTGTATCGTCTATCACCAGATGTTGAAAACCTAAAAATGGTTGCCTGTCTTGACCAAAATGGACCTCTGAAACATGCGTTTGTGTTTCGTGATTTAGTTTGCTGAATTGAAGTTTTTTTTTTAGGACTCTGCATGATGGTTGCATCCACACATGCGGAGTTGACGTTTAACTGTACAATTATTTCCAACAAGTCAATTTCAGCGCATCTATGGATTGCTGACCACTGCAACTCATGTGCTGCTCATTAATGTAATTTAACACTTCAAACTAATATATCATCTTTATTACAAATGTTTTATGTCATAAATATTTGGATCATAATTTTAGCTGAATTTGTTTTTAAAAAATGAATTTATTTTGAATAAAACTTTGACGCATAGAATTCTGGAAATTTGACTAGGACTGAAAACACAAATCGACAAAATGAGCCTGGACTGAATAAGGTTCATCAAATTACCTACGCAAATGTCAGAAATACAGGTGGACAGTCAAGAATGAATTAGTATGATATAGAAAATGGGAATAAAATTCTGGACACTTATGTTTTATAATTACTACCTTAATCTTTTAACTATAGACTCTCAATCCTTACTTCAGAAGGAACAGAACGGCTGTCTAAGACATTGATGGATTGCAGCTGAAGATGTCTCAAACATATAGGGGCTGGTGTGGATCTACTGTCCTAGTCATGCTGTGGTTCAGGGCAATGAAAGAACCAATTAGGGACAAACTAGATTTAGATAGAAGTCATATTTTGAAGTCTATCAATGACCGCTTGTTGGATGATGACACCGCAAATGATGAAACACCAATTCACAGAATGTAGAGTTTTGAAATAAAACAAGGTTTGAGCAGTGGAGGTATGATAGGATGAAGTAGGAAGCTAAAGGATCCATTATTATCCCCACCCTTCCCCATTTACTTAGACTTGGCACCCATGGGTATGCCCAGAATGCAGTGAAGTTGTGTCTTAGGAACAGAGCAGAACAGAATGCGGTTTACCACACATTCACTGACATGTCTTTCCACCCCAATCCGGAAAAAGTTGCAGACCCTTGTTACAGAGTAATGCACTTGTAAATAAAAGGAAATACATGAAAATATTACAAACTTGACCCAAGCACTGTCAAGTTTCTAAGAACACATAATAAAAGTCACATAATTGTTCTAAAAATACTTCTTCATTAATGCCCATGTGAAATAGGTGGTCAGAATCCTGAACACATTCTACAGGACTGCCCACTCTACAGGGAAATGAGATACCAGACCTGGTCAGATGGTGCGGAGTTGAGACAAAAGCTGTGGAGCAGCTGCTTCGACCTGGTGAAGACTACAGACTTCATCATGGCGACTGACCTGCTGATATAGCCTGACCAACAGATCCTGAACGCAAAGAAGAAAAAGACTTCATTGTTTTTTTTTCCGCTGTCAAAAATAATATTTTAATATATCACCTGAAAGCTTCTCTGAGTGCATCTGGAGATTCTGGGGCAAATTCATATTTGGTAATAATGGCTTCTACCTGTTGGCAGTTCAGAGCTCGAACACCTGAAAAATACAAGAAGTAACATTTTCCTTAAAAGTTAAGAATGAGCAGGACTTCTTAATTAAATATAGTTGCGCAACTAAAGCTACAAAACTGTCTGAAAGTGGTCACAAATGATAGATCTTTATCCAAAATCCTGGTATTCAATCAAGCACGTGTGTCTGATGCCAGGTAGCCAAATGCTGAGTAAACACATTTCACTCTTCTGTCTTGGTGTACCATGTTGGGCATAGGGCCTCCTTCAGGCCATCATTCCACCTCAGTCTTGTTCACCCGCTAGAGCGTCTGAAGGTGTAGGGCACCCCGTCACTCTACATGTACATCTGTTATAACTAGATGAAATTTTATCTTTTAGACAATCTTAATTTATAATTTGTCTCTTTCTAACTGAATTTTTAAAAAACAGGTTAGTGCTGAGAACGTAATGTTATATTTCATACTCTTACTTCTATACAGAGAATCTTCTTCTTCTTTTGTCGTCTCACTTTCTACTGAGTTGGAGCCCAGTGTCGTGGTATGTATTTGTCTTTTGCCTCTCTCATGTCCTGAGTAACATTTCCCCCCCATTTTATGGCAGGTCTCGTTTACGCTATCCACCTTTTCCTCGTTCTACCTCCTTCCTGATGTTCTCCTGTAGAAGGTTGCATGAACAATGTGCTCTGGTTGCATTCTCACAATGAAATAACTTAGAAATAACATACAGAGAATGCAGTAATGATAGCCAGAAGTGGTCACATATGACACCTCACAAACAAATGGGAAAACTGAATGCAAATAACTGAAGCATAGCAATAACTACTTAAATTGACCTTTGCTTTCAAATTCCCTGTGCAAAGTTTGCAGCTGAGCCTCTGTTGGGGCACGGCCGATGCAGCGAATGACAACACCCAACTTGCTTAGTGGGATTGTGTTGTCAGATAGACAGTTCATGGTGAATGCTTCTTGAAGCTCTGCAATACAGATTATACAAATGTATTTGATTACACACTATCACATCTTAATATATTTTTGCAATTTATCACAACAAATTTTCACTTACTAAATGCTGTTCACGCTAGATTCTAATAAGCAAAAAAATTAGCAAAACTTATATAGTTATATAAAAATGAGCTCATTTTATGTAATGGCATACATTGTCAGTGATAAAGTGTTTGTGACTTCTTATTATTCGTTAACTTGTTTATAGGTGCAATGACTAATCTCCCTTACTTTATGCCTCCACTTCCCTAAGTGTAACAGCTGGGCAGACTGGAGCATGTTAAAATCTGGGCTACTTATATGCTCATTTAAGAATAAATTTATGCATACATATAAATTAGTCAAGCTTTTGTTTAGTCAAGCTTTTGTAAAGTTTTATAAATTAACCAAAATTGTGCATAAAAAGTGTAAAGTGAAAATTCAGCAGAATTAACTGTTGGTTGGAAATGGAGTTTTTTGAAGACTCCATTGTACTAAACCACAGCCTGTGAGTGGTGGGGTGGCAAGTGCCCTTCCTAACTAATGCATTAGGTACCCATTTACAGCTGGGTTGACTGGAGAAGCGGTCACCGATTAAAATCATGAACCAGATTTTTTTAGTCTCCGGACATGATTTCAACCGAGGCACGCTGTTACCACAGAAAATAGCGAATTGCTCGCTAACGCACCCTCAAATTGTGCATAGTTGTATAAATTAATGAAACTTATTACCATAATATAAATAAACCAAACTTATAATGTACAGTATATTCATTAGCTGCTTCGCAAACGCATGGCCCTAGGTGTGGCTTTTAGATTGATAAATTATGTCCACAAGTCGGTACCAGCGGCTAATTTGGATTAGTTAGAAAATTAATCTAAAAGAAGACTAATCACTTCAAAATCTGATCCATTTTTTTAAATGCCACAGAAAATGACCATTCGGGATCAAGATGCTGAGCAGCGCATGAGCAGCAGCGGTCAACGACCCATAGTTGACTGCTAGCATCAGGGCCAGTGAACCGAGCTGCCAAGACCCTTCTACACTTCCATGCAGTGATCCTGGATAACAGGCTGCTACAGGGCAGACTGGCTAAGGAGAAGGGATCGAAGAGGGAATGCTAACCCGGTACTCAAAAAATGCTTGCTGAAGTCGGATGTGTTGGACCGAAAGGTGCAAATATCGCAGTCAAGCTGTAAACTATGACACAACGCATTCCGTTCTCTGGACTACATTCTGCTACTTAAGCCCTTTTAGGGTTTGGTAGTGGGAGATTGAGAACGAAGAAAGCCAAGTCAAGCCAAGCCAAAATGACCATTCCAAACCAGAACCATGGTCACATGTTTTAAAACCAATGTTATTTGAATATATTTGTAGGTTTAAAATTTATAACAAAGTTTTATAAAATTGTTTATACAATTTATTAGTAAACGTGCATGTTGTTGGATGATTTCCACTTGTAACTGGATTAATTACATGGGAATTATCAAGAATAAGACATAAAATGCCTTAGAACACCAGGATTTGGCTGTTATATTATTTATTATTATACATTGTGATAAATTATAATATCTACCAAATCATATAAATATGTCAATATACTAGTTATTTTAAACAGCACAATCATCTAAACAAAATTATACATCATTTTTAACAAATCTGTTGAAAATTGAGAAAAACTACAGCTGAAATTATATGTACACATCTAGTTGTAAAATGTCAATATTAATGTTGCCACAGAGTATTATTTTCATCCGACAGTTAATGAGTTAACCAAACTGTTGTAGTTATTAAACTAACCAAAGTTATACAAATTATCCAACCTTATGCACAGTTGCATGAATTAACCAAATTTATGTAACACAAATTAGCCAAAATTCTATATTAGTATATACATTTTCAAACTTAAATTAACTTACATACTCTAGCATTAACAATTTCTTACACTGGTATAATTTAAGCCCCTAAAAATAATATAAAGATAGAAATTGACGAAGAGAACAATTATGTCAACAGACTGTAGTTCTATCTTGAGCTACTAATCACTTTACACAGGATGTGCTTTTAATTACAAAATATAATACGACGAGATTTAACATTTCATAACAAGCACTGCTTGAATTTAATTAATGGGGGATGTTATGTAATTGAGAACAGCCCAGACTGAAATGACACATGATAATACCATATAGATTTACCTTCTCTCTTGAAGTGATGTTTGGCCTGACAAAAAAAACAGAACAGAGAATGTATCAGTACAAATGATGTTATTAGGTATTTTTGCCTCAATTTTGGCAACGCGCACTCTTTCAAAACAAAGGTAGTGTTTACCCTCTTGATGTTATGGCTGCTGGTCTGGGATTAGTCATCATAAGTGCAAAATTATTTTGTATTTTTGTGTACCTTTCAGAACATTAGAACATTTTTTTTTAATTTTTAAGACCCACAAAAAAAAAAAAAAACCAACTAGACTAAATTCGATAAAAAAAAAAGAAGAAAATTTTAGAAAAAATAATTAAAAAAGAAAGTTGTAGTGTTGCTACAAAATAAACATTAAGGTTGTGTAGTCAGCGAAGACAGACCTGGACTGCTGCTGAAGACGGATGTGTCGAACCGAAAGGTGCAAATATCGCAGTCAAACTGTAAACTAGCGACACAGCGCATTCCGTTCTCTGGGCTATATCCTGCTACTTGCAAAGCCCTGTTCAGGGCTTGGTAGCAGGAGATTGAGAACAAACGCAGAAGAAGAAGAAGACCTGGACTGAATAAACTTTACATGTCAGACTTTAATTGTAGTAAACTAGGAGCATAAAATTTTTTTTTTTGGTTTTTGCGTTCGCCTTATTTCTCTATTTCCCAAGGCGGTGTGCGTTGCACTGTGGTTTTTATTTTGCGCCTGTCGGCCCAGTGAGCATTAAATGAAAACAATGATTAAAGATGCAACGAGTTGAGATGAGATGAGCATTTACAGTACTAACTCATTCCATCCCTACAAAATCAACATTACGGTTGTGTAGTCAGCGAAAACAGATCTGGACTGAAAAAACTTTACATGTCAGACTTCATTCGGGATCAAGATGCTGAGCAGCGAATGAGCTGCAGTGGTCAGCGACCCATAGCTGACTGCTAGCGTCAGGGCCAGCGAACCAGAGCTGCCAAGACCCTTGTACACCTCCACGCGGTGATCCTGGATAACAGGCTGTAGCAGGGCAGACTGGCTAAGGAGAAGAGATCGAAGAGGGAATGCTAACCCGGTACTCAAAAAATGCTTGCTGAAGTTGGATGTGTTGGACTGAAAGGTGCAAATATCGCAGTCAAGCTGTAAACTACGACACAACGCATTCCGTTCTCTGGACTACATTTTGCTACTTAAGCCCTTTCAGGGTTTGGCAGCGGGAGATTGAGAACGAACGAAGAAGAAGAAGAAGACTTCATTCGTCGTATCAAGGTAACAGTAGTCCCACAGAAGACATTGTCATTGCGATATAGTATTTTGGTTGCAGTTTTTTTTTAAGAAGAAGGATGAACTATTTCATTCCTTGCTCTCTCTCTCTAAGAGAGCCATGTATTAATTTGCAGATGTTAGACTGTCCGGAGACTGGTGTTGAAGTCAATCTGATCATGTCACACCCCTGCCTTGTTAGTCAGTCCAGAGACTGATGATGAAGTCGTCTGATCATATCACACCACTGTCATCTCTTCAGCTCAGCATAAGTCTGTATCATGATGTTTTTGCATGCCTGTGTAATGTACTTGTTTCTTGGATACCCTCTTCCTCCCCCAATGAATTTTGCATTCCAATATTTTCAATAGTAGATCTCTGTGTCTGATACAAAGTCAAGTCAAGACAATCTACCTTTTTGTATATTTCTCATTAGTTGTCTATGTGCTTCTAAGTTATTTTCATCCTTTTTATTTAGAGTCCATGTTTCTGAGCTGTACAATGCTATGGACCAGATATGTGTGGTGACTTTTCTTTTACACTGCTCAGTACTGATGTTACTTGATGTTAGAAGCTTTTGTTTCTCACAGAATGCTTTTTTTGCTCCTGCAACACTAATTCTGATTTCAATTTCCCAACGACCATCCTCTGTAATTATTTGTCTAAAATACGAAACCCTCTATACCTGTTCAATGATTTGTCTCTTCATTCCAATATTAATTTTGTTGGTTTGTTTGGCTATTACTATAGATTTCCTTGTGCTTGCATTGATTTTCATACTATTTTCTTTGGCTGTATCATTGATCTTGGTGAGTAGCTTTTGTAATTAATTCTACTATGATAACTTGGAGTTCAGCAAATGTTTCCAATGCTTCTATTATTCCTTCATAGCCAGAGTCAAAGGCCTTCATGGCATCATCATGAGTAGACCAGTGAGTATCCCTGTGGCACTTTACAAATTAACTAAGAGCAATATGTAGATGTACCAAAACGTGTTTTGATGCACTGATGAAACAGTAGATGTTTCCAACTAATTTTTGGATCTTAAGAGATATTGTCTACAGCTAGTTTGGTTCACTGATTTTAAGGAGTATGCAATGTAAAAAGACAAAAATAATGTGGGTCAACACAGCAAACACAGAACCAATCAGGCTGAGAGGAACACCACTGGAAGAGGTATTTGCACACCTTGGAAGTATCATCATCAAGGAAGGAGGGACAGACAATAATATAAAAACAAGGATACAAAAAGCAAGAATTACATTTAAAATATTGAAACCCATATGGTACTACAGTGAAATAACAAGGAAGACAAAAATAAGGAATTTCAATTCAAATGTGAAGCCAGTCCTGCTGTATGGAGCGGTAACCTGGAAGATGACCAAAGGCAATGACAGGAGACTGCAGGGTTTTGTCAACAGATACCTGAGAAATATTCTTGGTATAAAATGGTTTGACAAAAGTTACAAACGACAGACTGTGGGAGAGAGCGGGACAAGGTAAACTGTAACAGGAAATCTTAGGAAGAAAGTAGAGATGGATAGGTCATTCATTAATATAACCCCAGGCCATCCCTGCCATGGAACCCTCTGGGAAGGAGAGGAATAGGTAGACCAAGGAATGCACGGAGATGAGATCTGGAGAAGGAAGTAAAGAAAACAGGAAAAATCTGGAAGGAAGCGGAAAATTTTGCACAGGACAGAGCTGCTTGGCGTAGATTTGTTGTCGGCATATGCACTCCTGGGTGATAGAAGGCAAAAGAGAATGTTTGGTATGTATTCAGCAAGGGATTTTCCCCCAAAATTCTGGCTTGTAAGCATGTTTACTTGCCACTTATATTTGATGCATTATTATATGAATGTCCCGCTACAGTTGATTGTATCTATGCTGTGCTTCTACAAAAAAAAGCAAAAAGTATTTTGTGTATGCAGCAATGTGACCCTTCATCTTGATAACTGTATCTATCTATCTAGCAAAAAGTTTATAAGTGAAGTAGTAGAATGAAACGGGATCATCCCAACAGACTCCTTGTGGAAAACTGCCAGCCAAAAAGCAGAATTAAACAAAAGTGTACTTTACCATGTTAGTGAAATCAAAGACAGATACCTAATACCAGAAAGAAGACAAGAGTTACAGAGAGTAGTAAAAGACATGCCTCCACAAGCATTCCTTAAAACACTAAAAATACAGGAAAAATTAACAGTTGATACAACCAAAAGTTCAGATCCAAGTACTCCCATTCGAGCTTCTCAAAGAACTATTAATGCCTATCCCAATGAATGGATACATGTATATATTGATGGATCTGTGTTTAAAGCCACCATTAAAGCAGGTTATGGAATTTATATAAAATACCTGGACAGATCCTCTGATGAACTGTCTGATGCTTGCGGGGAGGTTTGCTCCAACTATGAAGCTGAAATCACTATACGTGAAGCCGATTGTACCATCTGAGGATAGTTTTTTATGCCTTTTCTTCAAAGGCCCAAAACACTGTTATTTTCACAGATTCTATTTCAGTTCTTCAAGTATTAGAAGTTGCTGTCATTGTAGACCTGACCGTATCCAAATATCTCTAGACATTGACAACATTATCACTTCCAGTGCTGTCAAAATAATTCTGCAGTGGATCACTGGAACACCCAAGCAAACACCAGAACATTTTCTGCAAGAATGCCCTACCCGTGCAGACCAAAGAGGGGCAGCCTGGTTGGGGGAGCGACCATGCTCAAAAAGCTGTGGGGGACTGGCGAAGACATGAAACGCAGTCTTCTTTGTGAACCTTACAGCACTAGAAGCATAGCATTAGTTGATCGATGAAGAAGAATAATAATTGCTAATGGTAGTGATTATGAAGATATTGATCATTCTGATAGAGCAATTTCAATATCTAGTCTTAGTTCTAAGTCGAGCGATGAAAATCAAAATGAAACTAAATCTACTGTCAAGGGGACGGAGCCCTCTTTTTTCTCAAGCAATGGTAGTAACAGTTCACATATTCAGTAAAGGTTCAAGATCCAGCACAGTCATGCTAACATATATATATTATAAATGTGTGTATATATATATTTAATACTGCAGTAACATTCTGATTGGGTGTGCACAAATTGTAAACACACACACTGAAATTGATTAGGGCTTTTATTTGTTAGCACGCTTTCAACTTCACTTGCCTTCAGCAAACTGAAAATACTGTGCAAACAACTGCACCAAATTAGATGTAACTTTCAGAACATCTTCTCATGTGGAACACCGTCAAAAGAAAGTCATTACGTTATTTGTGTAGAGTGTAGAGCTGAATAATGTTTTGATAAGGGGGACACTTTTTTCAGAATTTAAAAAACTAAAAACACGTTTATGAAACTATAATCCAGAAAACACAAATGTTCACCTCCATTTGTAAAAGATGTGTATTCCATTGTATTCTGGCCTCTCAATTGTGAATAGTTTGGTATATAATGTGTGTTATTTCAGTGAACTTTTATTGAAGATAAATAGATGCAACTAAGTGATGCTGTGTTTGAGTTTTACATAAGAAAAAAATTGCGCTGAGGTCCAAAATATTTGGGAGTGAATGAGTTAAGACATGAACAACTTTCTGCCTTCGAAGTTGTCATATAAAATTAATTTTCTAGATAAAACTGATAACGTTTAGAATCAGTGGGGAAATCATAACCCCCATACTGGCCCACACCCTTGCTAGTTTTAAATCGCAACGTTTTCTACTGCTATTAAATAGATTTATATAAAACATTTTACAAAATCAAAGTAAATGTATATCACTATATGTACTACTTCTAAAAGTAATATAGAAGAAAAATCCCAACAGATATCCAATATTCTGTCTGTATATTATTTGGAATGCATCTTTGAGTTAAACAATTTTGGAAAATGGGGATTGACAATGATGAAAAGTGTGCATGGAGGAAAAAAGGGTGAAGACCCCTGGTTTATAGTATATCAAATTTGCATAGGCATTTATTTAGCCAAATTCATCAAATATTTTCTCACTGTTTACTACTTTCTAGTGTTTAAAATAAAATAGAATACGATCCACGCTGTGACACTTTCTGTTATAATACAAGAAAACATCTACCACAAACTAAAACAACACATTTTTACTCATCAATTACACGCTGTGTTTGTAGGGAGGGGACACTGAAAGGAATGTTATACTAAGGTTTAACGACTGCATACTATTAGTATTACTTACTATGAATGATTGACACTGACAGTCAGTAGTGTCAGTGAGTAGTCAGTTCTATCTTAATTAAACTTAAATTAATTAAACGAACCACACACAATTTTCTGCAGAGAAAATCTAGAACCAACCTGCTATTTGTATACACAAATGTTAAGAAAATGCATCGTTAAAAATATATAAAAGGACACCGCATTCTAAACGTAATATTACCATTCTGTTGAGCAACCAAACCTAATTCCAGCCAGGAAATCGTGTTTACAAATTGAACGTCTCTAAATTAAAAGAGGATTCTGCTTGCACAGGAAGTGAGCAACCGGTTTTGAGTATGAACCGACCTTGATCTTAACATTCTATTCAGCGCCAGAACAGATTATCTGCTTTCCAGTCGTAAAATAATGGTCTGGCTGGGTCACCTGCGGCCTGGTAGGCCATTAAGTGCGGCCTTTTGAATGAATCCACATTTTACAGAACAAATTCTTTATTTGGATTAAAATGGACAAGAAATCAGATCCAGTCAATTATAGACCAGTGAGCTTGACGAGCATACTCTGCAAAAAAGAGCGACAAAGATGATAGTGGGATTCCAGAATTACAGTTATGAGGAACGACTCAGAAAAACCGGCCTACAGTGTCTCGAAGAGAGAAGAATTCGTGGTGACTTAATACAGGTTTATAAGATGATCAGAGGAATCGATAAATTAGACTATAACAAGTTTTTTTTTAATACAGCCACCTACAACAACACGAGGGCATAGCTACAAGCTGACTAAAGAGAGGTCCAGGTTAGATATTAGGAAATATTTTTTTAGTCAGAGAGTGGTGTCTGCTTGGAATGCATTGCCAGGGGAGGTAGTGGAGGCAGGGACAGTTAATGCATTGAAGAATAAACTGGATGCGCATAGCTTTTAGAGCAAGGTGATGTAAATGTAACTGGTTGTATACAGACTCTGCAGGGTCTTCTAAACCAGTATAAAGACGTAAAGTTAAGTTATAATAAAGTCAATTATCAATGACAACGTACTACAGTACTTCATACTCATAGTGATGGGCAAGTTTACTAAAATCTACTGAGATCGGATTTAGATAGAATTCAAAAATGGGCTGAGAGCTGGCAGATGGAGATTAATGTAAATAAATGTAGTCCTTCATATGGGCAGATCCAACAAGGAATAATTTAATTAATTTTAACGTTTTTATACTGGTTTAGAAGACTCATCAGAGTCTGTATACAACCAATTACATTTGGACTACCCTGCTCTAAAATCTATGCGCATCCAGTCTATTCTTAAATGCATAAACTGTCCCTGCCTCCACTACCTCCTGGAGCAATGCATTCCAAGCATTCACCACTCTGACTAAAAAAAATATTTCCTTATATCAAATCTGGACCTTTCTTTAGTTAATTTGTATCTGTGCCCTCTTGTTCTCGTTGGTGGTTGTATTTTGAAGAAAAAAAACAACTTGTTATAGTCTAATTTAACCTTTCTTATGACTATATTATAACATTTTATTAAGTCACCTCGAATTATTCTCTTTTGTAGACACTGTAGGCTAGTTTTCTTAATCTTTCCTCATAGCTGTAATTCTGGAATCTTACTATCAGTTTTGTCGCTCTTCTTTAAATCCTTTCCAGCATGTTTATCTCTTTCTCGATATATTGAATATATTTACACGATGGGGGGGGGGGGGGGGGGGGGGGGGGGCAGATATAGAAAAGAAAATATAAAAAGAAAGGGACCTATGTGTTATAATAGATCATACAAGTGATGGGCGTGAGCACGTTCAGGTGTCAGTCAAAAATGTTGATGCTATGATGGGTATGATAAAAAGAAACTGCATAAAACATTGGTGAGATCTAAATTAGAGTACTATGTTCATGTGTGGTTTCCTTATCACAGAGGAGATGTAAACATGCTAGAAAGGATACAAATAAGGGCCAGTAAACCGATAGGGGGAATCAAGAATTTTAGGAGGACAGACTAAAAAAAACTGGTCTAAAGCACAGAATTCAAAGTAAATTAATACAAGTTTATGAAATAAACTTTTCAAAAAGTGTATTCCGTAATTCGTGGGAGTTCGCAGTATATAAGGTTTGACCAGTTATCTTTATATATATATATACTTGCAATAGGGTTTGTAAACAAACAGGTGATTGACCTATTGTATCTTTGCAGGATGGAGGAGTGACCTTCATTTGGCTTCCTTACAGGCCACCTTTTCTGGTTCACGGTTATTGAATATTTTGACAACCAACCTCCAAATATAACTATCATCCCCTAGTACAAAAAATTGATTTTGCTTACTGCATTAAACAAAAATATTGGCCTAATACTACTACTACTACATGTACTATTAATATTTATACTACTACTTCTTCTACCACCACTACTTCTACTACTGCTACTACTACTACTTCTGCTACTACCACTACTGCTACTAATACTGCTACTACTACTACTTCTGCTACTACCACTACTGCTACTAATACTGCTACTACTATTATATCTACTAATACTACTACTACTACTACAAAGGTGATTTGAGAAGTGTTACCTACAGTGCCATAACTATGATAACAGTGCTCAGAGCCACGCGACACCTATGTGAAATTAATGAAGTAGTGGCATGCCCCTGGGACGTGATGCTTGCACACAGAAGACAGTAAATGGCAGCCTACATTCTGTGATTGAATTCATGATGGCGGAAGGCTGTGTGCCCATCGACATGCATCGAAGAATAACTGCGGTATATGATGACGCCTGTGTCGATGTCAGATATGCATCTTAGGCCCTATTTATTTGTGACGTTTTTCATTCACCGCTAATTAAAATAGGCCATAGGGAAACAAAAAACTCCGCCTGTTCGATTATCTTACTAATTATTTTTTCCGTAGAGCTGATTTCCTGTCTACCTTCTTAATTATAATAACAAGTAAAGTAAAGTAAAGTAACCCATAGCATTACTTCCGTAGGGGTGTGAGGTATTAGCGATCTCACATTTCAAAGGCTCGGCTACATGAGGGCGGTAGCCATCTCCTCTCCCTCGCCGCTTTTACTTACTGGATTGAACCGGTACCCATTTAAGGCTGGGCCGACCCGGTTTTCGTATAGTAGTATACTAGTTTTCGTTATCTTATTGTCGATGTCCAAACTTGTTTTTTGACTTATCCTATTTACTTAATTCACAAGCTTCAGAAATTCTGGTTAACTTTCAGCTAACAGAACTGTATCATCCACGTATCTGAGTTTATTTATTGACACTTCGCCAGTGATGAGTCATGGCATTTATTTTATTTGTTTACAAATGTGTTTCTGTTTAAATCTCTCGACAGTCAAATCGGTTTACTCAGGACTTAGCTTCTTTCATGACTTATCACTTTTAAGCGCTGCTTTAGAGTTCAGGTCCTGATAAGGAATATTTGTTATAATGATCAATATGACATAATATAACCTAAAGATATATGTCTGTGGCTGAAAGTAGCTGCCTTTACCAACGCATAGTCTGATCCTGACTGAACGTACATAGATAAGATCGATTTAATGTACTTTAACATTTCCGCATACTATTTCATTATGTGGTAATCGCTTGTGGGTTTAATATTAACAAGTATTTATTTTTCAGTTTCTCTTCTCAATGCCAGATCTTCACTTAACGTAATCATTCCTTTTCTACACCGTAGGGTCTAGAAGTTTTTTTGTACATACTTCCAATCAGTGATTGACATGTTGTGTCTGTCCACGATGGAGGCACCTTTACTTTTGTCCTTCATGCAGTTTACTTTTGGATATAAATTTAGTTTCCTTTCAAATGTTTGCCTAGACAGGAGCTAAAAGGCCGCTATTTTCGATTGCCACTTGCCAAGGGCTCTTTTACGTACACAGTGTGTGCACATGACCTCCGTCCATCATGGATATGACTAGGCTCAGATATCTCTTTCCTTGAGAGTAGGGGGTACTTAAAACCTGCGGAATTAGAACTCCATCACATGCGATTGTGGAGCACCCAAGCAAACACCAGAACATATCCTGCAGGACTTCCCTATCTATGCAGACCAAAGAGAGACAGTCTGGCCCGGGTAAGCGACCATGCTCGAAAAGCTGTGGGGGACCGGCGAAGACCTGAAACGCAGTCTCCTTCGAGAACCTCACCAGACTAGAAGCATAGCATTAGTTGATCGTGAACCTCACCAGACTAGAAGCATAGCATTAGTTGATCGTGAACCTCACCGGACTAGAAGCATAGCATCAGTTGACCGCGAACCTCACCGAACTAGCAGCACATCATCAGTTGATTGAAGAAAAAGAACACCCATCGTTTCGAGTTTCGTTTCTCGAGATGCGAGCTCCTTACCTGTGAGGTAAAGTAACGTATTTTATGGACCTAATCCCAGTATCAGATATGGAACATTACTTTTTCTCTTTCTAATTATCTTTTGAGTGTCTGAGTGTCGATGTGGTTAGAACATTTGCTAAAAGGCACAATTTAATCATCGAGTACCATACAGAGAAATCAAGAACATCATCAGAAATCAGTATATACCCCAATGGAAAGAAGACAGAAACATAAGCAGTACACCCGACACAATTCACAAACGCAAAAGAAATCAACAAACTACCTTATTTTGCCCGAGAACTGGACACTGCAAACTACTAGAACATCTATACCAACTGAAGATTTCACACACCGATGAGTGCCCATGTGGAACAGGATGCCAGAACCCTGAGCATATTCAACATGAATGCCCAATCTATAGGGAAATGAGATGTCAGACCTGGCCAGAGAGTGCGGAGCTGAGACAAAAACTGTTGTGCAGCCGCTCCGACCTGGTGAAGACTACAGACTTGATCATGGCGACTGGTCTGCAGATATAGCATGACCAAAAGGTCCTGAACGTAAAGAAAGAGAAAGAAAGAACATTTGCTACTCGTGGCAATAGTGCCGGGGTTGATTCCTGTACATACTTGCTTACTGACATAGAAGCTCCGTTTCTAACAAAGGGTAAAGAGGTCTTATTTATTTGTCTTATGCCGCATAGTTTCTACAGGATGTGGTAGTCGGTAACCTTTCTTAGTCAGCTCTTCAGACAGGCCTGGCAGGTTACAGTGTCACATATTGTTGATACCCATTCGGATCCCGGTAACACATGTACACACCCGTGAATAGGAAACTGAGTTAAAGGCAGGGAAGGCCAAACAGCGATGAAGTATATCTCCTCCTCCTCCATCGCCCCACTTTACCATAAAAAGTTAAGGCCACGTACAATAAAGTCTCTCACACTTCATCAGTTACAGCACTGTTTGTCAATTTGTGCGGCCCTGACCTTTTAATGATTTTTCCGAGATCAAGATGCTGAGCAGTGCGCGAGCTTCAGTTGTCAGCGACACTGACTGCTGACATCAGAGCCAGCGACCCAGAACTGCCAAGACCCTTCTACACCCCCAAATGATGATCCTGGATAACAGGCTGCAACAGAGCAGACTGGCTAAGATGAAGGGCAGACTAACTCGAAGAGAAAAGACTAACCCGGTACCCAAATATGTCTGCTGAAGACGAATGTGTCGGACCGAAAAGTGCAAATATCGCAATCAATCTGTAAACTGCAATACAACGCGTTCCGTTCTCCGGACAACATCCTGCTACTTGCAATATGTTAACGGGAGTTTGAGAATGAACGACGAAGAAAAAAAAGAAAGATTTTTCAGTTTTTATTATTTTTCTGTGAAGCCAGCTCTTTTGTTTCCGCTTTAAGTGGAAGGAAGTATTCCAAAAGAACAGGCACATGTCATTCTAAATCTGTGTATTGTGTTTAAAAAAAAATAGAAAAGCAGTGTTCACATTTAAATACATAACTTAACTTAACTTAATGTCTTTATACTGGTTTAGAAGACTCTACAGAGTCTGTATACAACCAGTTTAATTCACATCACCTTGCTCTAAAAGCTATGCGCATCCAATTTATTCTTAAATGCATTAACTGCCTCTGCCTCCACTACCTCACGTGGCAATGCATTCCAAGCATTCACCACTCTCTGACTAAAAAAATACTTCCTAAGATCTAATCTGGACCTCTCTTTAGTCAACCTGTAGCTATTTCCTTTTGCTCTTGTTGGTGGCTGTATTAAAAAAAAACTTTTTATAGTCTAATTTATCCATTCCTCTGATCATCTTATAAACCTGTATTAAGTCACCACGAATTCTTCTCTCTTCGAGACACTGTAGGCCGGTTTTTCTGAGTCGTTCCTCATAACTGTAATTCTGGAATCCCACTTTCAGCGTTGTCGCTCTTTTTTGTATTCTTTCCAGCATGTTTATATCCCCTCTATGATAAGGACTCCACACCTGTACACAGTACTCCAATCTTGGTCTAACTAATGCTTTATACAGTTTGACTATTTCTTTCTTGCTCCTATGTTTAATATTTCTTTTTATCATACCTAACATTGCATTTGCCTTTTTCACTGCTACTTGAACTTGCTCCCTCACCTTACCTGTATGATCTATTATAACCCCTAGGTCCCTTTCCTTATCTATCTTTCTAATATTGTTATCTCTCATTCTGTAATTATGTTCCATATTGGATCTACCCATGTGGATGACTGTACATTTATCTACATTAAACCCCATTTGCCAAATTACAGACCATTTTCGAATTTTATCTAAATCCGACCTCAATATATCTACTTCTGCTTTAGATGAGATACTACTGCATAGTTTTGTGTTATCAGCAAATTTTGCAATCATGGATCCCATATCAATGTCCAAATCATTTATATATATATTAAGAACAAAATTGGTCACAAAACTGAGACCTGTGGCACTTCACACCACTCAGAGTACTCCTTATTTATGCCCACCCTCTGCCTTCTTCCCGTTAACTAATTTTCAATCCATTTGGCAACTTCCCCACCTATTCCATGTGATTTTAATTTTCGAAATAATCTTTGATGAGGTACTCTATCAAAGGCCTTTGCAAAATCCAGATAAATAACGTCCACTGGCTCCTGTTATCTATCATTTTGGTAACCTCCTCCATGAATTCTAATAGATTTGTTAAAGCAAGATCTCCCTCTTGTAAACACATGCTGACTATTTGTAATTAAATTATATTTGTCTAAATGCATTACAATGTTTTCTTTGATTATTGACTCTAACAATTTACATGCATCGGATTATTAAAAAACTAAAAACTAAAGAACAAATCTCTCCGAACCTATTTAATCTATGAGGAACTCTCGCGTTTATGAACGAGAGTGTGACTTACTGGACTTATTGCTTCTAGTTCCATTTGATTGTGTCCGTCTATTCCTATACTGAACCACATTCTTGAGCATCGTTGACGAGGCTGCAGATACCCTTCCCTTTCCGTTCAATTTGTCCATTTCAATGAGGGCCACTGGATGAACATTCGTATGTCTACAGGTTACAGTACACTAGCGTGTTCCGTAGATTAGCAATGTCATAATTTTTTAATACCTGTAAATGTTCTCTTGATTGCTTTTGTTTACTTCTATATACAGCATGTTGAATGGTAGTTCAACATGGTCACTGCCCACTGACACACAGTTCTGCTTGGTTTTTGCCTACTGACATACAGGGACGTTTGTTCTCTGCCCACTGACACAGGCAGCTCGGTCATTGCCCACTGACACACAGTTCTGTTTAGTTTCTGCCCACTGACATACAGGAACGTTTGTTCTCTGAATACTAACATACAGGTATGTTTGATCTCTGCCCACTGGCATACAGGAACGTTTGTTCTATGCCCACTGACATATAGGGACGTTTGGTCTCTGCCCACTGACATACAGGGACGTTTGGTCTCTGTCTCCAGCTGCGAGATGAGAATATTAGACAAATTCACCTTTGTTTTGTTCAATAACAATATCACAGGGGCTCTAGAGTTCTGCCTCGAAACACTATGATTGATAAAACCAGCTGTGGAGCAGTGGTAATCCTGTGGGAATTCAGCTAACACTGAAACAACACTGCATGTACCTCTGAAACAACACTGCATATACCACTGAGGCAACATAACGTTATGCGACACATTCACAAATAAAATCATAGTAGAGAACATTAGCGACAGATGCATTCATTGACGTAATCCTTGACATCCTAAAGTGGATAAAATGACCCGCCAAATGTTCATGCGCTTTTACACTACTATGCTAAAATAACTGTGCCTACATTCACCTCCATTGTGAAAAACGGAAATGTTTGTTTACAATTTGTAATTACGTGACACGTTCTAATTTAAAATGAAGCCAAAACAAGCTATCTAGCATCTTAGTTCTTAGTCGACCTGTGCAGTTGCAGCTCTTGTAAGAGCTGGATGTAGCCGGGAAGAGCATTTCATGCTTAGTGGGGTAGGCTCGAGCAGCTTATAAATCCGCTGTGTTGGGACAAGTATTTAACCGATGTGCGAGTCTATTTTAATAGACTTAAACACTAGAGCAAAGTAGGCCTTCAGCCTTCACCTAACCATGGCTAATGTTATGCCAAGTCACACAGTCAGTCGCCTCTTACGACATGCTCTCTGTGCGACAGTGTCCTTGTTATACACAAAGGCCACAGCGGACCACTCTATCTAGCATGCGCGATAGAAATGAGAATTTGTTCGAAAATCGGACATGTATGAAGAAAAAACAAACTTGTATTTTGCTGTGTGGTTAATTTCAGGATATTACAGATGGGCGTGGTCATCTTAATGGTAGCTTTCACTGAGAGTAAAAACGAATTAGATATAGATGTTTTTGTGAATGAAAATGATGACCCCGAGGAAAGAATTTCACATAGCTATCTAAAGAAACAGTATTCACTGTTACAGAACATGTATCAACAAATGATTATGAAACATCTAGTTGACATTTGATTGTGTGAGTTCTGTTGACTTTCTGTAAAAACTGTTAATGACTGATTATTGTGTTCTGTATGTATGTGCGAGAGACAATTATGTGTGACATTTCAGGTTTAGAAAAATGCAAACAAATTTGATAGAAATCTGATTTTTAAAAACCCAGAAAAGTTAATAATTTTCACAGAAAGCAGTTGATATGTTTTATATTATTTTAAATGACAATGATATATTGGAAAGGAATGTAAAGTGTTTATTTTCTTCAGCTTTAGCAACTTTGCTAATCACTGTGTTTTCATTGTAACAAAAAATGAAATGAACAAATAATAAATAATTTTTAAAAACTATTTCTGGGGAAACAACGCTATCTCACTGGGCTTAGTCACAGAGATTTCTTGTACAGAGAAATGGATGTAAAGGGTAAAGAGTTTATCATGCGGTATGTTAGCGACAAGTGCATTCGATCGCTCAAGAATACATCACACATAACATTAGCGACACGTGATTCGTTTACTCAAGAATTAATCAAACATACTAGGCGCGTTCAAGTCAAACCGGTACTTTTTGTTCAAGTTTTACGTTAATGGGTTATAGCGTACTGGAACTTGTGTTATATAACTGCAAGGTGGCGCACTAGCCACGGGACAGATAAATAAAAGTGGCTGACAAGACTGTTCGTGCTTGCATGATACAGCGTGTTGTGATGACGTTTCTTGTGAAAGAAGGTGTGAAACCTGCGGACATTTACAGAAGACTGCAATCACAATATGGTGATGAGACACTCAGCCGCAGTAAGACATTTGTATGGTGTAAACGTTTTAGAGAAGGCTGTACATCCGTGAGTGATGATCCCGGCCGTGGTGGCTCTCAACTGAAAACATTTTTTGGGGTTTTGTTTGCGTTTGCCTTATTTCTCTATTCCCCAAGGTGGTGTGCGTTGCAATACGGTTTCTATTTTGTGCCTGTAGGCCCAGTGCATATCTCTTCTCTTGAAATCTTGAAATCTGCACGTGGTACCTGGCTGCAAAATTACACGAGCAGAGTAGATCTAGAAAGTTCTGTGTTTGTCGGCCAAAACGGCAAGTCACTAAAGAATGAATTCATAAGCGAATGAATGGACATATTAGTTGTCAGCTTTCTGTACATTACATTTTTTTACTGAGTGAAAGCAAAGAAGACCTTAAGCCTGTTAGGGGACATCTATTCCGCTCTAAACAATCCACCTAATCATGGCCAATGTTATGCCAAGTCACACAGTCAGTCGTCTCTTACGACATGCTCTCTGTGTGACAGTGGTACTATTCTTGTCCTTGTCATACACAAAGAACTTAGCGGACCACTCTATCTAGTATGCGCGATAGAAGTAAGAATTTTTTTAAAAATCGGACACGAATTGTATGTAAGGGTCTGCTTCCTCTTGCATTTTCTAAGGGTTTGCTTCCCCGGGGAACGGCTGGTGCTGGGATGGGGATCGAACCCAGCACCTTCGGGTTGTGAGCCGTGTCACTTAACCACTAGCCCACGCCGTCACCCTCATCACAGTTATTCATGTGAATATCCAGATTGTGAAACGCCTTATCCTGGAAAATCGACGAATAACCTGTTGCAAAATTGCACAAGAGGCAAGTCTTTGTCTGGGTACGGTGAACATTATTATTCATAAACATTTGCATTTTTGGAAGGTTAGTGCAGGTTGGTTGCCAAGACAGCTTTCCACTTTTGACCGGCATAGAAGATTTCAAGCCTTCACTGAATTGAAGGAACGTTTTGACATGCCTTTTTGGATCGCTTCACTTTAGAGCCCACACCTTGCTCCAAGCGATTTCCACCTGTTTGGACATGTAAACTAATTTCTGGGATGTCAGCATTTCAGCACTGATGACGAAGTGAAACAGGCTGTCCTGTATTGGTTCAGAAATACTTAAATATTTTTCTACTCGGAATCTTTGAAACATTACTTAACGCTGTGATAAGTGCACACACGTTGCAGAAGATTATATCGAAAAGTAGATGGCATTTTGACTACTTGAAAATGTGTTCATTTTCCCGGTGTTTTCTCTTCTTCTTCGTTCGTTCTCAATTTCCCGCTACCTAGCCATATAAAGGTCTTTGCAAGTAGCAGGATGTTGTCCGGAGAACGGAATGTGTTGTGTCGTAGTTTACAGTTTGACTGCGATATTTGCACCTTTCAGCTCAACACATTCGACTTCAGCAGGCATTTTTAGGAACCGGGTTAGCCTTTCCTTTTCGACCCCTTGTACTTAGGCAGTCTGCTCTATTGCAGCCTGTTATCCAGGATCACTGCGTAGAGGTGTAGAATGGTATTGGCAGCTCAGGTTCGCAGGCCCTGACGTTAGCAGTTAGCTAAGTGTCGCTGACCGCTGCAGCTCATGCGCTGCTCAGCATCTTGATCCCAGTCCTGGTTTGACTTGAACGCGCCGCGTACATTAGCGACAGCTGATTCGTTCACCAAAGCAGTTGTAACACAGAGCCTTAGCGACTGGTTCATTCATTCAAAAATGTAATGTACAGAAAGTTGACAATATGTCCATTTATTCACTTATGAATTAATTCTTTAGCGACTTGCCGTTTTGGCCGACAAACAGAACTTTCTAGATCTACTCTGCTCGTGTAATTTCGCAGCCAGGTACCACGCACGAGCTATCTTCAAGATTTCAAGAGAAGAGAGAATGAAATTCGTCTCACTGTCTGCTTCAACGAGCGGTGAGCCGAGGACATTTCATGGTTATGTTCTGTGCTTGATTACATTTATTCAAGCTTACAAGTATCCGCACGAGCACCGAGCTAGCCTGGAATAGTTTTTCGAACCTGCTTTCGGAAATTACAGACTTCAGAAACAGGTAACTGCCATTTTATGTCCACTAATATCTTACCCTCGTCAGTGGTTCCATCGGCAAAAAGAACAAGGCTACTGTTTCCTTCCATTCATATCGTAATAGGCCACTAAGGAAGGTTGTACATTGTGTTAGCAATTATATCATGTAAAATCATATCTACAAAACCACACTGCAAATGGCTGTAATCACTCATTCTTAAAAGCTAGTTAAAGAGGACAAAAACAGTGTCAGGCTTGTGCTTCAACAAATGAATGCGATTTGGCGTTCTTAAGGGCTTTTCAGGAATGCCAAATGCAGTGTAGGACCTCTGCTTCAACAAATTACTATAATTTGGCATTCCTAAAAGAAAGCTTTTAAGATCAAATGTAGTGCTAGTCTGCCGGAGACGGATGTGTCGGACCGTAAGATGCAAATATCAGTCAAGCTGCAAACTATCGACACAACGCATTCCGTTCTCCGGGCTATATCCTACTACTTGCAAAGCCATGTTCAGGGCTTGGTAACTGGAGATTGAGAACGAAGAAGAGGCGGAAGAAGAAGAAGAAGAAGAAGAAGCAGTGTAAGATCTATACTTCAATACATTGCTGTAATCAGGCGCTATTTTAGAAAAAATACAGAATACCAGCAAACGAAAGTTACAATTTTGAGAACCTGTGTTTTTTCCGGTGAAGCATACGGTTGCTAAACATCGACACTATTATATCAAAGCATGCTTGGGCGGGACTTGAGATTTCGCAACAGATCGAGTTTATTTTAAGTCAGGGGAGTTACGTTCTGCAAAGCCATGTTACATGAGGATGATAATGATGGCTAGAGGAGCCAAATTTCAGTTTCGGACCTATGCTTCAACAAATTGAGTGACGAAAGTTATTGAAATGTCACGATCATCAATATGTTCATAATGAAGATCAAATTTGTTTCCATAGTTTCCTATGGTAGTTTGTGTTGCACTATGTTGTTACGCATTACAATTCAGTGCAACTAACTTCAGCACCCATTATAAAATATGCTTGCTTTCCATCTTGCCGAGTATGAACATATGTATGTTTGGGTTGTGAGCCGTCTCATTAACCAATCCGCTACGGAGCCCACTTGCTACCACATGCTGGTCGTAAGCAATTATTAGGGCACTTTATAATTCGTTCCAGGTGTTAGGAAAACTGACTCCATTACTTTCTTATAGGGCCTAGCTGCAAGCTGGCTAAAGAGAGGTCCAGATTCGATATTAGGAAATATTTTTTTAGTCAGAGAGTGGTGACTGCTTGAAATGCATTGCCAGGGGAGGTAGTGGACAGTTATTGCATTTAAGAATAAATTGGATGCACATCGTTTTTAGAGCAAGGTGATGTAAATGTAACTGGTTGTATAAAGACTCTACGTGGTCTTCTAAACCAGTATAAAGACGTTAAGTTAAGTTATCTCTCTTTCGCCTCTTACGAAGCATAGTGTTACTACTACATTTGGTCACCAACGGACGCCTTTCCCATTTCACGTTGAGTACAATTGTAGTTGTGGTAACCGTAACAATTTATTTCATGCACAATTTTCTTTAGTCATCTTTCACGACAAGGTTGTGAGGGAGCAGCGGTTCTTTGCTTTGCTTCCCGGAATCCAGGCTGGTAAACAGCTGGGATCAGGACAAACACAAACCGACACATGCATCCCAAGACTTATTAAAGAGGAGGAAATAATCGACAACTGGGCCATGCTACGAACATTGTTAATTCAGAATGTTTGCTAGTGACAACGATCATGAAAGTTTGTTTTTTCTGCACTCACAAAGCACTCGCATATAAACATGCACATTTATAAACTTATATATGGGGGTAAGTCGGTTAGTAGGTCATAACCTGAAGATGTGTGGTTCGAATCACTTCTTACGATAGCCTTCAAAAGAAAGTTGTCTAGCGTCATGTGTAGGGGACTTCAGACGACATTGTCATTGCCTGGCGCATGGGAAAACAAGGTATTGTAACTTCTCCTGTTCGTTTGTTATAGAATTGTCGCATTTAAGTTCCGTTAACTTGTATCCATTACTGCTGTTCAAAAGAGAGTGCACTACAAAGCAATATTGAGGAGAAAAGTTATTACGTATATGAACGAGCATAGAAATAGAGCGGCAACATTAGGGAAGTAAAGTTGTTAGAGAAATGACCGTATTTCATATTTTCGGGCAAAGCTCTCGATTGTTCAGAGGGCACCATATATGTGGATAATGCAGATATTAACGCCTTGATTCAAATGAATCGAACTAAGAATGTGAAGTTTACGCTGATATTGATTCAGAAGGAAGTGATTTATAATATACAAAATTTGTTTGCTATTTAAAATGGTTTTTATTGGTAATTATTCCATCTTTTATTCCCTGTCTTCCCAATAATCCTCCTCTTCTATTTCATGTATCCAAATCAATTCTCTATTCCATGTATCCTCATCAATCCTCCTCTTCTATTCCATGTATCCTCATCAATTCTCCTATTTTATTACATGTATCCCCATCAATTCTCCTCTTCTAGTCCATGTCTTACTCTTAGTGGACCTGTGCATCTACAAGGGCATTAGCCCTTGTGCAGGTCCCAACTCTTGTGCAGGTCCCAACTCTTGTGCAGGTCCCAACTCTTGTGCAGGTCCCAACTCTTGTGCAGGTCCCAACTCTTGTGCAGGTCCCAACTCTTGTGCAGGTCCCAACTCTTGTGCAGGTCCCAACTCTTGTGCAGGTCCCAACTCTTGTGCAGGTCCCAACTCTTGTGCAGGTCCCAACTCTTGTGCAGGTCCCAACTCTTGTGCAGGTCCCAACTCTTGTGCAGGTCCCAACTCTTGTGCGAGTTGGTAGTAGCCTGGTGCATTTCTCTGCTTAGTGGGCTGGACTCGAGTAGTGCTGTTTTTTAGTTTTGTGCTGGTCTTATCTCAGTATCCAGTCGATTCTGTCTCTCTCATAATTCTTTTCAATTTGTAAGGGTGCAACAGGATATATATATATATATATATATTGCCTTTATATTTTGAATGGCATTGAAAGTTAAATTCGTAATACTAAAACCCAGAAAAACAATTGCAGAAATGTTTTTCGTGTGTTACTTTAACATGGGAGTCTGTATATCGTAAATTAATCTCTACGAAAAGAGCTTATCTCTAAAACTACGTCGTTACGGAATACTGTAAAGGGGTGCTGACTTTATATTCCGCAACGATATAGGCGGTAGATATATCATTTGTGAAAAGCCATTTTAATTAAATATTTGCGGTAAATTATAGAAATGTGAATTGAAAAATTACGATATTGTGTATATACACGAAACACGGATAAATACACACCGCACCAATTAAAAAAGTGCGATGGCCACGCCTAATTGACTGCGCTCTCGACTCGCTCTGGTGTTTGTGTCGTTTTCTGCTGTTTGCTAATGCCTGTTCGGATTATAATTCACGACGCCTTCACCAGGTGGTATCAACGACTTTATTCTGTGGAAATCATGTGCTTTCGTTTGGTTATCCTATTGTTATACTGCATCCTGCTGCGACTGTGCCTGGCTTAAACCGTAAGAAAACAGTCCAGGATGGCGTTGGACGTTCCCTTTGACTGCACCACAAAATTCAGCCTAGGTTTTCACTACTTAAGGGCCTTCCTGCTTGGACTGAAGCCAACTGCCTCTTGTCTCCTTCAACTGGAGGTTACACCATACCTCTCCCAACCCCACATTATCAGCACAGCAAGAGTCATGCTGACTCGAAGGTGGACACAATCCAGAGGCCACAGGGGCGGAACGCGAAGAAACAAAGAGCCCGGCACGGACAGACGAGAAAAGCCGACACAAACATTGGCTCAACACACGGTTCTCGCGGCTCTCATCTCGAGGCTGCGGAGTACTGGGCTCCACCTGGAGAGTCTGTAGGGATTTCGATCGACACACTACGCATGAACAATCTTCAGTAGTTGGACTTGGTAGTGGTCGATCGTCGTAACGGGCATTTGACGCCTACGCAACGATTATTTTTACTAATGAAGAGAATAATGAATCTGTACATGAAACTATCAAAAGAATTGAGCCAAGTAGTAAAGGATAGCGACTGATAATAGCCCATGCATATAGCAGACATAACGTACTGTTGAAAAATGGCGAACTCATGCTTTTTCAAAATCTACCGACTATCGGGGCATTAATTCCGAAATGAATGGCAACCTATTTAGAGATTGGTTTGAGAAAAATGTACTTCCGTCATTAGATCGGCCCTTCTGTTTGGTGATAGACACTGCTTCCTAACATAAGACTATGCCATTCATTAGATCGGCCCTTCTGTTTAGTGATAGACACTGCTTCCTAACATAAGACTATGCCATTCATTAGATCGGCCCTTCTGTTTAGTGATAGACACTGCTTCCTAACATACGACTATGCCATTCATTAGATCGGCCCTTCTGTTTAGTGATAGACACTGCTTCCTAACATAAGACTATGCCATTCATTAGATCGACCCTTCTGTTTAGTGATATACACTGCTTCCTAACATAAGACTATGCCATTCATTAGATCGGCCCTTCTGTTTGGTGATAGACACTGCTTCCTAACATACGACTATGCCATTCATTAGATCGGCCCTTCTGTTTGGTGATAGACACTGCTTCCTAACATAAGACTATGCCATTCATTAGATCGGCCCTTCTGTTTGGTGATAGACACTGCTTCCTAACATACGACTATGCCATTCATTAGATCGGTCCTTCTGTTTGGTGAAAGACACTGCTTCCTAACATACGACTATGCCATTCATTAGATCGGCCCTTCTGTTTGGTGATAGACACTGCTTCCTAACATACGACTATGCCATTCATTAGATCGGCCCTTCTGTTTGGTGATAGACACTGCTTCCTAACATTCGACTATGCCATTCATTAGATCGGCCCTTCTGTTTGGTGATAGACACTGCTTCCTAACATAAGACTATGGCACCGGAAGACAATGTCCAGTCATCAGCAAGTACAACGAGCAAGATAACACTTTCGTTAAAAAAAGAAGCACATTCAATTTGCGGAAATACTCCTGAAACCTAAATTGGTGTCATTTGTAAAGATAACGCACAGGTCAAAGGCGTTTCACATTGACAAAGCAATCCAGGAGCATGTTCATAGGTGTTTATGGTTAGCACTGTAACATTAGCACTCACATTCTGTAGAATTAGTTTGGGCAAAGGAGAAAAGGAAGGTGGCAATTGGCAACAAACCCTTCAAATTATCATACGTAAAGAAAATTGCATATGCTGCGATCTTAGACATTGACAAATAGTTCTAGATTAGATGTGAGGCATGTGATGAAAGAAGAAGATGATAGGTGGCAGAAAAGTGGTTTTGTAATTCAATCAGCCGGCAACAGCCATAAATCTTATCGAGTCATCCTATTCTGAATAATATTCTAGGTTTATGTATATTTCAAGCAACAATTACATGAATTAATACAATTTTAATCTTATCATGAAACTTATGACATAACATTAAATTTAGAATACAACTGACACAAAAACACATACATTAGTCATACAATATTCTTTCAACACACATATCTTACTGGGAATCCATATATTATAAACATAAATTCACATTTGTAAGGAAACATAATTTACTCATACCCCTATGATAAACGAAGAACCGTCTGTGGCTCTTATTGTATTATCAATTAGTGGAAGACCTGTTAAATGTGTGGTAGGCATTAACGGCAACCACGAGCCTCGTGAAAATAACAAATAAAACGTCAGTGTCGATAAATCTGCATAGTCTACATTATATTTTTTGCATAACACATTAACGTCGTAATGAAAATAGAGGCACATGCACAAATTCATGTTGATAGATTAATGAGTTATAAAGATAATGTATACATTAAAGCGGCGCGTATTTCTGAGAACATTTTTATGGCAGCTGCACTGTAGAACGTATCAGCTTTAGTTAGTTGAGATGACTAGTTCCCTTCCTAGCTGCGTTGCCTTCCCGAACAGAATATACATTTTACAGCTGGGTTAGCTTGAGCATGCCGGATACTAACCTATCAGTTTGGCCATGATCGTAACAGGCGTGAGCTATAACTCCTTCCAGTCGGAAATTGACCTGCAGTATAATTACATTTATTGCAAGATTTGATTAATTTACATGTCTTAGGCGGACCTGCTCTCCGATAAAGTGTAGATGTCCTTTTATTCTTGTGGATTATAGTTTTCACAAACTGGGGTAGACAGTCCAATGGCAATCAGCTTCAGTCGCATCTTACGACATGCCGTGTAGGTTTTTCTTCTTATTCCTCGACAGTATCCTCTTTTTTCAGTGCAAATGCATCAATCAATAATTTCCAAGCAAATTTGTCATGTTCTATTTTCTCCAGTTCCTTCCAACTCCTCTGGGTTTTTCTTGTTTCGACCTCTAGATCTCTTCTCAATTTGTTCTTTGACAATCGTTTGCCTCTTTTTATCTGGCTGTTCTATAACAGAGAATGTCTGGCGATATTGACTTTGGGATTTCGCAATTTGTGGTTTTCCAACGTCGTTTTCTGTCTAAGATTCTGTGCTCCACTTGCCTGTGTCCTGATCTCTCACATAAGATTTTCTGCTCCATTTGCATGTGTCGTGTTCTCTCACATACGATATTGTTTGTAATATCTTCTAACCACTGCTGGCAAAGAAACATTCTCAGAGATTTGTTGATAAAGACCTGTAATTTCCTAATATTGAGTTTAGTAATTGCCCATTTTCTTTCTACATATAAGAAGACCGACTTCAAATTGGAATTGATTTATAGAGTTCCATTTGACAAAGATCACTCTTGCTTTTTGTGTCCTGTTGTTGACATCCCCTTATGCACCGATAGTTTTATTTAAGATTCTCCTATAGTATGTGAAGCTCTGTATCTCAACCAACTGTATTCCTCTCCTTTCTATATGATCTGTTGTTATTTAATGTGTGCCTTTTCTGCACCCTTCTTAACATCTTTTTTTGTGTTGAGATTTTGTCTAGCGTGTCTGCTTTCTTTTGTATTTGAAGTTGGCGATGAGATAGGAGGGATGTGTTGTCTGCAATATCCAGGCCTTCCATGTGTTTAAATAAGGCCAATTGGATTCCGTGTCTGTCATAGGCTGTTATGTCTTTCAAAATTCAATCAACTTGCCAGCCGGGAATAGAAATCTGATGTAAGACAATCCTGACGAATCACAGATTCAAGGTTAAACAATTCTGTGAGTTATACCTAGTGTAGAACTCTACACTGCATGTCCTCAAATGTCTGCTTTATTATACGTACTCATTAGTTTTTGCGGAATCCCGTAATGTCTTGGTAGTTTTCAGAGTGTATCTAAGCTGTTCAATTCTTTTTCATTCTCATCAAAGTTCACATACACATATGAACGTCACTCCATTGTTTACTCTACAGTCATGCGCAGTGTGACTATCTGGTCTGCACATGATTTGTTTTGTCTGAAACCTACTTGCTCGTCTTTTAACTTGGTACACACAGATTGTTAGTATTTCAAGCATAACTTTGAATAACACTTTACCTGGAACCGACAAGAGCATTATTCGTCTTTAGTTTTTACATTATTGTAAATCACTTTTTTTTAGGTAGTTTATCCAGATAGCGTTGTCTGGATCCTTTAGAATACTTTCTTTTAGCCATATGTTTCCAAGACAACTATAAAGCATCTTTGTGTATGCTTTAATATCTGCTTTAATATAAGCTGGTATCCCATAATGCACTGCAGCTGTTAAATCTTTAGAAGGTTAATTGCTTCTTTAAAATCGTCTTATCTTGGCTTACCAAAGTAAACGTTAATGTTTTCAGGTAAAATGTCAGGTGAGTTGACTTGTGTTGGTCTATCTAGGAGCTCTTCAAAGTATTCCGTCCATATTTTCTTTTGTTCTCCAAGACTCGTTATCCTTTTTCTCCACTTGACTTTTATTGGTTTGCGTTGTTATTATTTTCTTTGCAGTTTTCTGGAACAATTATATAAACATTAAAATTGTCCTCTAGCTGAGGCTTGTTCGACCTCCGCAGTCAAACTATCAATGTAGTTTTTCTTGTCTACCTCAATGCACATTTTGAGTACTTTGTGTACATCTGTGTAGACTTGGTGTGCTTTAGCTTACGTTTCTCTAGTTTTTTGCTGTTTAGTAAAGCTTCTTTGCTGTTTAGTAAAACTAGTTTTTTTGCTGTTTAGTAAAACTAGTTTTTGCTGTTTAGTTAAGCTAGATTTTGCTGTTTAGTAGAGCTAGTTTTTTGCTGTTTAGTAAAGCTAGTTTTTTGCTGTTTAGTAGAGCTAGTTTTTTGCTGTTTAGTATAGCTATTTTTTTGCTGTTTAGTAAAGCTAGTATTTTTAAGCTCGTCTCTCTAAAATGTATGTGAGCGTTTTTGTCATTACCCATTCATTGTGTTGGTGGCTATTTTACCCTCAACTTCCTCGCACGTTGTTTTCCAGACCTTTAGTAGCTGTTGCCATTTTTCATCAATACCAGCCCCTATGTCTGGTTGTTTAGTTGCTTGAAATGTACTGCTGAGTGTGAGACTGGACTCTTTCTTCTCATCTTGTTTGAGATATCCCACAATAAAGTATTTACTTGTTATTCTATTTTTTCGCAGTTTAAGTTTAGCTTTTGATATCACCAGATTATGGCCTGTTGCCACATCTGCTCCTATGTAGACTCTGACATTTTGTAAAGTACATAATCTCTTTGTAGACTCCACTATCTTGTCCTATCTTAGCATTGAAGTCTGCCAATACTTTCGTTATATCTTTTGATTTTGTCTCACTTAATAAATTTTGCAGATAGTTGAGGAAACTTTCTGGAATGCATTCTTCGGTTTTGTTAGTTTTACAGTAACTTTCTATGCTTGGTTTTACCTTTTCATTTGGGATCCTAAAGGATGCTCGGAACAGACGTAATACAGCTGCAGGCCACTCAATAAGAGCACTCTGGGCTTCTGCTGCTAGCATATTTGATGTTCGAAGCATCTTGTGCTGATTTACCTTAGCGCTTGATGAAGATTTTACGGTAGCTGGTAACAGTAGCTCATAGTATGTATTGTCCTGTGGTGCGTTTGGAGAGGTAGACAATGGCCTTCCTGGCTTCAGTAGGCTGGCCACTATGACGATTACAATATCGATCCTCACTTGCACATAGACTAGTGTGATACAGCCTGTTTCTATAAGCACGAACAATATCGATTCTCATCTTGACATAGACTGCTGTGATACCCCCTATTTCTAGGAGCACGAACGAGGACGTGAGATAGTGTCTTGGTCAGCGTATTTCACCTAACTCTGAATAAATTTCGGGATCAAGATGCTGAGCAGCGCGTGAGCTGCAGTGGTCAGCGACCCATAGCTGACTGCTAGCGTCAGGGCCCTCGAACCAGAACTGCCAAGACCCTTCTACACCTCCACGCTGTGATCCTGGATAACAGGCTGCAGCAGGGCAGACTGGCTAAGGAGAAGGGATCGAAGAGGGAATGCTAACCCGGTACTCAAAAAATGCTTGCTGAAGTCGGATGTGTTGGACCGAAAGGTGCAAATATCACAGTCAAGCTGTAAACTACGACACAACGCATTCCGTTATCTGGACTACATTCTGCTACTTAAGCCCTTTCAGGGTTTGGTAGCGGGAGATTGAGAACGAAGAAGAAGAAGAAGAAGAATACCTTTCGTTCCTCACGTCAGCATAAGTGCTACCCTTCTACTGTATAATACTTTCTCTTCTTCGTGACCTGAATACAAAATTGTTTGGCCTGGTTTTAGCTATACTGTGCCTGCTTGTGTCTATCTATCAACTGTCTAGAAAAGACTACTTCGTCTCTGAAATGACCAAAACAGAATAAAACACGACCTGTACACTCAAATGAAGATAGGTAGCACCAGCTTATGTTACTGCGGTCTGGCAAACACGACAGAAGCACATGTACTTCAGGACTGATTCCAGCACACATATCTGGAGAGAAAGATGTGTCTCACGTTTACTTCCCTCGAGGAGAAGCTGTAGAGTGGTATTACGACACTGAAAAGGACAGCATACTTTATTGAAGAATCTAAATGAGCAATGATAGGATAAGAAGATGACGTTTTTCTGTCCAAGGATGCCGATGGTGTATTTTTCCTTTTGTATTACAATTTGAGTTTGAGGTCTTCCTTGTTGACATGACTAGGAAACCAGTTTCCGTGCGGGTTTGGCTGGTCCTCGCCGCAGATCCTGTTGAAGGCCTTTCTTATTCAAGGACGCTCGTTAGATATGTTGATTGATGTTTTTGAAGCACGAATGTTTTAATGCGATGGGAACGCTGACATGACGTTCAGTCCTCCTCTTTTTCAATCCAGGCTTGGAACAGGCTATGGCAGAGTTGCCTAGCAAGTTACCTTGTTACAATATTTGCTTGTCAATTAGGCTCCGGTAACACATAGGCGACTTAATTCGTTTAGTTGTCCAATCATCTATTCCTAACAGTCGTGTGGATATGTTGAAATACTGCTCTTTTCAGAGCGAAGTAAATTTTAACTTTGCGCAAAAGTGTAGTCTTGGATGTCGATTATTGATTTTACGTTTTAATTATCAAATTCCTTAATTTGAAACTACACATGTTCATTATTTGTTTAATGCTTACACGATCATCTAGGACAATATGTGTTCTATGCTTGATGGTAATGAAGTCAGAAAGTAATGGTCAACGTTTATGTATGTATCAAACTTAGTCTACTTTCCAGAATAGAAAGCTGCCCGTGAAAACACGAAAGACATTTGGATGTTTGTAAGGGCAAGTAGGAAAGAAGTTCGTTTAGGCGGCAAGGGCAGTCGTGCAAACCATCTACGAGCACGGTATAGGGCTGAGTCTCAGGCTGCGTGATTTGACCTAACCAGGTGCTGACCATGTGGGAGAAAGTCTTTTCCCATTCTTGGTGCCCTGGCCTACGTTAAGAGTTGATAGGCGGGCGCATCTTTGGCAAAGATTGCTAAATACCCAAATATGGTCAAACAGCGACGGTTTAGCATGGATGTGTTCCTTAACTCATCTCTTGTAGCAAGACGCGTTCTTCGAATGGATGATTGCATTTCGATTCCAGAGTACCTATTACTTCACTATCGTTTCTGCTGTTGGTGTATATGTTTTTCAGATGCAAATATACTTCTCTCTGAGATTGTTATCCCTACTAGACTACGATGCGTGTTCCAATGCAACCGGACCTAACTGCACAAAGTGAACATATGTACGATTAACGCAGTGACGTCACTTCTGGTGTAAACATCACATACTAACCGTCAAGTTTGCAAAATTTCATTATCATTCGACTTATAGTTTCCTCGGCAGACCGTTAAAAACATGGCGGGTGTGACACTTGAAGAATGTCGACCAGTTGACATTGATCGTAGAATGCAGGAAGTGTATGGTGACAAAAGTGTGTTGAAGAAAACAGTGAATAACAGGGCAACGATGTTTAAAGAAGGACGTGAGTTAACGAAAGATCTTCCAAGACGAGGTCAGGTGCATATTGTTCCGTCAGAAGATGTCATTGCCAAAATTGATGCATCAATTCGGATGGACCGTCGCCGGATGTTACGTTCGCTAGCAGAGGAATTTGCTGTGTCGCAAAGGACAGTTCAAATGATGGTTAGCAAGAAACTGAAGTATCGTTACCCTTTGTGAACACCGTCCCACACTTCATTTTCTCAGTGACGTCATCATGCGCATCGTACGTATGTTCACTTGGTGCAGTTAGGTCCGATTTCATTTGAACACGCCTCATACTTTCTTAATAATTTTTTACCTCGGACTTCCCCCCGACTCCTTACTGACCATACAACCCTGCTTATAGTTGATTGAAGCGTATTTTCACCAAGGAAAAGAATGTTAATATTAAAAACCAACAACCTTAAATGCAGATGTATTGAGCCAACAACTTGGCATAGTAAGACGAATTTATTCTGAAGAAAACAAATACACCATACCACTCCATTCTATACTGAACAATTATCATTAGGTATACCAAGAACATATTTAAAACTATCTCATCTCCATTATATGTTTTTTTCTAAATCATAAAACTTCATATATAATCAGGACCCACAGGTGGCACCTGGAGATAAAATAATAAGGTCACCGTAAGCTTCCGTCCATTTGTAAAACACGACTAAAATGGGTTTTGTATAGTGCTAGCAGTGCTTTGATAAATACTACACCTGAAAGAACCAGCTGCACTGTCTTCTTTCTCCTTCGCGTAGTCAAAAGGAGACAAGACAAGACAGCTAGGATTAGTAGCAGTAAAATGCAGTTCTAGTTCAATCTGTGACTTCCAAGACTTGCAATGCATTCAATACGTTGAGTTTTTTTTTTCTTAACGCGTATTTGTTTTTGTTATTTAAAACTGCACTTGCTGAGTTGAGCTAACTCTTGACGTTTCTTTGGTGGCGAGTTACAGTGGCTCTGTGTGTTGGTTATCCCACACAGGGTAGATGCTCTCAAATTCATGCACACGACGTCATTCGAAGAGACCGAAGACCTGCTGAATGTGGAATAGATAACTATAGAAATAAAATCCCACTCATGAATAACTTTGTAAGTAACGCATTTTCCAGGGATGTTGATGTTTCGAATGCCCACAATGAGTAGGTTTACTTTTTTG
Source organism: Ariolimax columbianus (assembly GCA_036924085.1). Lineage (NCBI taxonomy): Eukaryota > Metazoa > Mollusca > Gastropoda > Stylommatophora > Arionidae > Ariolimax > Ariolimax columbianus. Next base: position 83,359,155 of record JAVGWX010000007.1, on the reverse strand, counting down.
TGCATCCTGAAAAGGACGTTAAGTGGTGGGTTGCAGTAGCTTTCCTCACATCCCGCGCGTGCTGATGAAGGTGGACCGGGTTCTTCATGCGGTTGTTCTATGCTTGGCTTCATCTGCGTGTCGCTCACTAATACGGGGATCACGTCGATCCCTTACTCTGTTAGCCAGATATCCATGAAAACAGCCCGTTTCTAGAGAGGGCTACAAGGAAGCCGAAGTGAGGGTCTTGGCCAGTATATTTTTCCTTATCGTGACTAACATGTATGATCAGTATATTGTGCCTGACGAGACGTTAGTCTTCCTCCCCTTTTCCAGGAAACGAAGCATGAAGAAGAAGATGAAGAAGAAGAAGAATAAGAAAAGAAAGAAGAATAACAAGAAAGCATACATTCTAGTTTACAATAGTTTAAAGCCAGCTTGCCAGTGTCTGAATAATACAGAAAATAAACAAGCGATAAACAAATATTTGTTCATAGTAAAATTATCCTTTTACAAAATAATACATTTTTCAGGTATACACATAAACGAGTAAGAAAAATTCGTGATGTTATGAATACGACCAATTGGCAAATGAAACTTGCAGTTCACATAACAGAGGGAAGCAATGCACCTTATTTATTTGTTTACATGCAACAAAGAGAAAATATTTTGGACAGTTAGACACAACCAAAACAAATGCATGATATCCGTAGAATCTGTAAATCTTGGAGAAAAATGATAAGGCGTGTTAGTCGACAAGGTAATTCAACAGAAGAAAATGAAAGTTTATTTTTTCAAGGAGTCAAAATGCGATTTATTTTTCGAAATAATCTCCTACAACGTTTATGCACTTATTCCTGTATTTAAGTAATGCTTTAAAAGCTTCAGCCCAGAAAGATTTGTCAGTATGTCTGAATCAATCCAGGACAGCCTGTTTCACTTCGTCATCAGTGCTGAAATGCTGACCTCACAGAAATTCTTTTTTATGGTCCAACAAACAGCTTGAAATCCCCTCCCCCCTCCTTGGAGCGAGGTCTGGACTGTTAGGTGGATGGGGCAATATCTCACAGCCGAGTTGCTGCAGATGGCATATAATGCGGTGAGTCGTCTGATGTCGAATGTTATCTTGCAGGATCAGGATGCCCTTTGTGATCAAACCAAACCGTCTTTTCCTCAGACGTTTACACACATCACTCATGTACTATTCACAGTTGATAGTGGCACCACGGGATAAAGAATCAATATTCAGGATATGGCGTTTCACTATCTGGATATGACAGAAATGACTGGTGGGTTGAAAGCCACCACGGCTTGGATCATAACTCACATATGGCCTTCTCTAAAACGTTTACACCACTCAAATGTCTTACTACGGCTGAGTGTCTCATCACAGTATTGTTATTGCTCGTTTTTGTAAATGTCCGCAGGTTTTATGCCTTCTTTCACAAGAAACGTCATCACACTACGCTGTTCCATGCAAGTACTAACAGTGTTGCCCAACATTTTTATTATTCTGTCCCGTGATTGGCCCATGGCAAGTGTGCCAGCTATCAGTAATAGAACACAAGTGCTTCTAACTAATGATAGTAGTTCCAGTACGCTATAGCCCATTCAGACAGAACTAGAACAAGAAGTCCCGGTTTGATTTGAACGCCTAAATACTAATTCGCTTTAATTAGAAATATCACCACACATAAATGTAAACGAAACGGCAGTAGTCAGAATATATATATATATATATATATATATATATATATATATATATATATATATATATATATATATATATATATATATATATATATATAGACGAAAAATATCACAAAAAGATTAACGGCTAAATAAGTGAGTAAGTGTCCTTCTTCACGTAGTGAGAGTATCGATCAAATTTAATTGGATATAGGAACTGCATACCCAGAGTGCTTGAAGAGTGGAATGCTGCAAGCGGAGGTTGAGCTACCACGTCAACAGCAGAAAAGGCATGGCAGCAGGTCTACGAGTAAGCAAAGGCACGATTCGGGCAGCACAAAGGATTGATGTGCTTTCAACGTCCTCTGGTCGTACTGCCATTGTTTAGTAATGGTCCATACCTAGGGTCATAGGTGAAGACATTCGGGCAGCAGGGACATCCCCTAGTCTAATTGTAGTCAATCATTCCGTTAACGACACTTGCTCAGATATCTATGGTCGGGTAGCAGACTTAACTTCTTTATCGGCCCTTGCACTGTGCCGCACCACCCCAGTCTCAAAAAAAGGGGGAGGGGGCTCACCAGATCTATCCTGGTAACCGGCACTTGCACTGCGCTGCACCGTCCCAGTCCCAAGCTGGCCGTGTACGCAGTCGACAGGCGCCATAACAGGTGCTTACGAAAGGCCCTAGGGTCGGCTCCAACCAGAACACAAGCCGGCTACTGACATCCCCAGATCCCAGTAAAACTGAGGCATTTGATATCTCCTGACCCTGAACAACATCCGGTGCCCGCCATCCTTGGCCTATATTCTTAGCAGACCATATTCTAAGCACCGTTAATATACCCATGGCTAGAATCTTTGTAGACGAGCATTTCTCTGCTGCTGATGATCTCTTCCTACACTCTCGTGGTCAGTCATGGCACACTGGCTTAGCCCTCGTTCTCCGTCCGCATATGACAGAAAGCCTTCCCATTTGGTGCATCATGTCCAACAGGTTACTACTATATGCCAGGCTGCGACACAGACATGACCACACTGCCATCATAGTCCTCTACGCACCCACTGAGGACTACCAGCCGCACCAGAATGATTTTTTCTACTCACAGCTCGGCGCCACCTCCCAGTCTATCCCCGCTCACATACCCCATCTTGCCAGGTTTAAACGCCTCACCGGACACCAATCGAAGCGGCTTTGAACCCGTCCTAGCACCATTCGAAAAAGGAACTTCAAATGACAACACCGCCAGATAGATGTCCTCCAACGGTACGCTACGATATCCAACGATCACTGGTATACCTGGATTACTAACGGCCAGTTCTTCTTTTTCTTTTGTTCTACTGCCCTTGCCACGAGACCTCAAAGAGAGGCGGGATGCGTAGATATCTAGTTATCGCCAGGTAAGAGGATTGTGCTGTCTTTAGGTGTAACTTCCTCAGTGTGTCAGAGACGCACTCGATCCATAAACGTCAAGGTCTGCCCCTTGCACGTGGACCGGAGACATGTAAATGATTTGTTCTTGCTGCAGGTTCGCTTCGCATGTTTCCCACCTTCCTGTACTTGAGCATTAAAAAAAACATAAGCTGTAAATCAATTATCGGCCAACATTGTAATTGACCCTCTGTAAATGTAAAGAACAAATACAGCTCCGCTAGCAAATACAGGAAAACTATGTATACTCCAGCATCTTGACCAGTACACCACTGGTACACCAGTAGATCCAACGACCTCCAGAGCAAACAAAATCTGGACTGCATCTTCAGCGTATTGTGTACTGGAGTACTGTGTACTGGAGTACTGTGTACATGTGTGGAGTCCCTATCGTAGAGGGGATTTAAACATGCTAGAAAGAATACAAAAAAGAGCGACAAAGCTGATAGTGGGATTCCAGAATTACAATTATGAGGAAAGACTCAGAAAAATCGACCTACAGTGTCTAGAAGAGAGAAGAATTCGTGGTGACTTAATACAGGTGTATAAGATGATCAGAGGAATGGATTAATTAGACTATAACAAGTTTTTTTAAAAATACAGTCACCCACTAGAACAAGAGTGCATAGCTACAAGCTGACTAAATATAGGTCCAGATTAGATATTAGGAAATATCTTTTTAGTCAGAGAGTGATGAATGCTTGGAATGCATTGCCACGGAAGGTAGTGGAGGCAAGAACAGTTAATGCATTTAAAAATAAATTAGATGCGCATAGCTTTTAGAGCAAGGTGATGTAAATTAAACTGGTTGTATACAGACGCTGCAGAGACTTCTAAACCAGTATAAAGACCTTAAGTTAAGTTAAGGTCGACATATGTAACATGGAGAGGACAGTTCAATTACCGAGTAAAAGAAGATCAAGAATGGCATCAATGGTAGAACGGCAGGAAGTGAGCCGAAACGTGCAACGGTTTTGAACTGCAATGGAATATTGCGTGACCAAGAGGTGGTCAACAGGAAGTGATTCTATATTGTAGCCAGTTGTTGGTTTCTACCTTGGTGTGGTTTGGTAGGAAGACTAACGTCTGGACAGGCAAAATATACTGATCAGACATGTTAGTCAGGGTCAGAGAAATTATACTGATCAGACATGTTAGTCAGGGTCAGGGAAATTATACTGATCAGACAGGTTAGGGCCAGGCAAAATATACTGATCAGACATGTTAGTCGGGGTCAAACAAAATATACTGATCAGACATGTTAGTCAGGGTCAAACAAAATATACTGATCAGACATGTTAGTCAGGGTCAAACAAAATATACTGATCAGACATGTTAGTCAGGGTCAAACAAAATATACTAATCAGACATGTTAGTCAGGGTTTAAACAAAATATGCTGATCAGACATGTTAGTCAGGGTCAAACAAAATATACTGATCAGACATGTTAGTCAGGGTCAAACAAAATATACTGATCAGACATGTTAGTCAGGGTCAAACAAAATATACTGATCAGACATGTTAGTCAGGGTCAATCAAAATATACTAATCAGACATGTTAGTCAGGGTCAAACAAAATATACTGATCAGACATGTTAGTCAGGGTCAGGGAAATTATACTGATCAGACAGGTTAGTCAGGGCCAGGCAAAATATACTGATCATACATGTTAGTCAGGATCGAGCAAAATATACTGATCAGACGTGTTAGTCAGGGTCAGGGAAAAAATATACTGGCCAAGACCCTCACCACGGATTCTTAGTAGCCCTCCCTGGAAACAGGCTGTTTTCTTGGCAGCCTAGTTAACAAGGTGAGGTATCGACGTGATCCCCGTAGTAGTGGGCGACACGCAGATGAAGCCAAGCATTGCACAACCGCCTGGTCCACTTTCATCAGTACGCTCGAAATGTGTGGAAAGCCGCTACAACCCGTCACTTAACGTCCTTTTCAAGACGCAAAAAAGAGTAAACCTACTCATTGTGGGCATTCGAAACAACAACATTATTCTTTGTGTGGTATCTGGGCGAAATGGCAATGCTTGATACAAAGTATACGGTGATCGGTGCTGACGGTGGCCTCTGTGGTACGAAGCACACTGTAGGATTGAATTAGGTGTATACATTTAAGATGATCGTAATTGTCAGGGAGATGCCTGTTTGTAAGTTTTAGTTGGTCACACGTGCGATGGAGAGGACTGTGAGTTTTAGTTGGGGACACCTGTGAAGGAGATGACTGAGTTTTAGTTGGTGACTTGTGAGGGAGATAACTGTGAGTTTTATTGGTCACTTGTGAGGGAGATGACCGTGAGTTTTAGTTGGTGACACCTATGAAATGAGAGAACTGTGAGTTTTAGTTGTGACACTTGAGAGGGAGAGGACTGTAACTTTTTGTTGGTCACACTTGTGAAAGTAGATGACTATGAGTTTTAGTTAGTGATTTGTGAGGGAGATGACTGCCAGTTATATTTGCTCCCACATGAGAGGAAAATGACTGTCTGTGAGTTTTATTTGCTCCCACTTGAGACGGAAGTGACTGTGAGTTATATTTGGACACACTTGTAAGATAGATGACTGTTCGTGGATTATATTTGTTACCACTTGAGAGGTAAATGACCGTTTGTGAGTTATATTTGGTCACACTTGTGAGGGAGATGACTGTTTGTGAGTTATATTTGGTCACACTTGTGAGGGAGATGACTGTTTGTGAGTTATATTTGGTCACACTTGTGAGGGAGATGACTGTTTGTGAGTTATTTGGTCACACTTGTGAGGGAGATGACTGTTTGTGAGTTATATTTGGTCACACTCGTGAGGGAGATGACTGTTTGTGAGTAATATTTGGTCACACTTGTGAGGGAGATGACTGTTTGTGAGTTATATTTGGTCACACTTGTGAGCGAGATGACTGTTTGTGAGTTATATTTGATCACACTTGTGAGGGAGATGACTGTTTGTGAGTTTTATTTGGTCACACTTGTGAGGGAGATGACCGTTTGTGAGTTATATTTGGTCACATTTGTTAAGAATGCTAATATATGTATAGTCTCACACGAATTAAGAAGTAATGCCTGCTGCACTCTGTTCTTTTTAAAACAAAATTAAGCGAAATACTGATTTTTGATATCTAAATCGGTTAGTTTTTTTATTATCTGTAGAGAGAGAGAGAGAGAGAGAGAGAGAGAGAGAGAGAGAGAGTTGATTTAGGGAAGTTTGTGAGGAGTGAAGCGAGGCGAAGGGGACACTCTGTTCTTGTTGAAACAAAATGGTTATCGTTTAATGTAAAATGTGTTTGATGTGTGGTGTATTTTTAATTTCCAAGACGGTTAGATAGATAGACAGATGAGTAGACACATAGTTACAGAGAGGGGCTGGTCCTGAATTAAACAAGATACACATCGGGTGTACTAAGAACTACTAAGATCAGGAACACTTGCAACATATTTCATGAATTTGTTGCATGTTATAATTATTGATGGCTGCTTCGTGGTCGTGTTCTTCTTTGAAGTTTCTTGCGCACTAAAATCACAATGATCTATGTAGATGAAAACCTCAAGCCTTTAGTTATATTTCATTTTCATATAAATGTTTCATATTGAAGAAAAGAAATTGTGATTTCAAATCCCCTGCTGCCTTACAGGAAAGGAAGTGAAAGCCAAAAGCTATGGTGAGTTAACCTCAACAAAAAGGAATGTCGAAGGTGGATGTGTTCTTCTGTGTGTTGTCAGAACCCAAAAGGAGAGCGAAGAATGGCTAAACTGTAACCCCTCAGACATGCCGCAAGGTATGACTAGTATGGTTTGGGCATTGGTCCATCGTGTAGAAATTAAACTCCTCAAGAAAAATAAAAGGAGACCTCTGTTGCTGTTCGAAACTACTCGTGCTTTGTTTAGTTAACTATTGACGACGTTTTTTTTGTCGCTGGTTACAGTGGTTCTTCTTTGAGGTGGACTTGAAGAGGTGGACACAGGTCCAAATGTCTGTAGGACAGTGTAAAGCCTCTCAGTAAGCTCACCACTATTGTGATCACAGTGCCGATCCCCGTTTCGTTGGCCATGCTGCGGTGAGATCGCCTGTTTGGAGGAAGCACGGCGAGAACAGGATGGTTGGTCTTGATCCGTATATTTCAGCCGTCCCCGAGTTATTCTTGGTTCTGAAGAAGATCTCTACGCCTCTTGGTATAGTAGGAGAAAAGCAGATAAGTCAACAAACACTGATGTGCCGGATCGAAAGACCTATAGGTATATCAGTTCAATTGAACGGGATCAAGACGCTGAGCAGCGCATGAGCTGCAGTGGTCAGCGACCCATAGCTGACTGCTAGCGTCAGGGCCAGCGAACCAAAGCTGCCAAGACCCTTCTACACTTCCACGCGGTGATCCTGGATAACAGGCTGTAGCAGGGCAGACTGGCTAAGGAGAAGGGATCGAAGAGGGAATGCTAACCCGGTACTCAAAAAATGCTTGCTGAAGTCGGATGTGTTGGACCGAAAGGTGCAAATATCGCAGTCAAGCTGTAAACTATGACACAACGCATTCCGTTCTCTGGACTACATTCTGCTACTGAAGCCCTTTCAGGGTTTGGTAGCGGGAGATTAAGAACGAACGCAGAAGAAGAAGAAGAAGAAGAAGAAGAAGAAGAAGTTCAACTGAACAATGCGTTTCGGTTTTGTTAATGTTTGCTTTTCTGGATTCTACTCGTTAAGGCACGCACTTTCAACCCGACCGTAATCTTTCAGGTTATATCATGGCCAGTGTATGGATACGTGTGTGTATCTGTTTGGGATGTGTTGCTTATGTGTGTTCCACTATTGTGGTACCGCAGTTTTGTGGTATAGCAATATTGTGGTACAGCAGTTTTGTGGTATAGCAGTTTCGTGGTGCAGCAGTTTTGTGGTACAGCAGTTTCGGGGTGCAGCAGTTTTATGGTACATCAGTTTTGGGGTACAGCAGTTTTTGTGGTACAGCAGTTTTGTGGTGTAGCAGTTTTGTGGCACAACGTAAATGGTGCAATAAGAAACAGACAGAACGATCAAGATGGAAGACATAATAAATTGGACAATTTAATGAGCAGTAACTGTAGATAAAATCTACCAACAGGCGTCGCTTACGACAAAGTTAGGTGTAGACCTTCCATTGCGCTCGATTGACCATATGTTTTTTATAATAGCTTGACCAAAGAGCTGATGATTCGCACAATGATCCCAATAGTAGTTAACCTAGACAGAAGACTAGCATTGTACTGCCAACAGGAAGGCAGATGTCCACCTTCATTACTCCATCTAGAGATATAAGTAGAACAACCAATACCGACGTCTGAGTTGCAGAAATGTAGAGAAAATGTACCGCGATGAATTTCCGTTATCGACACCCTCCAGTCGACCTATTTTTAAATAGTTGCCTGGATTATTGTAATCAAAGAAAAGGCAGCCACACTTAAGAGAAAGGTGAGGCCTACTGCAATGAAGTTTCGAACACTTCATCCCTGACAGAAGTGTCTGCTATGGAACTCAAGGCAAAGACAAAGGCCGCCGTCCATCGTAGACGATGATGGTATAATTAATTTTGCTAGCGCTATTTTTAGCAAGGATTAACTGCGCTACTTTTTATCCTCACTCTCTCGTCTCGAGCCGCCCGACCCCTTTACCCTTATTACAACATGTTACCTGAGACAGTTCAGAATGAGTGAAGAACTCAGCATGTGTAGAATCGAACAACAACATAAAAAAACATCAATAACAACGTAATCAGCCACACCAACAGCATTAACAGCATCAACAAAAACATTAACAGCATTAGCAGCAGCATCATCAACAACAACATCATCGACCTCATTAACAATAACATAATCAACAAGGTCATCAACTGCATCAATATCACTAACAATACCAAATCATCAGCAACAACAACAGCATCAACAATAATAACAATAATAACAACAAGAAGAACAACAACTACATCATCAACATTATCAACAACATCAATAACATGAACCGGAACATCATCAATTACCTCAACAGTTTCAACAACAGCATCAGCAACAACAACAACAACAGCAGCAATAACAACTTCAACAACAACATCAGCAACAACAACAACAACAGCAGCAATAACAACTTCAACAACAACAGCAGCAACAACAACAACAACAGCAGCAATAACAACTTCAACAACAACAGCAGCAACAACAACAAGAGAGTCAGCAACAGCATCAATAGCAATAGCTACAACAAATACAACATCAATAATAACATCAACAATAATAATTACAACAACAAGAACACATCAACAACATCAACATAAAAAAGAATCAGTTCTTGTTGTTCAAAACTGCTAGTGCTGAGATGTTGAATCATGACGACATTACTTTGGTGGCAGTTTACAGTGGCTCTTCTTATTTCCCAAGACGTAATGACAATGGTGGACATTTGTCCTTCGAGCTGAAGTGCAATTCGAGACTTCTCACTTGGTTCACTACCATAGGGATTACACCATCAATCCCCACCTCGCTGGTCACGCTGGTCAGACAGTTGTAACAACCTGTATCTATCTATAAGGGCGATGCGGACTCGAGAAGGGGTTTGTTTGGTCAATATGTTTCACCTGACCCTGACCTAAATGTTAGCTACCACTGTGATACTGATACTAAAATAAAGGGTAAAAATGGAGAACTTAAAGCTAAAGAAGCAGTTCTCTTCGTTGGAAGAAGTATATTTCTTTCTCCACACTCCACCCTCTCACCCAACCTCTCATTTTACCCCCCCCTCCCCAACCTCTCTTCTCCATTCCCTCTCCTTTTTGGAGACGGGACATATTTGCAAATTAGAAAGGGGGAAATTATTTATTTCATGTTCTTACCTGAGGTTTGAACTAGAAGACATGAACGCCGTCTGCACACCTAATTTATTATGCCAAGACACTTCCTGCTGCTTGTTTTATGGAAACCTACATGCGTGTGTATGTGTATGCAAATATATATATATATATATATATATATATATATATATATATATATATATATATGTGTGAGTGTGTATGTATGCAGGTAAGTGGGCGCATATATGTATGAAATAATGTGTGTGTACATGTATGTATGACTATATAAGTGTATATATTTATACGTGCATCATGTGAATGTTTGTGAGCATACTTATAAGTGTGTATATAGACGCTTATATGTCTGGAGGTATACGTGCAGGTATGCATACATAGGTATATGTGTGTATTTAGACGCTTATATGTCTTGAGGTATACGCGTAAGTATGCATACATTGGTATATGTGTGTTTATGTAGGCATATATATGTGTATAATAATGTGTATTATTTACAGTGCCTAGCGATTAACACTTTAAAGTTTCAGATACGATTATCTCTCAATCCTGAATAATAGGGGAGGTCTTCGTATTAATCTCTCGATCTTTGCTTCATTGTGGCTAGTGGACATCATCATTATAATCACATTTTTCTCCCTGATTCTCCTTAAGAAATAGGGCGGCAACAGATGCTCTTCCTCAGTTCTTATTCTGTCCCGTCTTCTTGAGTTCCGCCCACGAGACCCTGATTGAGCTGACTTCATTCTCGACCGTTCGTCGCCAGGTGTTGCTGGGTCTCCAAACTCTTCTCATTCCCTTCTGATTTTTTTGTTGTTGTGGGTGGTCGGGGCGGAAGGGGGGGGGGGGGGTACGAATAATACAGAGGGAGAAATAAATGATGGGGAGAACATCACAATGGAGAAACTGGAGCAGCACTGGAGAAATTAAGTCGACAATACAGCTGGGCATGATAGTATAACACCAGAAATGGGGAAGTAAACACTTATTTTACGTGTTCATTGTACCATGTCATACTGCAGATATCTAGTTTAGTTTAGTAGAAAGTACAACTACAGTAGGCTGTTGTGGTTTAACCAATACGTGTTTTGTTCTCCATATTGTGGAGAATCTCAGCACAATGTACTAAGTCCGTAGCGCCGGGGAGGATTCCCTAATAGATTATGTAGATTTTAAAACATCATTTTGAGATCTAGAGTTCAGCCACCCATACTCAAGTAGCGTTTCCGTCGAGCAGATCTTTCATCGTACATGTGTGTTGTAGGTTCGGGCATGTTCTTGATCCTGGACAGCAGTTCATTCGCAAGAATGGGTCGTCACTGTATCCTCATCTCATCAGGTTTTTTTCTGCATCAGGTGGACCAAGACCGTTGTCAATGTAAGGTTCTCCATGTTGGATATGGTAGAAATGCTAGAGTGCAACCTTCTTCTGCAGCTTTATCTACGCGGACTGCTGTTTGTAGTGATGGAACTCTTTCCGGGGCTTCTTTAGAGAGGTTGTGTTCTTTGTAAGAAACTTCTTCTAGACTTTAGTCTCATTTTCTGCTGTTGGTGTCCGTACATTGGGTGTCTCGGGCTGTTCGTCTATTTGTCACTCTCTTCTGCTGTTGGTGTCCGTACATTAGGTGTCTTGAATCTTTGGCCCATTTGTCACTCTCAACATCTGCTGTTGGTGTACGTACATTAGGTGTCTTGAATCGTTGTTCTATTTGTCACTCTCAACTTCTGCTGTTGGTGTCCGTACATTAGGTGTCTTGAATCTTTGGCCCATTTGTCACTCTCAACATCTGCTGTTGGTGTACGTACATTAGGTGTCTTGAATCGTTGGTCTATTTGTCACTCTCAACATCTGGTGCAACGTTGTTTTTTGCTCCAGATGGGTGCTATACCAAGTATGTGGTATATCTTTAGAATAGGGTCGGTTTTAGACACTCAGTCACGATTCAGACTATCTCATTGATGGTGGTATCGGAATGCTTATAGTGTGTGGACCGTTCCAATACTTGTGCCGTGTATTCCGCTGCGAAGAAGCATAGGGCAAGTGCCGATGTTCGGAGGCCAGACTCCTATGCTCCACATGTTGTACCGGTAAGTCTGTGGATGATGTTTTTCCTTGAACATACTTTCCGTTTGATTTCTTGGCAATGTGCCAAGTGTGTGGTCTAGTTTGGCACCCAGGTATTTGGAGAATGTGAGTGGTCCAGCTAGTTGCTTTTGTCATATAATCTTTATTTTCCTTTTGGCCGCTCTAGATTTCAGATGGAGAAAACCTACTTGTATTTTGTTTGGGTTTTGTTTAAGGTAGTTTCCATGGTAATGCTTTCCTAAGTCTTCAATGACGTTGACCAGCTTGTGTTCAATTGCCTCGAAAATTGTTGATTGTGTGGCAGCTTCCGTATCGTCAGCATATAAGAACTGCCTCAACTCTGTATTCGTCCGTTGGTTAATTAGTGCATATAATAAAATACATGGGACCTTTAGGTGAACTGTTACTCTTGAACGTTCGTCGGGCAGCCTGGCACCACAAGCTTATACCAAAGGACTGAGAGATAGCTGTCATTATACCATTATCAAAAAATGTTGACAACCGACATGGGGAAGACGTACGTGTTCTTGGCAAAACCTAGTCTAGGATACTGGAATAGAGACAAAGACATCTGGCTGAGTCACAAGTGGACGAATCCAAATTTAGTTTCAGGGAAAACGTAATGGTTCAAAATCCTTATCTTCACACTCAAGCAATTAGAAAATCTCTTGAGTATGATTATGCAATTGACCTCTGTTTCTTGGACCTTGAGAAGTCACTCGATAAGGTTGCCTGGAGCAGGCTTTAGGACTGCCTAGAAAAGAAGAACATACCGACACCCTCGATCTCCGCTGAGCAGAATTTGTATAAGACATACTCAAACTACAGTAGGACAGGAAACCAAATGTCAGAGGAGTCCAAGATCACCAGTGGCTTAAGACAGGTCGACATGATATCACCATACGGGGGAGAGAAGACTAATGACTTGTCATGCAAAACATACTGATAAGACATGCTAGTCGGGGTCAGGCAAAACATACTGATAAGACATGCTAGTCGGGGTCAGGCAAAACATACTGATAAGACATTCTAGTCAGGGTCCGGCAAAACATACTGATAAGACATGCTAGTCAGGCAAAATATACTGGCCAAGACCTCTTTCTTAACTTCCTCGTAGTTCTCCCTGGAAACAAGATGTGCTTCTTGACAGCCTGGTTAACGAGGTGATGGATCGACACGATCTCCGTAGTAGTGGGCGACACGTAGATGAAGCCAAGAACAGGACAACCGCCTTTAGGACTCCGGTCCACCTTGATCAGAACACACGGAATGTGTGGAAAGTTACTGCAACCTCCACTGATTTGTTGACTAGTAGCACTGTAATATATTTATATTTCCCTTTTTAGTGAAAATTTGCTGTTATTATTCTGGTGATGTGAGTTCCACCTCTGTAAGTGCCTCTCCTGCCACTATTGATGCAACGTGTTCTTCCTTTTCGTGCCATGAATACCTGATGGTTTATCGTGTACTTAGTGTGGTGGATCCTGCATCGTTCCATCTTAACTCTGCAAGACCCAGGAATTTATATCGTTTCACTTCTTTTGCAACTTGGGCCACCTTTCCCGTTTCGTACAAGGATCAGACGTTCTAGGACCCTATCCTGGTTTTTGCCTTCATTGTCAGAAGAAGATGTGTCACTTCCCTCGCCTGACTGTTACCAGGTCGTGCATATCTCGTTTGTGCGAGAATCTCGAGAATCCGACCACTACTACATATAGTTTGATTTTCTGTTGCGGATTCTAAAACAAAGTTTCTTTTGTAGGTTTCGGTTGTTAGCCTAACCCAACCTCCAAACCCTTCGGGGTAGGGAAAGAAGGGGAGGGGCTGTGCCTTGTTAGTCGCTTGTTTCTTGGTGACCTTCTCGGTTTGATTGGGCCTTCCACGAGCACTAGACTCCCTCCGAAATAGCTCCAAAGATCATCCAAGTAGTCAAGCTGTTTTACCACCTCAAACTGGTGCCCATGAGACATTCTACTGGGCATAGAGGCTTCAAACCTTCATGGATAGTGTGTGGAGCTTCCGTCCTAGTCAAGCTAAGGTTTACGGTTTACGGCATCCTGACTTCGAAAGCACCTATTGTCCTGCACATTAAATTGGTTGGGAGAGCATATTAGAATAAATCAACGATCTTCTGCTAGATGACCAAGATGTGGTCGATGAAATTGATATGTACAGACTGCATCGACTTAAAGTAATACGAGGGTTGATTGAGCAGAGGCCAGAGCTGGAGAATTCGACGTAGGGTACAACGGAGAGCTACTGGAATCATCCGCATCAATAACCTTTGTCGTTTGCGGAAAACGATTATGCATCTATGAATCTGCCCGAAGTGTAATGATGTCAGCTGAACATAACACAACGTACATAACATTATATAATAACATTACACAAACATAGCATAACATAAATATAGCATAACATAACGTGACACAATATAAGATAACGTGACTTAACATAACATAACGTGGTATAACATAATGTGACATAACATAACATAACATGACAGTATGTGACATTAAAGGTCCGTCCACAAATGTGTACAGACAAGGACAGATCTTGTTTTGTTCTTTATGAAAGAGTGTGGTCTAGGGGTTGTGAGTTTGCTTACAATCTCAACGTAGCATCTTTAAAAAAACGTGGCGCTCGTATTAATATATCAGGCATATCGTAGTTTTTTTCACTGTTTAACCGCTTTACCTAGTTAACCCAGTTGTAAATAGATGCCTGACACAGTCATGGGACAATTTCGGAGCAGCCACGTGAGCTACTGAATTCGTGCTCTGTCATCGGCACTTTCAACAATTAAAGGGACGCAGAATGTAACGAAGTCGATTTTATGAGTCATTTTATATTTCCATTTAGTACTTTACAAATAGATTTTAAAGTACATGTTATCTATATTGTTGCTGCTGACATGTGTCTTGTTGGTACTATTACTGAATACTGAAATCCTAGTATCGAATCAGGCAGATAAGTGTGAGTTAGTACTATTACTGAATTCAGAAATCCTAATATCGAATCAGCCAGATAAGTGTATGTTGGTACTATTACTGAATACCATAATCCTAGTAGCGAATCAGCCAGATAAGTGTCTAATGCCAGGTTGCCAGAAGCTACCATTTTGTTTTGTAAATGCACCTGGTCGCACCTTAGAAGATGTTGTCCGTGTCTCCCTTGATTTATCTTTGGAACTTTCATTTGGCTATTAGTAATAAGTTTGTCGGTGATTTCCTGCTAGCGGCTTAGTAATGCCTGTGGTGTCCACCCTCCTTGCTTTCCCCTGTTGACATTTAGCTTACCCAGCAGGAAAAAAGTATGTACTCTGCCTTTGGTGGGGCTAGTAACAGTTAAGCTGTCATTGTGTGAGGTCTTGCTCATGGGCGTTTCCCGCCATCACTTCTCTTGTCTATTATTTAGTTCTTTAACGGTGAATGCAACTTCCGTTTGTCTCATTTATAACATGTCATCGCTTATCAGTACATTATCAAACTTGTGTTTGCGTCATTTGATCAATGCCTCTCCTGATGTTTTATTACTTAAATTCAAGAAGTCATGAAATCCCACGATACTTGTTCTCATTCTGCAAGAAGAAAAGACAAGACTTTGTACATCATGTTCTGAGCTAAGCAAGATAGTGAAAAAAGTGCCAGACAGGATATTAGAACAAGAGCAAAAATAAAAAATAACAAAACAAAACAAAAACAACATAGAAATCGCCGGGAAAGCTGAAAAGGTCACAAGACAAGGTGACTTAAAGAAAGTATATAATATAACGAAAATAAAACTAAGACCACGATACATCAGTGACAGACAAACAAGAACAGATTCTATGAAAACGTTAAAGAAACATTAAGTAGAAAGATAACAGAATAAATACAGCTATGCAGATACTTCCTGCCCTCGAATACACCCCCCACCCCCTTCCCATGGGAAAAATGTGCTGTGCAGATTAACAGGAAAGAGGCAACTCTTCAAGCAAGTACGGATGTTTATAATTACGAATGCTTTGCAAATTCTGAGAAACGTCAGGCCTTCTCAGATAGATAACCTTAAAAACTGAAAGAGAATCCTACAAATTGGCACCTAAAATACTAAAACGTTGAACATGAATAGAAAGATTGGAAATTTAATTTCAGAAGCTATTGCAGTGCAATTTGTTTTAGTGGGTGTCGTGGATGCAAGACTTGCACACGCCGGATACTTGAGGAAAGACAGTTAATATATTCAGGAGGTGCAGACATGAACGGGTGTACGAATTTTCTTCAACAGCAATCTGGAAAAATATGTGTGTGGATATTGGACACACAACGATCGAATGAAATTTAGGGTTACACAATTCGATATTGTCATTTTACAAATGTATGCACCAACTCAAGAACACAGTGATTGAGAAATAGAAGAATATACCAAACTTTAAAACTAATACAATCTGATGATTTTCTTATAGAAATAGGAGATATGAACTTCAAAATAAAAAAAAGGGAAATAAAGATATATAGTAGGACAATTTGGACTGGCAAAAATGTAACGACAGAGAAGATGGACGTAGATTTTTTGCAGAAAGAATCCATTAATTATATGTAAGACATTTTTCTAACAATCTACAATAAGATTATACGACGGGAATATACACATTTTCCAACAATCTACAATAATATTATACGACGGGAAAGTCCAGACCATATAGTAAAAGTTTCAGATTGACTTTATTGATACAGGACCAATTAAAAAAATGTTACAATGGCCAAAAAAATTATCCAAGTGCAAACATTAAATCCGATCACAATAATATACGAGGACAGAAAACCAGCGCAGAGAGCTAAAAAAATGTGTACCACTGACATTGGCCTTCAGTTTAATAATAACTGCATCACGCCACGACCGTTAGTCTTCGTTGTGCATCAGGTGAAGTGAATACACGTGTAGTGCACTTGAGGTTTTAAAAAAAAATATTGAACAAAGAAAGATTTTGAAGAGTATCGTGTTTGTGTGAAATTCTGCTTGAAATTAGGTAAATCTTTGACTGAATGCTGGCGGAGACTTTATGAAAAATGCCATAACAGGCTACGAAAGATAGGTTTATGGAAAGATGCCGAAAGAAAAAAGTAGTCATCGCAGTGGGTTGGAACAATACAAAGCAGGTCACTCAAATATGAAGATTCTGTTGATAGTATTTTTTTATTGGAGGGGTACTTTCATCATGAATTTGTTCCGCGGGGTCAGACGATCAATAAGGAGTATTTCTTGGAAGTTATTAGTGTTTGAGAGAAGCAATATGAAGAAAGAGGCCTGGCGCATGGACAAACAAAACCAGGATGCTGCACTATGGCAACACACCTGCACACACGCCGCAGTTTTGTCGTGACTTTTTGGCCAAGCATGAGATGAGTGTTGTCCCACAGCTGCCTAATTCTCCAGATTTGGTCACTGCATAATTTTGGTTGTTACCAGAGTTGAAATCCACCCTTAAAGGTCACAATTCCAGACCTTAGAATGGATCAAAGAAAATTAGCTATGAGACATGCACACCGTCCCAGGAAACGAGTTCAAGGAGACATTCAAAAGCTAAAAAATCCGTTGGCAGAGAAGTATCAACAGGAGAGGGAACATATCAAAGGAGACAAGTTTGAATACATTTTAAGTAAATAAAAAATATTGTTTTTACAAAGTTCTGTTTTTTTACCTGTCCTTATAAATATCAAAATATCCATCACACTGGAAATATATAACGAAGTTATACAAAGTATTCCTCAAATAGATATATCCGCATTAAGGCAACTTGACATTAACCAGACGTATATTGTGAAAGTAAAAAGTAAACTTGACTTAACTATTTTGCTGGTTTAGAAGGATCTATAGAGTCTGTATACAAGCAGCAGCTTATTCCACTCTACCTAAACGAAAATTAACTGTGTGCATCAAATCTATTTTTGAATGCACTAACTGACCCTGCTTCCGCTACATCCTGTGAAAATGCACTTCAGGCAGTCACCACTCTCTGTCTAAAGAAATATTTCCTAATATCTAATCTGGACCTGTCTTTAAATAATTTTAAGCTAAGGCCTCTAGTAGTCGGTTGTACTTTGAAAAACTTGGTATAGTCTAAATGATCCTTTCCAATGATTATCTTATCAACTTGTATTCTCGAATTGTAAGCTTTAATTCTTCTCTGTTCTAGACACGGTAGACACATTTTTCAGAGTATTTCCTTGTAACTATAATTCTGGAAGCCCACTATCAGTTTACTAGCTCGTCTGTGTATCATTTCCAGCATGTTTATATCTCCTCTGTAATAAGTACTCCACACCTCTACACTGTACCCGAATTTAGGTTTCATTAATGTCTTTTACATTTGGACTATCACTTCCTTGTTCCTATTTGTAATGGTTCTTCTTATCATATCCAGCATTGCATTAGCCTTTTCCACTGCCACCTGGACCTGTTCACACACCTTATCTGTATGTTCTATTATAACACCTAGGTCCCTCTTTTTAATCTTCCTAATATTGTACTCTCCCATCCTGTAAATACATTCCTTTTTGGATTTTCCCATGTGGATGACTGTACCTTTATCTACATTAAACTCCATCTGCCAGCTATAAGACCATTTTTTAATCTTCTATAAATCCGATCTCAATAGACCCACATGTGCGTCGGATGAGATCTTGCCACATAGTTAATTAACATAGTAAATATGATAGCCTACTGTCAGAAAGAATGAAACTGTACAAGCGAGAAAATGAGACAAGAATGCACACGCTAAGAGAATCTGGCTGAAAACAAGCATACAGGTAGTGAATAAAACTCCACCGTTAGAAGAGTAAAGGAACCAGAAGTACAAATAACATACGATATGAAAGAAAGAAACAAAGCACACTCCACAAAAACGGTCTGAGTATGTGTTACCGGACTTTCAACTTTATGCCTAGTTAAGGAAGATACACTGGGACAACTAAACCCAACTAATTCCAAACTAAACATTTTAAAGACGAACTCGAGTTCATCACGAGCGCTCTTCTGGCGTTGTAAACATCAAAGATGCGATCACAAGAAGACGATTATGTCTTCAAAACAAAATAAAATAAAATAAAATAAAATAAACAATGAAGTCTAGGAGAAATTAGAGGTAAAAAAAGAATTTTAGGAAAGATGACATCAAGAGATAGAAACGGACGACCCATCAGATTATACTATAAAGAGATTGAAGTGAACGAACCCCTCCGATTGTACCATCTCAGAGTGAGATGAACGATCCTGGCCGATTGTACCATTTCAGAGTGAGATGAACGATCCTGGCCGATTGTACCATCTCAGAGTGAGATGAACGATCCTGGCCGATTGTACCATCTGAGAGTGAGATGAACGATCCTGGCCGATTGTACCATCTCAGAGTGAGATGAACGATCCTGGCCGATTGTACCATCTCAGAGTGAGATGAACGATCCTGTTCGGTTGTACCATCTCAGAGTGAGATGAACGATCCTGGTCGGTTGTACCATCTCAGAGTGAGATGAACGATCCTGGTCGATTGTACCATCTCAGAGTGAGATGAACGATCCTGGTCGATTGTATCATCTCAGAGTGAGATAAACGATCCTGGCCGATTGTACTCTCTCAACTTGAGATGATTGAGCCTGACAGGTTGTACCACCAAAACATAAACAGACGGCGGCGGAGATCCATTGCAGCAGCTTTCCGCTATGGAGATTGCACATGGACTCGACTGAAACAGAAATCCAACAGTATCACAGGATGACATATAACCAGCAAAGAAACCTCTAAATTTAAATATAAATCCACTAAGAAAACATGAGATCGTGCAAAAACAGAAACTACTGTGAGAATGGGAGAGATGCAAAACCACATTGAGTCCCAGAATCCTAGAGCATCCGTCCCCACCTCCACCCGCCCCGCCAGCGCCCAAACCCTTTCCATCCTCTTACACACACACACACATACACACACACACACACACACACACACACACACACACCAGAGAGCATGAACGTGGACATACCAACCACTACAAAGAAATTACACCAATTCTTCAAGAAGGTTTGGGGACAGAAGTCCTTTTCCAAAAGTGAACAAAATTACACCTAATTAAATTACAGAAGAAAGGAAATCTGACTTCATTCAGTAACGCAAGAAATAGCATTCCTGACACTGCTTGGAAATGCCCAGATCCTGATAATTCTTGATCGTATAACACATGTTTTAGATTGAGAACTGGCGAAGATCCAGCAGGATTCCGAGCAGAAAGATCTAGCATAGATCAAATTGCAAAGCTCAGAATTTAAATAGAGCATACTAGGCACAGGTAAACACTTCTACATATGAACTTCACATATTTTGTTAAGTCGTTTGTCGGTATAGACCGAACAGTAGTTTGGAAAATATTGAAGCATTATAGAACATCACATAAATGTATACGAAATGAAGCAAAGATCGAGAGATAAATACGAAGACCTCCCTTATTAATCAGGATTGAGAGATAATCGTATATGAAACTTAAAAGTGTTAATCGTTAGGCGCAGTAAATAATACACATTATTATACACATATATTGCCTACATATACACACATATACCTATGTATGCATACCTACACGTATACCTCCAGACGTAAACGAAAAGGCCACATGCAGAATATTCCACAGAGGCAAATTATAAGACTCATTTATAGTTTGAACAACTGGGGTCAGACATGAACGCCTCATATTTCCAACAATTTTTTCAAATAATCGTGTACTGGATGATCCGGAAAGTGACGGAGGGTAGACAAACAGGAATACAGTGGACATTTGAAGAGAATCTAGAAGACCTCAATTTATATATATATGCTGCCACATACACAGCATACCATACAAGGATAGATACACAGAATAACATATGTTGCAGTGAAGGTAGAACTGCAGATCAGCGTGAACAAAACATAAGAAATTAGAATAAATAACAAGCAAGACGAAGCCTTATATTTAATTAATTGGTAGATAACTGAAAAAGTGTAAAATTGTACCTTTCTGTAAAAAAAACATTGATAAAGACAGACACTAACAGCAGCCACTCTGTGGTACCCGCGCGGTGAAAAAGACCACTAGACAGACCCCCAGCCCTCTAAACTAGATGGCAGGATTCACTTGAGCTGCACACCACTCGCGATCCTGAAACAAACAACTTAGCCAGCTACTGGACAACCCGTGCCCGAGACAGACGTTAGCCATCCACTGGACAACCCGTGCCGGAGACAGACGTTAGCCATCCACTGGACAACCTGTGCCCGAGACAGAAGTTAGCCATCCACTGGACAACCCGTGTCCGAGACAGAAGTTAACCATCCACTGGACAACCCGTGCCTGAGACACAAGTTAGCCATCCACTGGACAACCCGTGCCAGAGACAAAAGTTAGCCATCCACTAGACAACCCGTGCCCGAGACAGAAGTTAGCCATCCACTGGACAACCCACGCATGAGACAGAATTGACTGGAAACCGAGATGAGACCAGCACAAAACAAAAACAAAAAACAAAGCACTGCTCGAGCCCAGCCCGCTAAGCACTGAAATGCACCCGGCTACTACCAACCCGCACAAGAGTTTGGACCTACACAAGGGCTAATCTTGTAGAAGCACAGGTCAACTAAGTCTAAGACTAAGAAACTAACCAAGATGTTAGAGCCAGGATTAACAATGCCAGATTTGCTTCAATCTCTCGCAGCACAGAATGAAACTCGGTAAACGCCTTCAGGCTGTTTAACACAATGCCAAATTCATCCTGCGACATGCATTGGAGATATAACATGGACTAAGAGTATCCTATCCAGACTGCTCAACAAGTGCCTTCGTCGCATCTACGTGTTAGGTAACCAGAGGTAATGTCAAACACAGATGTGTCGAAAGGAATTCAGCGACAACCAATACAGTAGGAAACTGGAGAGAGAAAGTCGAGATGGATAGGCCATAGTTTACAAAGAAGCTGGGCAGTATAACAAAACATGCTCTAGATTAGAACCCACAGTGAAAGAGACGAATGGGAATGTCGATAAAGACTTGACGAAG
The DNA here is from genome assembly GCA_036924085.1 of Ariolimax columbianus. Taxonomy (NCBI): domain Eukaryota; kingdom Metazoa; phylum Mollusca; class Gastropoda; order Stylommatophora; family Arionidae; genus Ariolimax; species Ariolimax columbianus. Next base: position 83,337,087 of record JAVGWX010000007.1, on the reverse strand, counting down.
AACGGTTGAGATCCAGGGTGTTCAATCAGGATCTTGTGGGGGGCGGGGGGGGGGAACTCAGAAGGACGTCACCCAGGAGGAGTAGATGGGCAGCAACTGTTGCGACCCTATGTTTCAATGGGAACCAAGCGGATATATAAGATTCATGTTTGTCACATTCTCATGCTGTTCTTATCCTGACATCTTCTTGTGATCTACCCTCTAACAACGACACGACAAGAATGTGCCTTACGTAAAAAAGTCAAGACAGTTACGTCCCCACTTATGACGCAACAGTTAGAATGAGTAACCGATCTTGAACGCCAAACACGCCAAACAAGCCATGTTCCAGTCAAGTGCATTTGCTATCTCTTTTTTTTCCCTCTCTGTCTCTCTCTCTCTCTCTCGCTCTCTCTTTCCATCTCGCACTCTGTTTCTCATTGTCACTATGATCTCCTTTACACGACTATTCTGTGTTTTTACTCACAAATTTACAACGCTCAATATAATTTACCACTCACAGTGGTTTCAATCCTGGGATTAATCAGCATCTTCAAATTAATATTTTTCTTCTTCTTTTGTCTCTTCTTCTTCTGTCTCCTCTGCTTCTACTTCTTCTTCTTCGCCCTTTGCTCTCAAATAATTAAAACTAATTTATTTATTAACGTGGGTGTTCGTCTTAAACTTCTCTTGTCGCAATTTATCCCACAGTTTCGCTGAGAAGTGCCATGTTGTTCCTCTACTCCTCTCGTGGAACTGGCAGTCTGAAGAACATAACGACTGTTTGTTTGTTCTCCCCTTAGTAGCCTCTTTTTAGTCATATCTGATTACAGGTTGATGCTATCTTGGAGTAACAACGCTCCACTGAGTTTTTGGTTTTCCTTCACCTTGGGGTGTTGTTTCTTCACTTCCTTGTGTTGCAGGATCTTATTTTCGCCAAGCCTGATGTGACTTTTCAGGTTACACTTTCACCTGGATCAGTCTGCAGCTATGTCTTCCAAAGATGTCAAATCCATATCCAGACCCATCATGTACAGCTTACATGCGTCTTTGTGGTTGATCAGCTGTTATTTTACCACATTTCAGTTGTACATAGAAATCATCTTGGGGATGCGGCCGTCTTCAATGCGGCGAAGATGACCAAGCCAACACAGTCTTTTCTGCCCAAGGGGGATCTCTCCATGAGACCTCAAGGATGGATCTCATGTGCATAGTTGAAAGGAGTCTTTGCTCTTGTTTGGCATAGGTTGTCCAAGTTTCACTACCATACAAGAGCGAACCCACGACACAGGCACAGTAGACCATGGCCTTGGTCTTGGCTGTAAGTTTGGGGTTTTTCCATGCGCGTGATGTGAGACGGGTAGATATGGCAACAGCTTTGCCAATGCGGTTTCATATTCCGGGGTCTAGGGAGAGCTTATCATTGGTATCTCAGGTGATTAAACTGGTGCACAGTTATCGATAGTGATGGTTGGGATGGCGTCTTCGTCTTGTCCCAGCACATTTGTTTTATTCAGGATTATTGTGAGACCAAAATCTGTGCACGCCTTGAGAGAAGCGATCAATCAATCTCTGGAGTTCATGCACACTGTGAGTAACAATTCCAGCGCCATCAGCAAAAAACAAGTCCCTAACAGTAACATTTCTGATCTTTATTTTAGCTTTGAGTCTCGTAAGATTGAACAGACGTTGTATTATTATTATATATATATATTATTATATATATATATATATATATATATATTATATATATATTATATATATATTATACATACTTCAGTATCAGTGCAAAGAATATTTCGAAAAGTGTGGTGGCCAGAACGCAGCCTTGTTTAACACCACTAGGAATACTTAATATCTGTAATGCATTACAGTCAAATTTGATTGTTCCTTTTATATCCTCATGAAATGACACTATTAGCTGCAGCAGTTTGTTAGGGCAGTCTATTTTTGAGTTCTCCATAAATGAGCATATGTCTGTGTACCTAATTTCAAATCTGCTGAACGGGATCAAGATGATGAGCAGCGCATGAGCTGTAGCAGTCAGTGACTCATAGCTGACTGCTAGGGTCAGGGCCAGCGAACCAAAGCTGCCAAGACCATTCTACACCTCCACGAGGTGATCCTGGGTAACAGACTGCAGCAGGGCAAACTGGCTAAGGAGAAGGGATCGAGGAGGGAATGCTAACCCGGTACTCAAAAAATGCTTGCTGAAGTTGTATGTGTTGGACCGAAAAATGCAAATATCGCAGTCAAGCTGTAAACTACGATACAACGCATTACGTTCTCTGGATTACATTCTGCAGCTTGCCCTTTCAGTGTTTGGTACCTGGAGATTGAGAATGAACGAAGCAAAGCCAAGCCAAATCTGTTGAACAAATGATTTTTCAGTCTTCAGTAACCCGTTCACAGTTTAAGTATTGTGACTTGATCTCTTCTTGACACATTAATATCAAATTGGTTCAAGTACAATGTGAGGACACAGTAGTCGAGTGATTTGGCTAATGGTCTTCTGGCCAAGCCGACACAGGTTCAAAATATCGGTAATTATATATTTATATTTATATATATATATTTGTTCTATTCCTGTAAAATAAAAAAAACCAGCCTGCACACTGCTTGGCGACTGCTGGGACATGCAACCTACATTACTACGCCCTACAACTCTCTCTGCGGAACCAAGCAAGACGAATAAACAACTTGATGATAGTGCTTTTTAAATTGTTACGTAAAATACCAGGAACATGTTCAAACGTTTTTTGCGGAAAGTTATCATTGGCTTCCTCCGATGGATGTGCTTTCTGGAAAAGGTTGGATAACTCAGCTGTTATATTGTGCAGGACCAGTCAATCACTTAAGCTGTAACACGAGAACAGCCTTTGAATGGGCCATAATGCATTGTTAGCAAAAGAACCTTTAATAAATAGTATGTGGTCTACTTCTTCTCAGATCCTTGGTCGATGACTGGCTCTGCGTTCAGTTACTGTAACGGCCAAAGAGCAGTGACACGCCCCCTCCGCTTCAACCGACGTGTAGCCATCCTTTGATATAGATCTGCTAAATGAATTTTCATTTGTTTCTATCATTCTAAGAATGTCCATTGCCATGGCAGGGCTTCGTTTCCGCTTCTGCAGCTGGGAGTTAAACGAGCTAGGTGACCGTCCTGCAGTAAAGTTAGTTTATCTGTCATTATTTCGTAGTAGTTCTTTTTTTTTTCTTTTTTTTTGTACACGTTCAAAAGGGTGTCGGTCCTATACTATAAAACATGAACATGGGGTACTTGCTGCCGAGTTTTACCTGACCTTTGCCAGCACGGAGCTTTCCTACCAGGAGAGAAACTTCCGCTGACCTGGTTCTTGGTGTTGTCTGGGTACTCAAGCTGCTAAACACCAGCATGTCAGAGGTCTCAGTCTTGGCAGGCTGGGTATCTATACTGAGAGGCATTACAGTCAAAGTAAGTAGCATGTCCCTTACGTCGCTTCTTACCTATTTTGCTGTTATAAGTTTCTTGGCAAATGTGCAGTATTGTAGGTTGGCATTACTTTCCGTACGGGCAGGAGCGATCTCCCGAGAAAAAAAACCCAGTGTCTGCCAAACTGGACACAATGGGAATCGAATCCGGTCTCTTGGGATTGTGAAATCCGAGCGAGATTTCCTCCCTAGGCCACGCAGCCTCCAAATACATGTCTCATAAGTCTCCACACACAAGTGTCTCCTAAATCTCTACACACAAATGTATCCTAAATCTCCACACACAAATGTCTCCTAAATCTCCACACACAAATGTCTCCTAAATCTCCACACACAAATTTCTCCTAAATCTCCACACAGATGTCTCCTCAATCTCCACACACAACTGTCTCCTAAATCTCCCCACACAACTGTCTCCTAAATCTTTCCACACAACTGTCTCCACACACAACTGTCTCCATACACAACTGTCTCCCCACACAACTATCTCCTAAATCTCCACACACAGCTGTCTCCTAAATCTCCACACACAACTGTCTCTTAAATCTCCACACACAACTGTCTCCTAAATCTCCACACACAACTGTCTCCACACACACCTGTCTCCTATATCTCCACACACAACTGTCTCCACACACAACTGTCTCCACACACAACTATCTCCACACACAACTGTATCCCCAGTCGCTCCACACAGCTGTCTCCTGAGAAGCATTATCTAAAAAAAACAACCACACCAGACATTTATGTCGTGCAAACAAAATACCTTTATTTACAGGGCCCCCATACAGATTTATACCTAATGGACTCTAGGTTTTATAAAGGATATTTCACGAATCAAACTCCTACCTACTATCCCCCGCCATAACATATATCAGACTAGCTAGATATAGTTCTCAGACCTGGAGAAGCTGACCTCCCCTTGCTACTTATCCTCCCGCTTAATCTCCCCTACACCCACACACACACACATTCATTCGCGCGCGAGCCTGTGTGCACACATTCCAACTAGAATAATTTGCACGCGTTCGCAAAACTTATAAAAGGTAATAAACATTTTGTGGCGTGCATTCTCAACACGTAAGGAACTTTCTATAATACTTTCTGAACATTTATAATATACTGACAATTTGAATTCATGTGGTTCACTACACATTCTATTGGTTTTTGTTGCTGTTGACAATATTAAATTGAAAACAAATACTACAATTCACAGAAAACAGGTAAGATTCCAGTGTACTTAAAATATGAGTTTCTTGATTTTCTTATAATAAGTTGATGGAGTATATATAGAAAATATAGTCCTTTAATTGAGTAATGACATACTGATCTTCTGAGTCTCCCCATACGTGTCTCCTTAGTCTCCACAAATATGTCTCCTAAGTCTCCACACACAACTGTCTGCTATGTCTCCACACACAACTATCTCCTAAGCATCCCAAATACAACTGTCTCCTCAATCTCCCCATACAACTGTCTCCTCAATCTCCCCATACAACTGTCTCCTCAGTCTCCAGACAAAACTGTCGCCTCAGTCTCCAGACACAAATGCCTCCTCAGTCTCCTCACACAACTGTCTCTCCCGACACAACTGTCACCTCAGCCTCCACACACAACTGTCACCTCAGTCTCCACACACAACTGTCACTTCAGCCTCCACACAACAACTGTCACCTCAGTCTCCACACACAACTGTCACTTCAGTCTCCACACACAACTGTCACCTCAGTCTCCTCACACAACTGTCACCTCAGCCTCCACACACAACTGTCACTTCAGTCTCCACACACAACTGTCACCTCAGTCTCCTCACACAACTGTCACCTCAGTCTCCACACACAACTGTCTCTCCCGACACAACTGTCACCTCAGTCTCCACACACAACTGTCACCTTAGTCTCCCGACACAACTGTCACCTCAGTCTCCACACACAACTGTCACCTCAGTCTCCATACACAACTGTCACCTCAGTCTCCACACACAACTGTCACCTCAGTCTCCATACACAACTGTCACCTCAGTCTCCACACACAACTGTCACCTCAGTCTCCTCACACAACTGTCACCTCAGTCTCCTCACACAACTGTCACCTCAGCCTCCACACACAACTGTCACCTCAGTCTCCACACACAACTGTCTCTCCCGACACAACTGTCACCTCAGTCTCCACACACAACTGTCACCTCAGCCTCCACACACAACTGTCACCTCAGTCTCCACACACAACTGTCACCTCAGTCTCCACACACAACTGTCACCTCAGTCTCCTCACACAACTGTCACCTCAGTCTCCACACACAACTGTCACCTCAGTCTCCACACACAACTGTCTCTCCCGACACAACTGTCACCTCAGCCTCCATACACAACTGTCACCTCAGCCTCCACACACAACTGTCACCTCAGCCTCCTCACACAACTGTCACCTCAGCCTCCACACACAACTGTCACCTCAGTCTCCACACACAACTGTCTCTCCCGACACAACTGTCACCTCAGCCTCCACACACAACTGTCACCTCAGCCTCCACACACAACTGTCATCTCAGCCTCCACACACAACTGTCACCTCAGCCTCCACACACAACTGTCACCTCAGCCTCCACACACAACTGTCTCTCCCGACACAACTGTCACCTCAGTCTCCACACACAACTGTCACCTCAGCCTCCACACACAACTGTCACCTCAGCCTCCACACACAACTGTCTCTCCCGACACAACTGTCACCTCATCCTCCACACACAACTGTCACCTCAGCCTCCACACACAACTGTCACCTCAGTCGCCACACACAACTGTCTCTCCCGACACAACTGTCACCTCAGTCTCCACACACAACTGTCACCTCAGTCTCCACACACAACTGTCTCTCCCGACACAACTGTCACCTCAGTCTCCAGACACGACTGTCACCTCAGTCTCCAGACACAAAGGCCTCCTCAGTCTCCTCACACAACTGTATCCTCACACAACTGTCTCTCACGACCAAACTGTTTCTCCCACCACAACTGTCTCCCCCGACCCAACTGTCTCTCCCGACACAACTGTCTCATAAGTCTCCACATTCATCTGACAGCTCAATTGAAAAAAAGAAATCAAAGCAAACATTTTACTCGGTTGAATCATGGTCTCTCTCTGAACTATTAAAGACATATCGCAGACCACAAGTCTTGTGCGGAACACCGATTGAGAAACCATTGTCTAGTCTAGGGCCATTGTCAAGTCTAGGGCCATTGTCTAGTATAGGGCCATTGTCTAGTCTAGGGGTCTCAAACTCGCCGCACATGAAACCGTGTGAGGCCAGTGACACCGGATTCTGTTGTCGCGTTGTGATTGACTTATTTTAGAGTAATAGGGGACAATTATGATTAGACAATATAGGCCATTGTTTACCATCAAACAGAAGTATGGTCTTAGACAAGAGAAACCATCGACCACATCTGAGCTTACTGTGCAAAATAGAGATATCATAATAAGTGAAAACTGCCATAACTGAATGTGTCTTGTTGTTGGTGTTGTTGTTGTTGTTTTTTTTCTTCTTCTTCTTCTTCTTCTTCTTCTTCTTCTTCTTTTTCTTCTTCTTCTTCTTCTTTTTCTTCTTCTTCTTCTTCTTCTTCTTCTTCTTTTCTTCTTCTTTTTCTTCTTCTTCTTATCTTCTTCTTCTTCTTCTTCTTCTTCTTTTTCTTCTTCTTCTTCTTCTTTTCTTCTTCTTTTTCTTCTTCTTCTTTTCTTCTTCTTCTTCTTCTTCGACTTGTTATTCTTCTACTTTTTATTGTTATTGTTGTTGCTGTATTACTTCTTCTTCTTCGTCTTGTTCTTGTTCTTTTTCTTGTTGTTGTTGTTCTTCTTCTTCTTCTTCTTCTTCTTCTTTTTCTTCTTCTTCTTCTTCTTCTTTTCTTCTTCTTCTTCTTCTTCTTCTTCTTCGACTTGTTATTCTTCTACTTTTTATTGTTATTGTTGTTGCTGTATTACTTCTTCTTCTTCGTCTTGTTCTTGTTCTTTTTCTTGTTGTTGTTGTTCTTCTTCTTCTTTGTCTTCTTATTCTTCTTCTTCATCTTGTTCTTCCGCTTGTTCTTGTCAGTTTATTGTTGTTGTTGTTCTTCTTATCTTTCTACCTCTTGTTATCCTTTTGGTTCCACTTCTTCGCCTCTATCGCCTTCCTCCTTATCTTCTTCGTCTTCCTTCTCTTCTTCTTCTTACTCTTCTACGTCTTCTTTTATGTTCATTCTGGAAAGAACGTTTTATTACGTTATGCCGTGATTCACAACGAGGCTGCGATATCTGTCTCCTTCCCCTCCACACATCTAGTTTCATTACAATGTTTTAGTAACGATTTTGCTTTCCCTTTCTATCCCTATTCTCTCATCCAGACTGCACGTCTCCAGTCTGTTTTCAGGGCCGTCACTTGGAGGTTGAATAGAACATTGATCAGCTCTGATCCGCTGATGCTGACGCCAGTAGCCAGTATGGCAATAATAACCCATGTTTGATTCAAAGAACGCAAGAATGAATAGCTCGTTCTAATTTGAAGGTTTGAAGTAACAGAATAATAATGATCCATGTAAGGTTAAGAGAAGCCAGCCGCCACATCTTGGTCTGCCTGCTGTTGTTGTTGTTGCTCAATGCCCATGATGAGTATGTTAACTCTAGTGTGGACTCTGAAAAGGGCACTATTCCGATAGTGTTGCTTGAATAATTTTCTTAGTTTAACTAAATTGCTTGCCTTGCATTCATATTTTTTTTTAAACACGAGTTAAACGAAAAGAAATTATCACAGCGCATTAAAAAATGGAATATCGTCGCCAAAGATCTAGAAATAATTAAGTATATATGTTGCCAATATGGAAACGCTTACAGAATTGACTATAAAATGTTCTATTAAAAAAAAACCCAACTAATTGGGCGATAAACATTGTAATAAAAGTATATATTGCCTCTCTGAACATGGTTTCCTCCCTCTGTGGATTGGAGAGAACACCAAAAGATCTATGGAATTGCAACAGAGGTATCCACTTCGTACTTATAATCCTTGTTATAATTTTCTAAATATCCATGTCTAATTTGACAGGAAGTGCACAAGTACTTAAACATATTACAGTACATGAACATGCGAGTATTTTGAACCAACATGTAAGCAAGTGTCTACACGAGAGGAGATGTAGCAAGCACTTCAAATTGTCACATAATCTTAAGAATTACATTTTCTATCAGATTGAAGTAAAAGTAAAATAGGGGCAGAGAAGTATGGTGCACATCTCTCAACTCAATCAAAAGAACAAAAGCACAATAACGGCGGGAGTTACAACCCAAAAGATTGAAGCGATCCTTGGTCTCAAAGGAGGTGCGACGAATAACTCAGTGTTATCGCAGACGGACAATCAATTCAGAGGTCTCATGTATACGCTGTGCACGTAAAAGAACCCCTGATAAATGAACATTGAACTGAGTCGCTGCTCGAGAAAACATTTCGAACAATAATAACATTTCTGCCAAGCGTCAAGGCCTTCCGTCAGACCTTCCGTCAGACCTAGCAAGCCGAAGAAAGTAAGATGGCAAAAGCAAAACTACTAAGGAACACTTCGACTACCTGGAAACAGACATGCAAAAACTGGTTTGAATACCAGGATTCCAAGTATCCAAGTAATAGCAAAAGATATGTAAACCTAACTTTTGTAGACGTTGGAGAAGCTACTAATAATCAGTTTGTTATTGGCATCTGGCGACATGCGAGCTAATAATAGATGTAGGTCAATAAGTTTTTCAAGGACACACATTTTTAAAACCACTTTATGATATAGAATAGATGAATAGATGAAAAATCGACAGGTGAAATTGGGCAGGGGGATAATACAGAGTTGAGACTGATGGTGAAAGTTTTCGTTACTTTCACAGCACACAAATCTGTGTACTATTTTAGACAATATACAGTAGATGGGAGGGCTCTCGCCGCAATATGCCAGGCTCGATCGCCGTTATTGGCACTCTGCAGCCGACCTAGCTGTAAATTGATACCTGGCTTACTGTTATAGAAGAAAAGGCAACAAGGAAGGTAGCTTGCTACTCCACCTGAAGCAAAAGCTGAGACCTGGTACAATGAAATCTCTTCACCCTAGTCAGCAGTATGTGTCATGAGGCTGCGCGAACTTTCCAATGAATGGATGACGTGGTACGTGTCTTTTATTTGTTCTTTCCATTAGTGAAACTCAATTATATTTTAACACACATGATACCGTTTGTTATATTCAGGTCCATCGTAAGCTTAACCTAATTCTCTTGATGTATGTCACCGCTGGTTCTTCTTCTCTCTATTCGGCGTTACCAATAACATGTTCTACATCAATATTTGATTACTGCGAGTTTCGCGTGCTTCACCTAATTTGAACTCAGACAAAAAAATTCTACATTCAAGGAAACCATAAAAGATCATTTCCATGAACTATTTTCTAAAGGATTTAAAACCAGTTTCACCCACGTTCCACACACAAATATTGTGAATATCCGACAATCGAGATGTGAACACCAGCTGTCGGTTCGCTATCTAGTTAATATCAGACAATCGAGACATGTAAATCAGCTGTCAGTTCGTGATACAGTGAATATCAAACAATCGAGATAGATACATCAGCTGTCAGTTCGCTAACAAGTTATATAAGACAATCGAGATGGATGCGTACATCAGCTGTCAGTTCGTTATCCAGTCTGTATTTATTATCATCATTTACTATTTTAGTCTTGTCAGACGATAATAATTGTGCTATTAGCACAAAGCCCGGGCAGAAATATAGAGACCATGTGTTGCCTTTGCAGTATGGTCCCTCTCTCGGTCTGCCTTGTTTACTGCAAGCCAAAGGTGATACCAATACATTTGGAACAAGGCAAGCTGCAGAAGCTGCCGGATCAGCAGAGCAATGCTTTATCTGTTCTCCTGTCAGGACTTCACACATAGACCAGCCACCAACCAAAGCTAAGGACCTGGTCTGCCCTGCCACAACACTCAGCTGAGGTTGTCTTTACTCGCTCTAGGATAAGGCATTATATCCTATTGGGTGCGCTTCTTCACAAATCGTCAGTTGCCAGGTTTGGTAGACGCTGACCAACTTTCAGAGTTATCAGAAAACAGATTCCACAGTCACATCTGACAAAACCCAACACGATCCGCCATAATCTTATCTGCAAGGCTTCAGATGGTTTGAAATCAGTTTTCCTTTTCCTAGATCGATGGGAGCTGACCAAGATCGTCCTGCAAGGCACTGTGCCTGGGAAGCGTGAGAGAGGGAGACCAAAATAGAGATTGCAGGACAATTTAAAAGAGTGTACGGGAAGATCTATAGCTGAAACTAATACCCTGGCGAGAAATCGAGACGCATGTCGTGAACTGGTTCGACAAACTGCAATAATGGTGGCACAACGAACTTCTTGGTTACGGGACTGATGATGATGATCAGGTGAGCTGCCTTCCATGGCTTTCGAGCTCCATCTGCCCGAAACTACTGGTTTTAAGGCGTCAGTGACTCGCCTTCCGCCCCTTCTCCTGTTAGTCAAAACAGTTCTGCTACACGAAGGTCAGGAGCTGGACTAATGTATTCATTAACTAGCAGGACAAATGAAACAATGATAAGTACATCTTTGATATTTGGTTAGTGATTTCTGGACATCGCTGGTCATTTCTGGACATCGCTGGTCATTTCTGGACATCGCTGGTCATTTCTGGACATCGCTGGTCATTTCTGGACATCGCTGGTCATTTCTGGACATCGCTGGTCATTTCTGGACATCACTGGTCATTTCTGGACATCGCTGGTCATTTCTGGACATCGCTGGTCATTTCTGGACATCGCTGGTCATTTCTGGACATCACTGGTCATTTCTGGACATCGCTGGTCATTTCTGGACATCACTGGTCATTTCTGGACATCACTGGTCATTTCTGGACATCACTGGTCATTTCTGGACATCACTGGTCATTTCTGGCCATCACTGGTCATTTCTGGACGTCGCTGGTCATTTCTGGACATCACTGGTCATTTCTGGACATCGCTGGTCATTTCTGGACATCACTGGTCATTTCTGGACATCGCTGGTCATTTCTGGACATCGCTGGTCATTTCTGGACATCACTGGTCATTTCTGGACATCACTGGTCATTTCTGGACATCACTGGTCATTTCTGGACATCGCTGGTCATTTCTGGACATCGCTGGTCATTTCTGGCCATCGCTGGTCATTTCTGGACATCACTGGTCATTTCTGGCCATCACTGGTCATTTCTGGACGTCGCTGGTCATTTCTGGACATCACTGGTCATTTCTGGACATCGCTGGTCATTTCTGGACATCGCTGGTCATTTCTGGCCATCGCTGGTCATTTCTGGACATCACTGGTCATTTCTGGACATCACTGGTCATTTCTGGCCATCACTGGTCATTTCTGGACGTCGCTGGTCATTTCTGGACATCGCTGGTCATTTCTGGACATCGCTGGTCATTTCTGTACATCACTGGTCATTTCTGGACGTCGCTGGTCATTTCTGGACATCGCTGGTCATTTCTGTACATGGCTGGTCATTTCTGGACATCGCTGGTCATTTCTGGACGTCGCTGGTCATTTCTGGACATCGCTGGTCATTTCTGGACATCACTGGTCATTTCTGGCCATCGCTGGCAAGACTAAATGTGTTGGTTTACTGCACGGCATGAAATCAAGACACACACATACAAACACACACACACACATATACACATACATATACATACACACACACAGACACCAACACATACACACACATCTCTCATTTAGACACACTTACACATCCACTAGTACACACAGCCACATCTCTCTCTCTCTCTCCTTCTCTCTTTCTCTTAAACACACACCTACACAGTCACTAGTACACACGACCATCTCTCTCTCTCTCTCTCTCTCTCTCCTTCTCTCTGTCTCTTATACACACCTACACAGTCACTAGTACAGATGACCACATCTCTCTCTCTCCTCTCTGTCACTTAAACACACACCTACCCAGCCACGAGTGCACACGACCACATCTCTCTGTCCATCTCTTTGTCTCTTAAGCACACACCTACACAGGATCGAGTGCACACGACCACATCTCTCTCTCTCTCTCTCTCTCTTTCTCTCTGTTTCTTAGACAGTCTTTCACAGGCACGAGTAGACATGCACAAACACACAAATCTCGCTCTATCTCTCTCTCTCTCTCTCTCTCTATCTCTCTCTTTCTCTCTGTTTCTTAGACAGTCTTTCACAGGCACGAGTAGACATGCACAAACACACAAATCTTGCTCTCTCTCTCTCTCTCTCTCTCTCACTCTCTCTCTCTCTTTCTCAGACATATCATTTCACACCTCTAATTCCTATACACATTTCTCTGTGTCTCTCTCTCACTTTCTGTTTCAGGTACATACTTTCACAGGCTTGTTCACACATCTATATCTTTCACTCTCTTTCTCTCTCTCTTTCCCTCTCTCTATCTCGCTCTCTCTACATCCCTCTCTCTTTCTCTCTCCCCCCTCTCTCTTTCTCTCCCCCCTCCCTTCTTCTCTCATCCACTTGATTTCACTGACTCGAGCGTATACAGACACACACGTACGCACGCACGCACATACACACACACACACAAACGCACAGACGATCCCTAGCACAGAGATGTGGTTTTACAGAAGAATGTTAAGAATCCCATAGCCAACAAAGAGGACTAATTAAATTAACGGCAGCGTGCCAATGAGCTAAGACAACTTATTACACGCATCAGAACAAAGTTATTTCCTGTGGGGCGTGTTATGAGAAGAGCAGGGCTGGAGTCAACTTTAACAACGGGACACAAATGATGGAAAAGAGAAAGAGTAAGCCAAAGAAAGTCAATTGAAGATCTCAGCACGTCAGACGGACAACAGTGTTTCCAAGAACTTAGGTATGTGCAGCTGAAAATATCTTCTCAATCAACTACAATTCTCGAAGATGTCAGCATTCTCAGCCACATTCTTGGCTGCATTTGTCACGCCACATGATGTTGATAATTCTCATGAGACAGCGTTGATGGAAAGTATTTTCTTCTCTCATGCATTGTGTAGGTGGTCCATGTTTCCGGAGCATACAATAATGTGATGAACACAGAGAACCGATAAATTGGAATTTTGGATTTCAATGTCAGCTCCAAGGTGATCATGGCTCTTCTAGAGCATATCAAACGTCGTAACCACACGACCAATTCTTATGCTTATTTCTTCGTCTCGGAAGAGAGTAGATGAAATAATAGACTCAAGTTAGTTGAACGTTCATATCCAAAGAAAAGATGCACGAAGATCCCATAAACGCACTAACAACACCAAACACCAAAACCCATCACTACTGTACGAAAACCTACCTGGAGGCAGGATATATTTCCAGAGGTGGTAGAAAATATACCAGGTATTGCAAACAAAAACTGCCAGACTGAAAAAAAAAGGAGAGACACTACCCTAAGCTTCATAACGAAAAGCTACCCAAGCATGGACTGGACCCATGCATACACCGACGGTTCTGTAACAAACACTACACAGAACGGAGGGGCAGGAGCATTCCTGAACCTACCAAATGGCAGAAAAATAACACTGTCATTCGCTACTGGTAAGTACACAAGCAATTTCAGAGCGGAGGCAGAGGCACTGAGGGCGGCAGTGGAAGAAATGGTGACACACAGTGAAAATGAGAGCCATATAGTCCTGCTGACAGATGCTCTCGCCGTAGTCACAGCGCTAAAAAGCCAGAAAAACACTGAGCTTAATGACTTAAGAGCAGCACTCTGCAAACTGTGCCAGCAGTCCGCACCAAAAAGGGTAGTGCTACAGTGGGTTCCGTCACACTGCAACATCCAAGGCAACGAGGAGGCAGACAGACTGGCAAAAGAAGGTGCAAGACTACCACAAACAGATACCAGTATGACGTACGAAGAGTCAAAACGGCTTATCAAAGCCAGATACATGACCAAATGGGAAACCGAACATACTGGTTACACCAAAAACGATGCCTATTACCAGTTGAACCGAAGAGAGCAGGTCGTTGTCTTCAGACTTCACACTGGCCACAACAGACTGAGGTACCACCTATTCAACAAATTGAAGATAGGGTGTACCGACGAATGCCCGTGCGGTACTGGTAAAATGACCACTGAACATCTGCTGCAGAACTGCCCGACATACGAGGATCAGAGAGAGCAGATGTGGCCATTACCAGTGGAACTGCAAGACAAGCTCTATGGCAGTGGCGAGAGCCTCAGGATGACCGCCGCTTTTTTCGAAAAAATAATGGTTACTGTCTGACTGTGTACGCAGAAGAAGAAGAAGAACGTTCATATGAGAGGTTTGGTTTAGCTTAGCTTCGTTCGTTCTCAATCTTCCACTACCAAACAATGAAAGGGCTTAAGTAGTAGAATGTAGTCCAGAGAACGGAGTTCGTTGTGTCGTAGTTTACAGCTTGATTGCGATATTTGCAACTTTCGGTCCAACACATCCAACTTCAGCAAGCATTTTTTGAGTACCGGGTTAGCATTCCCTCTTCGATCCCTTCTCTTTAGCCAGTCTGCCCTGATGCAGCCTGTTATCCAGGATCACCGCGTGGAGGTGTAGAAGGGTCTCGGCAGCTCTAGTTCGCTGGCCCTGACGCTAGCAGTCAGCTATGGGTCGCTGATCACTGCAGCTCATGCGCTGCTCAGCATCTTGATCCCATATGAGAGGTTTGAATGTAGGACAATATTCACCAGCATGGCCGAGTCTTATCACAAGACCACAATTTGTTCGATACCTACTGATAAAACGAACAGATAGCATGTCCTGACCGCGGCAGCTTCTTTTCACCTACGATGACTTTAGTGAGATCCCACTGTAATATATATGATGATGATGATGACGATGATAACATTCGTCTATCAAAGTGATGAAGACCACTCTCTTTGTTCAGCTGTGTGGATAGTGGTTTTTCTTGCTGTGCCCGCTGAAATGGAGGACTTGCGCGATGATTTGGATTAAAGTGAGGAATAACCTGCGCCTGTAGTCCTGAGGTACCATTGTCCAGTGGCAAGATATTTATCGAGACGACTGGAGATAGCACACGATGCAGATTTTTCCTCAGGGTTTACTCCTGAAGCCTTTCCCGTAAACAGGTATCTCGCAAGGCAGCGGAGGAGAAGGATGCCATCTAACGTTGTGTGTCGTGCCTTTGCCATAATCACAAGAGGTTGTGGGGACATAACTTTGCATGTGAGTAAGTTTGGCATCTTTCCCCCGGCAGTGTTCAGTCCATTATAGTCGTGTCTAAATTTCACACACAACATTGACAGTGTTTGCAGCTAGGGCGAAGGGCGCCAATCTCGTGAAGCTTAGCCATATGAACTAGACCGTGAAATACGACACAAGTTTAAGCGTAGTGCTATTCATATAGCCGATGTCAACACCAGGATAACCGGGCATAAGAAATGATCACAAAAAAACAAACAAAAAAAAACAACAAACAAACAACAACAAACAAGCGAATTAACCAGGCCAAATGGAAAACAACAACACAAGTGAATACAAGTATAAGTTGTCGACTTGTGTGAATTCCAGGTAAATCCGTGGTCTCGCGACATCCATAATGAACTAAAACAGCAGAGCAATGTAGATCTGCAGCCGGTTACAGCGCCATCTTTGTTGCTAATCTTATATATATATTATACACGCGCACATACATACATTCATACATACATACAAAGTGAGTTGGAAATAAAAATGAGCAATTACAAATTCATCATACAATTATTATTAGTTTACGAAATTTCAGAACAAGTCGCACAGTTGTACATAAACAATAAATAAAGACGTTGATTTTTGTCATTGTTTGCTCAAAGCGTCCTCCTGTTAGTGATATTCGTTGTTTTAACTCATTGATCTATACGTAATACCCATAGTGGCGAGTTTATTCATGAGTTTCACATTGCACTACAGCCAAGAGAGACCCCGTTTCACCTTTTAAAGTGCACATCGGGATGTAAGAAGGACCACTGTAACCTGCTACAGAAAAAAACGTCGTAAAGATATAACTGAATCCAGCTTGAGTAAATTCAAATAACAACAACAACAATAACAACAACAACAACAATAACTACAACATCTAAAATACCATCAACTCACAGTGATCGTCTAGTTTAGCATGGTTCTGGTCCATATGACAAGACTGGCTGTATATAAGACTTAATAACTTAATTGATATTTTCATTGGCAAAAATGTATTGCAACTATTTACTTACAATAATCTACGTTGTCTGTAATATACGTCTAATTATTATTGTTGATTTTATCTTATTTTATTCTACTGCTCTAACTAGACATCTGCAGATAACTGACTGCTCTTAAATCTTCGTTCAGGCCTGTTCTCCATGTGTACACCAGAAGCGGTGATCATGGCGGCATCCACGACAGAAGATAAATGACGTGGAATTTACTACACAACATCTTTGTAGTTTTAGCTAGTTCTCCTCTACGATTCTGTTTTCACTGGAAGCCAATTAGGCATCCATTCAAGTGGATATTGACTGATAGTTATCACAAGTCAACAGCACGACGTAGGAAGAAATCATATCACAAATGGTAAGGATGTTCAACCACATTAGTTTCGTAAACAATGTAGTGAGTGCTTTACTTATCTGTCTATCTATCTATCTATCTATCTATCTATCTATCTATCTATCTATCTATCTATCTATCTATCTATCTATCTATCTATCTATCTATCTATCTATCTATCTATCTATCTATCTATCTATCTATTTATCTATCTATCTATCTATCTATCTATCTATCTATCTATCTATCTATCTATCTATCTACCTATCTATCTATCTATCTATCTATCTATCTATCTATCTATCTATCTATCTATCTATCTGGCTATCTATCTGTCTGTCTGTCTATCTATCTATATGTCTGTCTATCTGTCTGTCTGTCTGTCGATCTGCCTGCCTGCTTGTCTGTCTGTCTGTCTGTCTTTCTGTCCTGTCTGTCCTCTATGCATGTCCTGTCTGTCTGTCCTGTCTGTCTGTATACAGTATGTCTGTCCAGTCTGTGTGTCCTGTCTGTGTGTCCTGTCTGTCTGTCTTGTTTGTATGTCTGTCCTGTCTGTCTGTCTGTCTATCCCGTCTGTCCTGTCTGTCCTGTCTGTCCTATATGTCTGTTCTGTCTGTCTGTTCGTCCTGTCTGTCTGTCCTGTCTGTCTTTCTGTCCTGTCTGTCTGTCCTGTCTGTCTGTCCTGTCTGTCTTTCTGTCCTGTCTGTCTTTCTGTCCTGTCTGTCTGTCCTGTCTGTCTGTCCTGTCTGTCTGTCCTGTCTGTCTGTCTGTCCTATCTGTCCTGTCTGTCTGCCTGTCCAGTCTGTCTGTCCAGTCTGTCTGTCCTGTCTGTCTGTCCTGTCTTTCTGTCCTGTCTTTCTGTCCTGTCTGACTGTATTGTCTGTTTGTCCTGTCTGTCTGTCCTGTTCTGTCTGTCTGTCCTGTTTGTCTGTCCTGTCTGTTATTCTGTCCTGTCTATTTGTCTGTCCTATCTGTCTGTCCTGTCTGTCTGCCCTGTCTGTCTGTCCTGTCTGTCTGCCTGTCTGTCCTATCTGTCCTGTCTGTCTGCCCTGTCTGTCTGTCCAGTCTGTCTGTCCAGTCTGTCTGTCCAGTCTGTCTGTCCTGTCTTTCTGTCCTGTCTTTCTGTCCTGTCTGACTGTATAGTCTGTTTGTCCTGTCTGTCTGTCCTGTTCTGTCTGTCTGTCCTGTCTATCTGTCTTTCTGTCAGTCCTGTCCTGTCTGTCCTGTCCTGTCTGTCTGTGTGTCTGTCCTGTATGTCTGCATGTCCTGTCTCTCTGTCCTGTCTGTCTATCTGTCCATCCTGCCTGTCCTGCCAGTCTGTCTGTCTGTCGTGTCTGCCTGTCGTATTTGTCTGTCCTGTCTGTCCTATCCTGTCTGTCTGTCCTGTTTGTCTGTCTGTCTGTGTCTGTCCTGTCTGTCCTATCATGTCTGTCTGTCTGCCTGTCGTGTTTGTCTATCCTGTCTGTGTGTCTGTCCTATCATGTCTGTCTGTCCTGTCTGTCTGTCCTGTCCGTCTGTCCTGTCTGTCTGTCCTGTCTGTCTGTCCTGTCTGTCTGTCCTATCATGTCTGTCCTGTCTGTCTGTCTGCCCTGTCTGTCTGTCCTGTCTGTATGTATGTCCTGTTTGACCTGTCTGTATGTTCTGTCTGCCTGTCCTGTCTGTCTGTAATGTCTGTCTTTCTGTCTATCCTGTCTGTCTGTTTGTCCTGTCTGTCTGTCTGGCTGTCTGTCTGGTCTGTCTGTCTGTCCTGCCTGTCTGTCTGTCCAGTCTGTCTGTCAAGTCTGTCTGTCTGTCTAAATGCCTCTCAATTGTTCAAAAGATAAAAGGGATCCAATAGAGCAGTGGCAAATGCAGTAGTTGTTTATGTGCAGGCTTCGGCAAGCAGGAAGTCAATTGCAGTGGTTGTTTATGTGCAGGCTTCAGCAAGCAGGAAGGCTTTTGCAGTGGTTTCCCAAAACGAAATTAAACGAGGTTAATGTCTATGATGACAAATGTTGTCCATGTGCAGTCTAGACCTGAGGTCTCACAATCGGGACCAGCGCAGCCATTTTCTGCAGCTAGTACTTATTTGTCGATTCATCGTGCAATTATGGAAATTATAGTTTTTGACAAGAAAATAGGGCATTATATTCCATATTAGAAGCAAAGTACATTTTTTGGTGAAAATGTCCAGTTTAAGATCGAAGTTCACTGCTTAATTTGTCTTCAATTAATAAAATTACGAAAAAATGTGATGTCCGTAGCTATTGCAATAAGGTGGATTGTTAAACAAAATGATGTCGCTGCAACATTAAAAGGCGACACACAGTTCTGCAGTCCAAATTAACATTTTTCAAGCAGACGTAACGTCTTATTGAATAAAATAAATGTGGTACCATAAATGACCTCACAGGTAACTGGAATGAAGAAGATTAAATATAAAGATCTTTCTGAGTTGCAACCCGCTCCTATTTACATTGTTCACACGCGGCCTTTGTGCTGGTCTAAGTTTGAGACCCCTGGCCTAATTTCTTACTCATGCCATGTATAACGTGCACGTTTAACTGCTGTATGACGATTGTGCATTTTCCTACGGAACACACTAGCAGTTTGAGACAATACATATCTCTAATACGTCCATATACATCTTCTGTCACGTGGTCTGGCATCAGAATGGTGAGAATGTTGCTAACCATTTTCATAAGTATAGTGCTACTTCGTTTAGCTGCACACATAACTGTGCTTCTGAACAAACATAAGTATAGCTATAGCGCTATTTCGTTTAGCTACAAACACTACTGTGCTTCCGAACAAACATTAGTATAGCTATAGTATTATTTCGTTTAGCTACATACAGTACTGTGCTATTAAACCAACATAAGTATAGCGTTACTACGTTTAGCTACATACAGTACTGTGCTTCTAAACTAACATAAGTATAGAGTTTCTTCGTTTGGCTACATACAGTACTGTGCTATTAAACCAACATAAGTATAGCGTTTCTTCGTTTGGCTACATACAGTACTGTGCTATTAAACCAACATAAGTATAGCGTTACTTCGTTTGGCTACATACAGTACTGTGCTATTAAACCAACATAAGTATAGTGCTACTTCGTTTAGCTAAAAACACCACTATGCTTCTGAACAAACATAAGTATAGCTATAGCGTTACTTCGTTCAGCTAGCTACATACCTTACTTTTGCTTATCAACAAACAAACCAACAAAAAGACCTTCATAAGTTATAGAATACATTACCTATCATCATCACCTTTTCTATTATGGTCCAATGGGAGCACAGTGTTTACAACTGAATATTTAAGTCGAAAATAGATTGGATGCTCACAGTTGTTTTTAGTATTGGTGGAATGGAATAAACTTGTTGTATACAGACTCTGTGGAGCCTTGTAAACCATTATAACGAAGTTAAGTTAAGATCGCTTAAATAGGTATATTCTTTCCGCCCGACTATAATGAGGCTTGGAGTTCACAAGTGGGATTAACAAGAATACTGGCCCCGAATAATAGGCCCACAAAACGCGGTCGACTCGCTCCTTCCGTTATCACATGTCACTTTAGATCTTAATGCTAAAAATACCAAGCATAAACAACAATATTGTTGTTGTTGCTAATGTCACTTTGACTTGAGTTATGTACTCTTGCCGACGTTATTGTGTAGCCGGTCACAGTCGCTCTCCTCACTTCGCAGCGCGTACTTGAAAAGGTGGAAAGACGCTTTCTGCCTGTAGTGCAATGCTTGGATCCTCAGAAAGCTCACTTCTGACTGGCATGAAACAGTCAGTTTCTATGAAGAACTGATTGAACGTGAGATAGGATCTGGACCAATATGTTTCACCTGACCCTGACTAACATAGTCTGACCAGTATGTTTATCCTGACCCGGACTAACATAGTCTGACCAGTATGTTTCTTCTGACCCGGACTAACATAGTCTGGCGAGTATGTTTCGCCGGACACTGAATAACATAGTCTGATCAACATGTTTCACCTGCCCTTGACTAACTGTCTTATCATTTTCTTTCACCTGACCATGATTGGCATAATCTGATCCGTCTGTTTCACCTGACCCTGTTTAATCTGATCAATATGTTTCACATGACCCGGACTAATATAATCTGATCAGTATGTTTCACCGGGCCCTGACTAACATAATCTGATCAGTATATTTCACCGGGCCTTGACTAACATAATCTGATCAGTATGTTTCACCGGGCCTTGACTAACAGAGTCTGATCAGTATGTTTCACCGGGCCTTGACTAACATAATCTGATCAATATGTTTCACCTCAGTATAATTATCATATTCTGATCAGTATGTTAGTCTCTTCTCTTCAAACAATGACGTAAATATAATTAATTGAAACCGGTATTGTTCTTCCTCGTGACATTGAGGATAGGTTGGACATAACATCTCTCTTTATTATGAATTGTCTATTAATATTTCTTGTCAATTTCTGAATACTGTCGGGGCAGAAATTCTCAACCGGTGTTGAAACCCTAGAGTCCATCAAATGGCTTTTTGTGGGAGTTGTGCGATGTGTCTTTAGGTGTTCAGTGAAAGGTCTCTATGAGTTTTGGGGCTAGTCTCTATGGATTCTCTACCTGACCCAACCCACGAGCTCTAGACACACCAACAAACTACCATCTTTCGTCTGAGAACAAGTCACTGAAGATTATTTGGTCCCCTACATCGACTATCACACACGTGACTGCCCGTGGGGAACCAAAGTCCAGGCCCCGGAACGCACCCTACGCTATTGACCAGTACACAGAGACCTATGATGCCAAACTTGGCCAGAGGGAGCCGAGGTGACACAGAAGCTGTGGGTCTGTCACCCGGACATAGTAAGGATTGTGGACTTCGTCCTAGCGACGGGACTACATATCTAGCATAACCAAAAAGCCTAAACGCAGAGGAAGAAAAAGGGATTCTGTGACTGGTCTATAGGAGTTTTGTGACTGGTTTCTGTGAAAAGTTTTCATCATTTCTTGTATGTGTTGATTTCATAACTCCTGTAATAATTCTTTCTGTCAAGTTCTTAATTTTGGCTGTTTTTTATTTCTTCAAATTTGGATTTATAAACGTTGTTTATGGTTTTTTTCTTTCTCATTTTGATGTTCAGGAGACATTTATGAGTCCACTGATTTTATCTTTGAATTGCTTCTTTCATCCTGATATTTCCGTTTTCTTCAGCTACCTGTAAAGCTAGATCCTAAGCGTATATCGAGGTTTGGATCTGCTGTGGTATTTTATTCTATTTGCTGTTGACTAACAAATCCAGTCAGTGTCTACATTAATGCCCACGACATCAAGTGGTTTGGACATTTAGTCAGAATGCAGTATAACCAGATTGCAGCGAGAGCATATCATATGTGCAAGAGGCTGACATCGACAAAAATCAATCGAGGGTGTCTCTGACAAACTCATGAATTTAAACCTAACGACAGTACAACCCTACCACCTGGCGATAACAAGAAATATACACATTCCACCTCTGCGATGCCTCATGGCAAGGACAGTAGGACAAAATAAAAAGAAGAAAGTTGTTGGTGAAGATCAAGAACAATGTATGTTGAAGCATACTGTACTGAGGGCACTCCTTGCTCCAATCTCATGACATGGCTTATGTGGCCGCGTATCTTCTCTCTGGTATATTTATTTTTGACAAAGTTGGCTATCAAATGTATTTTCCATATCTACATACACTGTCAGTATGTGTTTTCCCTAGAAAGCATCTTCAATGTTCTATGTTGATATGTGTTAGTTGGTCCTCCGTTGACCTATGTTGTCTGACGCCAGTTTATTATGGCATAATCTAGTTTTTACTCTCCAGGTGTCACATAAGTCTGGTATTTACCTGTTTCCCGTCAGTTTACGTGTACAGATAAGCAAACTGATGGGTCTGTAACTGTCAGCTTTTGTTCTGTTTTTGCCGTGTTTTAATATAGTAATCATGGTTGCTTTCTTCCACGTTTGCGGCACTGTCCCTTCTTTTAAACTTACATTTACGACTTCTAGAAGTTTCATTTTTAGTTTTTAGACCAAGGTTTTCTTTTACATTTTCTTTGTAATTTCATACTTTCTATGAGATGTCTAGTTATTTGGTTGCTTTAGTGCATCTTCTAATTCTTGTGGTTCCTCTTGTGCTCCTCTGCTACGTTTGGTGTTTGTCTCTTTTAGTGTATGTCTTTTTTCGTATCTCTGTTTCATTTTGCTTTTATGTTTGTTTGATACCCATACTGCGTTTTTCAATGAGTATATTTGCTGCACACTTTCCTGTTACAGGTTTCCATTTTCTTCTAGAATGATATTTGATGATTTGATGATTTCATTGTTCAGTGACTTTGCAAGTTGAACCATATTTGTGAAAGGTTGAGGCTCTTAGTTGTTTCTTTCCTACTGTTTCTTGTCACAACATTGTCTTTCTGTAATTTGTTTTGATTTTCTTTAGTTGCAAATTACTTTCCAGGCTTTGGTCATCTTTTACTAATTCTCTGACAGTTGATAGTTCTTCCTAAAATTTCTGCAGATCTTCTGACTAATGATTGGGTTTTTTCTAGCTCCTCTGGGAATTGATTCCGTTGCTGCGGTAAGTATTGCTCTATTAACATTTTCTACCATTTCTTCCACCTGTTTTAATGTTTTGTCCTTTTATTCTTGTAGTATTTCTCAGTTTGTTCTGTACATTTTTCGCAGTTTACTTTTTATAGTTTCATCTTGAATTGTTGTTGTTGTTATCTCATAGCTGCTGAGCAAGCCTGCTCTTGGCAGCCCAATACCATTCTTATATAGATACAGGTCTTCTTCCGTTGTTCCACTGCTCCGTACAGTGTACTGGCTATTGTCAGCAGTGATTGTAAGAATGTTTTCCTCATGTCCGCAAGCGTCTTACACTCAATGAGTAGTTGTTGAACTGTTTTATCAGGATGAGAGCAATGTCTGCACAAATGCAGGTGCTGGGGATTGATGCGGTTCCAGTGGCTATTGACTCTGGCATGTCTTGTTTATAACTGAAAGATGAGACTTTGATATCTTCTATGTAGTTTATTTATATCATCGTTACGTTTTGGCTGTGACATTTCGCTAATTACACTGCGACCTGTTGTTCCCGTCGCCCACCTGTTCATCCAGATTTCCAGAGTATTATTCTTAATAATTTGTTTTACTGTGTGGTTACTGCAGGTTCTATAACCAAATGTTGTTTCGAGGCTCCTGTTTTTGCCAATCTGTCGCCAATCTCGTTCCCAAGTAGCCCACTATGTCCAGGGATCCATTGCAAGGTGACATTTATCCCGTGGGCAGTGATGATATTGTTGATCGCACTCCCCACCAAGAATATCTCATTTCCTTTGTATGGGGTGTTCTTCCAGCGTCCCCAAAACCGACTTGGAGTCACTAAAAATCACAAAATCCGTCGGCAACAATTCTTCTAAGTCGAGCTGTTGGTGCAAAATCCCGGCTACTGTTTTTATAGTCTCGGCCTCCGCTTCATCAATTGAACAGTTTTCGTCGAATAAATCACAAAAAATTGGCCGCACATGTTCTCATACGTCTACTTAATTATGTTGGCAAAATATTACTGGATTCCCTAGCCTGTTCACCATACATAATCAGCCTGTCATAATTTATGTTATGATTTTTTAACGTATGACTTTTACTCCACATTGTTATCAATTTTTAACATGTACGCTCATATATGGAATAAAGTCAAATGAATGAAAAGATCATATACAATAATAACTCGATTATTAGTACATCGATAACTTACGGTCCACACTAGTTAGTAAGTAGCATGTTTTGTTACAGAACGTAGCTTCTTACAACTGCCACCTATTTGGCTGTCACGGGTTTTAAGTATGGGCTTTCTGAGGCCAGAAAATCATCTGGACCATGATTGTATGGTTGACAGGCAGATCTGAAGAGTTGTTCCATGATAATAAAGGTGACAGGCATACACGAAGATTTGTTTCGTGATGGTAAGATTCACAGGCAGATACGAAAATGTGTTTCGTGATGGTAAGATTGACAGGCATATACGAAGATTTGTTTCGTGATGATAAAGTTGACAGGCAGATCTAAAACTTTTTAAGAACATCTTTTCATTCAAGTTTTTAGTCAGCACCACGATGAAGAGAGGTTAGCTTGTATGAGCATGAGGCTAGTAAGTTTGGCTCCTGTCACTGCAGCAGTCAGGTTTGCATCTTGCAGACCATTGTTAAAATGACATATTATATTAGCTAAAATATTATTAGCATAACAAATATTTATTTTTTCTCTAAAATACAGCGCAGCAGGCTTTATAGTTGTTTTTCTCTTCTTTGTAATTAAAAAAAATGGGTTAGGGGAGGGCAAGGACGCGTCACTTGAGATTAAACAACTGGCGGACAGACAGGTCCAATGTTTATTCTCCTGCGGAGTCTCATGAAAGATGTACACTTATGAACCGTCCTCAATGCACTAGTTCCTTCATCAAGTAGATCTTGACATTTCAAACAGACTCAAGTATCTACAGACGTTCAGGAAATCACGTGATCTTCTCAACTTCCTGCTAATCAATTCTACTTGAGCTTATGTCCACCTCACTTTGCATTTAGTAGCTGTATCCTCTCTCTCTCTCTCTCTACACAGTTCGTCCTCAAGAGAAGAACAATATAATACATAAAATTTTATCACGTGAAGATTTATCTCAAGGCAATCATTTCACTCAGAGAAGGGATTTCCCAGATAGCCAGCACTAAATACTTTGAAGGGTACAGGTATCTACGAGGGCGATTTGACACGTTTTGCATTTGGGAAGAATCTTTCATAAATGTGCAAGGTTTACATACGAGCTATACATTTTCGTAATTGCTTAGAATGTCGTTTAGGTGATGTCTCACTTGGAATGTCGTTTAGGAGATGTCTCACTTGGAATGTCGTTTAGGTGATATCTCACTTGGAATGTCGTTTAGGAGATGTCTCACTTGGAATGTCGTTTAGGTGATGTCTCACTTGGAATGTCGTTTAGGAGATGTCTCACTTGGAATGTCGTTTAGGTGATATCTCACTTGGAATGTCGTTTAGGAGATGTCTCACTTGGAATGTCGTTTAGGTCATGTGTCACTATTTTTCAACATAGTCACCAACTCGCGGTTCACATACAAACTCTAACGTCGGACAAGTTATTGCATTTCGTAGAGAAAAAAGTCAGACGTCTTCTCCCGAAACCAGGTAAGCACAGCTACGTGCACCTTCTCGCCAAACAACGGTGTCCCATTAGGTGCTCCTTCAGCTTCAGGAAGAGGAATCACAAGGTGCCAGATCGGGGCTGTACGACGGATGCAATTAAATGTCGTCAAACTTGAGACGCTCAAATGCAGGCGCTGTTTGTCGACTCGTGTGTAGGCAAGAATTGTGGTGCTGGAGAATTGCTCCATGATAGTAAGGTTGACAGGCAGATCTGAAGGGTTGCTCCATGATGGTAAGGTTGACAGGCAGATCTGAAGGGTTGCTCCATGATGGTAAGGTTGACAGGCAGATCTGAAGGATTGCTCCATGATGGTAAGGTTGACAGGCAGATCTGAAGGGTTGCTCCATGATGGTAAGGTTGACAGGCAGATCTGAAGGGTTGCTCCATGATGGTAACATTGACAGGCAGATCCTTCCCTATGTCAGAATCTGTGTCTATTCTCTTTGTGTCCTTTAGCATTGCTGTGCCTTTTTTTACCCTGGGAGTTCTACAACAGAGATTGCCCGTTGATATAACCTTTGGGGTTCCCCCAAAACGTTTAATTCTTCCAAAAGGTTCATGTTCTACTTGAAATTGGCATGTCCTGTCCTATAATTTTTTGGTTGAATCATTATCAAACTATTGCAGCCCGAGGATCCATGTCAGAGATTTGCTACTGAAGCTTTTAATACCGAGTTTAGTCATCCGATACGTTTCTGTTCCGAACAAAAGTACCGAATTCACATTGAGATAGATAATCCTTAGCCTGGTATGCATTTTTATAGGGGCGCGTTAGCTCAGTTCATAGCGAACAGTTCGCTATTTTCTGTGGTAACAGCGTGCCTCGATTCGAATTGCGTCCGGAGACTAAAAAAATCCGCGTAGTGATTTTAATCGGGGACCACTTTTCCAGTCCCAGCTGTAAATGGGCACCTGACGAAAGATAAAGGAAAGTAAAAACAGCAAGGAAGGGCACTGGCCACCCCACCTCCCACAGGCTATGGTTTAGTACAATGGAGTCTTCAAAAACTAAATTTCCAACCAGTGGTTAATTCTGCTGAATTTCCACTTGACTTGACTATATGGATTTCAACATGCGTTGTGTATCCTCTTTAACTGTACATCGTCGTCTGCGTCCCGTATCTTGATATGATACTCCCTATCTTGATATGATGCTACCTATCTTGATATGATGCTACCTATCTTGATATGATGCTACCTATCTTGATATGATGCTACCTATCTTGATATGATGCTCCCTATTTTGATATGATGCTACCTATCTTGATATGATGCTCCCTATCTTGATATGATGCTACCTATCTTGATATGATGCTACCTATCTTGATATGATGCTACCTATCTTGATATGATGCTCCCTATCTTGATATGATGCTACCTAGGTATGTGAAGGTCTCTACCTCATCCAATGGTCTTTCACTTTACTTGAAAGGAGTCGTGTTGTTGGCTGCATTTAATCATACAATTTGTTTTGTCTTTTCTGCATGCATGTTTATACCTACGTGCCTGGAGAATCTGTTTAGTGTGTCTGTTTTCTTTTACATTTGGAGTTCGATGTGAGATAGGAGGGCTATGTCGTCTGTACAATACCGATCTTCTTGCTGTTTAAATAAGGTCTGGTGGATTCAATTTCTCTCATATGGTGTAGTTCCTTTCCTAGTCCAATCAAGTAGCAGAAGGAACAACCTAACAGAAAGCGTGATATAGGACATCTCCGACGAACTACAAATGTCATGTTAATCGATTCTGTCAGTTGTTTCTTGTGCAAACGTCTACCCTGCATTGTCCTCATACGTCTGCTGTGTTCTGCTGGTGTGCCATGTATGATTTAGTAGTGCTTAATAGTTGTCAGAGTATAGCCCTATCCAAGCTGTTATATGCTTTTTCAGCGAAGTTACTGTATAGACGAACTCTATTCTAATGACTGATCAACATTCATGCGCAATAAGATAAGATCTATTTTTGTCTGAAACCTGCTTGTTCGTCTATAAATTTGAATTCACTATTTTGTTTAGTATGTCAAATATATCTCTATTTAAAACTGTATCTGACACTGACAAGACCATTGTTTCACAAGTATTTACATTGTTGTAGATCATCTTTCTGAGATAGTTAAACTTGATAGTCTTCCCTCCAATCATCAGTCCCTGCAACGTTTCAATTTTTCTAAAGAAGAATTGGGTCAAAAGTAAAGATAACTTGTATCCTGCAGCCGTGTATCATTAGGGCTGTCTGATTGTGGGTGTCTATTTCATCTTAATGCGTACCGCTGTCTGTTCTCTGCACCCATGACTTGCTTGCCCCAGATCTCTACCCCTGGTTGTGCTTCTTGATGATGCTGGTGTAAAACGAACAGCTAAAGAGCGAACAACACAAGAACGGGTGCCAGTTTTAGGATACCACATCTTGTAACGGAAACCAGCTGTAATGGTAACCATACGCTTCACACGAAGCGAAGACAAGATAACAAGTTATGTTATATAGAATCGACATCACTGCACTGCAGTCAGACCCACAGGTTCTCAGCTTGTTTCAATACATGGCGAGGGATATAGATACTGATGGTTCGTCTGTAGTTCACTGGTTGTACATATTGTTGGTCCATCCTCTCAGGCGCGCCTTCATCTTGACTTAACTGGGATGTTGTGTCTCTAGTAAGTTATGGTAGTAGCATCCTATTGCAGTCCCTGTCGTTGGAGAGGAGAAGAAGAGGTTTTAATGTATGTGAGCTGTCTTGCCTTTCTTGATAGATCTAGGTATCCATTTACAGCTGGTGGACAAGAACAATGTGACTGGTCAGTTTCACTGTGATGAACAAGCGACATAACCACTCAGACCCTAGCGATGTTTATCAATTTTGCTGTAACAATCTCTTTCATCAGATCAAATACCACTGCGCGCATATAATACACACAGCTGTGACTACACGGCCAGAGAAAGATCGAGTAGTTGGAGCGATGACATAAATTCCACAACACAGGCTTGCAACAACATAGAGGTAGCGTGGACACTTGAACAGAAACAGTTGAGACCGTGTCAAATGAAATCTTTCGTTTTTTATCCATGACGACATTGGTGACCATATGGTCATGTTTACCTGCCTTATAGATAGCTTTTTAATTTCTCTGAATATATAAGAACAGCTTGGATAAAGAAATCAGCTCTCATGTAGTCTAACTCTATTGTCTAGATCGGTTTAGTTCAGTGGCTATAATGTCTGCTGCCTGTGCATCTGTGTGTGTGTATGTTTGTGTGTGTAAATTCTTGTGTATGTACGTGTGTGTATGTTTGTGTGTGTGTGTACGTGTGTGTAAATTCTTGTGTATGTACGTGTGTGTATGTTTGTGATGTGTGTGTGTTACAGTGTGTATATATGTGTAAATTGGACTAAATAAACAGCTTTCATGTAACTTAACTTGACTTCTGTATACTGGTTTATAAGACTATGCAGAGTATGTATACAGCCAGTTCGGACGTTCTTCATCTTGATGACTCGTTCCTCAAATGTGCTTCGGGTCCCAACTTCGTCTCCAGCGGACTCTGTTTTGGGTCACGGAGTCTAGTGGAAGGTAAGCTTTCCACCTGAGGCGTCTCGGATGTTGTTGCTGACAGCAATGGAGTGTGTCCAACGCATTAGATGTCTTCCCCGCGGTTTGTTTTTTACCTCGTGGGTACCAGATTGCTGTCGCCGTGCTCCGTTGACAATCGTTTCGTCGCAACATATGACCTGCCCATCTATGTTTTGCCATGTCTGCATAGATTACGGCATCATTCATCAAGGACAATCGTCATATGTCAGAATTGTGGAAATTCTGCACACGTTGGTTGCAGAGATTGATTCCGACCAAGCGTCTCTCAAGAGAGTCTTTAGTCACTCTCAATTTGTCCTCTAGTGATTTTGTGAGTGGCCATGCATCTGCGCCATATCATTTCGCAGGAAGCACTGTGGAATTGAAGCACCCGTCCATGACCGTGTTAATAGAGAAAGTTGACCAGCTCGCAATATCTTGTTTGTTCAGGCTCCAGATTGTTCTACATATTGAGTAGGCTCCAAAATAGATGCATTCATCGACATCCTCTAAGCTTACCCCGTCAAAGAAGACTGGGTCACAATTGAAGAAACGATTCCACAACACTATGGTCTTTGAGACATTAATTTCTAGTCCAGCTTTCTTACCCTCGCCATCGAGTAGCTGCATAATTTGGTTGGCGTCTGCTTCTGACTCTGTGACGAGCACTATGTCACTGGCAAATCGGCGTCTGCCGTAAATATGGATGCGGAAGGTATCCCAGTTGCATTGGCTTATGGCTGATTCCAAACATGCAGCGAAAAGGTTCGATGGGATAGGATCCTCTTAGCGGACCCCCTTCTGTACTGGTACATACATTGGAAGGGATGAATTGTGGTAATGCAGTTTGTATAACTGTTCGCAAGAATTAAGATGTAACTAGGATCAACACTTTGTTCCAACAGTGAACACCAGACACAATTTGGTTTTACCAAATCAAAAGTTTATCTCTAGTCGATTGCAGATAATTAACAACGGTGTCTGGAACTCTCGGGCTGCTTCAATAAGGCGGCAGCACGTTGAAATGGGCCCCAGTGCGCTGCACGAACACCGACAGTCAGCTTGTGCGATTGGTTGCGATTGTTCGAGGGTGATGCAGACTCTGGCAAGAGTGCATTTCGTAAACATTTTGTCAGTGACCGGGACAAGAGTAATTGGTCGACAATTTCAGAGGTCCTCTTTGTCTCCGTTTTCGAGTTGCGCCAAAAGGAAAGTGCTCGTCCAGAATGAAGATAGTTGTAACGTTGCATTGTCTAAATCTGATGCGTAGATCGGTTTAGTTTAGGGTGTTCAATGTCTGCTAACTGTGCATCTACGAGTGAGTATGTGTATATGTGTGTGTATGTATGTGTGTGTAAATGTGTGTGTTTGTGTGTGTATGTGTGTGTGTGTGTGTGTGTATGTGTGTGTATGTGACTGGGACAGAGGAATCCATTTTCATTTTGCAGAAACTTAGGAAGTGTCCCCCATAACTGGCACATCGTTCTTTTATTGCTTGTTGCACTTGTCGAGGGTGTCTACAAATGTGTTTACACGTGTCCCCGAGACCCGGAGACTCTGACTCTCTTCCAATTCTGAAGCCTGGATCAACACGAAACAGTGTTTTACTGAAGCCTGGATCAACACGAAACAGTGTTTTACTGAAGCCTGGATCAACACGAAACAGTGTTTTACTGAAGCCTGGATCAACACGAAACAGTGTTTTACTGAAGCCTGGATCAACACGAAACAGTGTTTTACTGAAGCCTGGATCAACACGAAACAGTGTTTTACTGAAGCCTGGATCAACACGAAACAGTGTTTTACTGAAGCCTGGATCAACACGAAACAGTGTTTTACTGAAGCCTGGACCAACACGAAACAGTGTTTTACTGAAGCCTGGATCATCACGAAACAGTCTTTTACTGAAACCAGGGTCAACTTGTTAGGGGATCGTCAGTGCCCTTGTCACGATGATGAACCTGCTGAGTAGCCGGCATGTTACTACAACCAGGATGATCTACACACACCTTCTTCTGTACGTCTCAGGATATACTCATACAAAGAGTCACAACATCCGGGCCCGAGAGAAAATTCGTCACAAGTGAACTCAGCACGGAGCATGGTGCTAGCAACCTCAACATGTCAAATAAATTGCTACAACCACTAAAAGAAGAGCTACAAAGTGCTATGGTGCAGGCTTCCACAAGGAGCGAAAGAAAACAAGAGGAACAACAACTCTGCACGATTAGATTTTGAAAAGACCACACGAATAACGGAAACAGCTTCTACGACGGGTTAGCATAGTAATAGACTACTGGCTTTTCTTGGCAAATGTTCAGGGTTCAACATCTGTTACCGGAACTCTCCAGTTTACTCAGCTGTAAATGGGTACCTGCATTGCTGTTAGGAAGGAAAGCCAGCGAGAAAGGAAACTGGCCATCAACCTAATAAACAAGATGTGACCTCGAACCACTTTAACACTAGAACTTCAGCAATGTCTTCTTTGGGTCTACATTGACATTTTCTTCACGTGATCAGGAATTGGGTCACACTTTGTCTGGGGTCAAGTATGGTGTTTGTATTTATCGTTTCTGTTTCTAATAATCGACATCACTGCACTACGGGCATACTCACAGGTGATCAATCTCTCTCAGCAAGGGTCTCCGTACGGTCTGGATGCTGATGGTACCCGTAGCTCGCTGGTTGTACACTCTCCAGCTTCGTCCTCTCATGCGCCCCACTTCGATCGAACCTCGTGTTATATTGAAGCTTTGCAGTCTGTGGATTACGGTGTCTTCATGCAAGCGGCAATCGTTGGTCGATTTCAAAATGTCACTCCTAACTATCATGAATGTGCCCATGATGGGAGCTTGTGAAGCTAAGATGTCATCTCTGTTTTGTTTCTGAACCCCAGCATGACCAGGACAGTAGCTGCATGTCAACCCCTGGAGTTTTAAGGTCTCATCAGCTGCTATCCACTCGTACATGTCACTCCTTGCGTACCTTCTAAAGTATTTATCTATCACGATAACTGCCCCTGTGCCCAGTGAGTGTGTGTACCCTTGAGAACGTCTGCATATATGTATAAAATTAAGACTTATCGCTACGTACCTGTGGATCCTATCACTGAACACTCTAGTTTTGTCTGGGTAATGTGTACAGGTTCTGAAAATGCGACGCTTGATAATAAATAGCCAGGTAAACAATTATTATATTCTTTCAAAGATTTTCATAAATGTGTTTTTGTTTATCAAAGCCTAGCTTTTGAAGTTATGGTCGTCGAGGGCTGAGAGAACGTCGGTAGAGACTGGGGAACGTGTAGGACCGGAATTGGGAACAATTTACCTTCTTTCTTAAGGAATTAGGAGTGATCTGGCAGGAGCATCAGATGGGTATTTGCTGTATCAGCGACGCTTCTATACTTAATAAGTGGTGTCTGCAAGAGGGTGTATGCAGCGAGAGAAAGAGCGAGAGTGAGAGAAAGGGGGGGGGGGGGGTGTGAAAGAGAATGAAAATCGAGTGAAGGAAAGAGATATCACAGGCCAAGACTAAGGAAAGATTTGGCTTAATGTATTCAACAACAACAAAAAAACCCTATTCCCTTTTTTTGTTCGCTAAATATTTACATTGAGGAGCGCGGGGTCGACTGATTTTGAGGCCTGCCTGCCGACAAGGAGGGCAGCGGTTCGAATCCCCGGTATGGCATATGTTGTTTTTCTGTTGGGGGTGAAATAAACAAACATAGCCAGCACACGACGTGGCGACACCAGTGGCGAAGCGGTCTGTAGTCCTCAACCTTTAAAATCCCTTGACTACCCTAGCAATGGGAAAAATGTCGTTTGACAGAAAGAAAAAAAGAATGTTTACATTTATCGTTAGAGATAAGGCTTTTCAATATCTTCTTCTTCTTCTTCGTTCGTTCTCTATCTCCCACTACCAAGCCCTGAAAGGGCTTAAGTAGCAGAATATAGTCCAGAAAACGGAATGCGTTGTGTCGTAGTTTACAGCTTGGCTGCGATATTTGCACCTTTCGGTCCAACCATCCGACTTCAGCAAGCATTTTTTAGTACCGGGTTAGCATTCCCTCTTCGATCCCTTCAATATCAGACGTAGTCTTTAATGGTTATATTAGAGTGCATGACCCGCCGAAGATGGATGTGTTGGACCGAAAGGTGCAAATATCGCAGCCAAGCTGTAAACTAGCGACACGACGCATTCCGTTCTCCGGACTACATCCTGCTACTTGCAAAGACCTGTACAGGGCTTGGTTGCGGGAGATTGAGAACGAACGCAGAAGAAGAAGAGTGCATGGCAAGAGGTGCAGCTCAGTGAACGCACTGACATCAGGGTCAGCGAACAACAGGTGAATCAGCACCCTATTCTGCCTCCCAACGGCGACCTTGGAAACAAGTTGCTCTAATTCTGGCTAAGAGGAATAGAGATCTCAGAGGGAAGACAAACCAGTTACTCAAAAATGGCTTTCTGATACCGGATTTGTCGGGCTGAACAGCGCATATATCGCAGTCTTGTTGTAAACTACGACACATCATCACGTCCTTTTCAGGACAAACGCTGATGAAGAATAAAATATTAGGACGTGACGGCTATTATATGTTTATGATCCAAATAAGTGATTATGAGTGAATGTGTGTGTCTGTCTGTTTGTTTGTACGTGCTTCTACTGCCCTTGTGTCTGTCCCATTGATTGTCACAAGCCTGTGAGATCCAGATCACCTCATGTCACAAACCTGTGAGATCCAGCTCACTCCCATCGATTGTCATAAACATGTGAGAACCAACTCCCGTCATGTCCCAAACTTGTAAGATCCAGCTCACCTCATGTCACAAACCTGTGAGATCCAACTCACCCCCATCGATTGTCATAAACATGTGAGAACCAACTCCCCTCATGTCATAAGCCTGTGAGATCCAGCTCACCTCATTGATTGTCACAAATCTGGCCTTTTCCTGCCCGTGTTAGCACCTTTGTGTCTCTACGTTCCCAGAGTGCTTGCATCCTCCCTAGTTTCTCCATCTCTACTATAATCGTTGATTTCATTGTCCCTGTAATAACCCTTAGCACCTTATGTTGTACCTTATCTAACTCTTTCAATGTAGTGTTTGATGCTGGACACCAGGCAGCTGATCCATATTCCAGATGTGGTCGTATGCCCTGTTGGTAAACACTACTAATTATTTTCTCCCTGGCTCCCCATGTGATTCCACTTAGTTGTCTCAGGATGGCTAACTTCCTTCTGGCTTTTCCTGCTGCCTTGTTAACGTGCTGTCTCCAAGTCAGCCTATCATCAAATGTAACGCCGAGGTAGGTGGGTTGTTTATCTTCTCTTAGAAGCTCTCCGTCTATCTTGATGTCTCCCGCTTTTTGTTTTGGAGCAAGGGTGAATAGGGTAGAGCTACATTTATCTGTGTTGATGCTAACACACCATTTAGCTGTGTTGATGCTAACACACCATTTAGCTGTGTTGATGCTAACACACCATTTAGCTGTGTTGATGCTAACACACCATTTAGCTGTGTTGATGCTAACACACCAATTAGCTGTGTTGATGCTAACACACCATTTATTTGCCCATAGGGTTAAGGCATCTATTGCTCTTTGTAGCATTTTGGTGGCGACTGTTGCATATTCCTCAGTGCACCATATCACCAGGTCATCTGCATACATTGCCACTGTCACTCCACTTGACAGTTCGATGATCAGGTCGTTAATGTAGACTATGAAAAGTAGGGGGAAAGCACACCAGCCTGCGGTACACCATGGCGTAGTAACATTTTCTTACTCTTCAGTCCATCTAGTTGTACTCTGGCTCTTCTATTATGCAGATATGCTTTTAACCATTTATACATCCTACCTTTTACTTTATTCTTTCTCAGT
This sequence comes from Ariolimax columbianus, assembly GCA_036924085.1. Taxonomy (NCBI): domain Eukaryota; kingdom Metazoa; phylum Mollusca; class Gastropoda; order Stylommatophora; family Arionidae; genus Ariolimax; species Ariolimax columbianus. The sequence continues at coordinate 83,301,363 of JAVGWX010000007.1, read as the reverse complement.
TTCTTCAAAAGTCCTTTTTTCCCATACCTTGTCAAATGCTTTCCTTGGGTTTATCCATGCTGCTAGTATCAGTTTCTTGTCTTGGAAAGCATCCTCAATCTATTGGGAAAGATAAGTTGCTTGGTTCTCAGTAGAGAAGCATTTTCGAATACCCGCTTGCTGAGATACAAGGAGGTTCTCACTCTCAAGGTAACGCTGCATCCTGAGATTAATGATATGCTCCGCTGTTTTACAAAGACAACTTGTAAGGCTGATTGGTCTATAGCTGGATGCTGTGGAATTGTCTTTCCCTTGTTTTAGGAGCGGTATCATAATTGCTTCTCTCCAGGACTGAGGGACTCTGTCTGAGGTCCAAAGGGCATTGAAGATCTGTAGCAGTTTTGTCTTCCCCGAAATTCCCAAGTTCTTAATCATTTTGTTTGATACCCCGTCAGCCCCAGACGACTTTATCATTTTTAATTTGGATATTGCTAGTTCAAGTTTTCTGATAGTGAATGGGGTCTCCATAACCTCTGGTATAATTTCATCACTTCTTACATTCTGTTGCTTTTCTCTGATCTTCTGCTGTTTCTCTGTACTAACTCCAATGTCATGGTCTTTAGCAAAGGAATCTGCAAAGTGATCAGCTGCCCGTTTACCTGTGAGGATGTTCCCATCAATATTTAGTGCAACCATTGTGTTTCTCTCTGTATTTTCATCATTTAGTTGTTTTACGAACTTCCACATTTTCCTGGTGTCCTTTTCAAAGTTCAGGGGCTCTGTTTTCTCTTTCCAGCTTTTCCTCCTGACTTACAGCTTAGTCCTTTGGAATTTGGCTTTGGCATGTTGAAAATGTTGGTGATGGTTCTGACTTGGTTTAGTCTCTGCTTGCTGTCGAGAAGTTTCTACTTCATTGTGCAGTTGCTCTAGTTCACTGTTCCAGTAAGGTCTATTCACAAGCAGCATGTAGTATGTGTCTACTGAACTCGTCAACTACCTTATCTATGTCTACATTTAGATCTTTAACTCCTGGACATTTTCAACCAATCATGGAGCACGGATAATATCCCAGACCAGTGGCGGGAGGCTATCATATCTCCATCAGAAAACCAAAAAGGACAAAACAAGCAAGCAAAGCTATAGGCAAATACGTCTGATCAGCTGTGTTCCAAAAGTCATGGAAAAAAATGGTTAACGCAAGATTAATAAAACATCTGGAAAAAACAAGCTCCTACTCAATTCACAGTCAGCCTTTAGGAAAAACCGCAACACGGAAGATCAACTAGTGTACCTAACCCAAGGAAGAGAAAATGCATTCCAAGGTAAGGAAAAAGTACTTGAGGTCTTTGTGGATATTGCAAAAGCTTTTGACAAGTTATGGAGAGAACAATTTCTCCTTAAACTATTAAAAATCAAAATAAAAGGGAGAATGTACAGCTGGATACGAGACTTCCTCCGATACAGAACAGCAAGAGTGAAATTAGATGGATCACTGAGCCATAGAATAACTCTCCAACAAGGCTTACCCCAGGGAAGGAGTCATCTCTCCTACCCTCTTTATCCTGTTCATTAACGACATAGCCGGAAAACTCCCAAAGAAACTATCCAGTGCCATACACGCTGATGAATTCGCAATGCGGAGTGCTGCAGAAAAACAAAATGCAGCTAGCACTGGACTTTGTTGGAAAGTGTGTTACAGATTGGGGATTGCAGATTAACATCCCAAAGACAGTTAGAACATGCTTCTCAATGTCCAATACTAAGGAAGAAAAAAACCAATCTAAATGGTAAAGAGCTTGTACAATAAAAAACATCTGTGTATCTCGGAATTAAAATGGACAAGAGACTCACATGGAGGGAACACATACAAAAAGTAACCAGAAAACTATCCCTTGTGAAGAATCTGGCAGGAACAAGCTGAGCTGCAAATAGCAACATCCTTAAACATGTATATACTGGCACAGTCAGACCAGTACTTTAATACGGCATGACAACCTGGACCACAGCATCAAAAACAAACACGGAACACCTAAACAAAATTCAAAATTGAGGCTTAAGGATAATAACAGGAGGAATGAAGACTACACCAATCCAGAAAATGGAAACATACACAAATATAAGACCCCTAAATACTAGACGAGAGGAAAGAGTGCTGACACACAGTGATAAGATGCTACACATGCCTGATAATCCCATACATATCAAACTGAAACACCCAACCTAAAATAGGCTAAAGAGAACTAGCTTCATCCATTAATTAAACCACCTACACCAGAAATATGGAGAACTAATACCCAACCAACCTGCAGAAATAGAAATGCTTATCGACTATGAAGAGCCAAGCTGCAACATAAACAACATCGCAATAAGTACAGAGATACCAGGAATCAGAAGAAAAGACCGATATGGTGTCAACGAGCTGAATACTATAGCACAAGCAATATGATTTAGGAGAAATATAATACCAAGGAATAGACACAGGTGTATACAGATGGCTCAGCAGAAGGGGCAGGTCGAAACGGGAGAGGAGGCATTTTCATAAGACACAAAAGTGGAAATGTAACCGAAGAGGCCCTTCCATCAGGAAAGTCGTCCACAAACCTCAGAGCAGAATCTATGGCCCTCCTGCAAGCACGGAGAATTCTTGAAACAGAAAGGCAACCACCAACAAAAATAGCTGTATTCGCAGGCTGCAGAGTACTATTAGAGGCAGTATAAAAAACACCAAAAAAAAACAAAAAACAATGAACCACTGTTATGAGAGATCCGACCAGAACTATGAAAACTCCAGAGATCCTCAACAATAGCGCTCCAGTGGCTACCCTCCCATTGCGGAATCACATGAAACGAGAGAGCTGACGCTCTAGCAAAATTTGGCAGCAAAAAGGTACAATTTAATCATCGAGTACCATACAGAGAGATCAAGAACATCATAAGAAATCAGTATGGAGAGAATGACAGAAAAATAAGCAGTACACCGGACCCAATTCACGAACTCAAAAAAAAAAACCAACAAACTACTTTAATTCGCCTAAGAACTGGACACTGCAGACTACTAGAACATCTATACCGACTGAAGATCTCACACCCCAATGAATGCCGATGTGGAACAGGAGACCATAACCCTGAACACATTTTACAGGAATGCCCACTCTATGGGGAAATGAGATACCAGATCTGGTCATAGGGTGTGGAGCTGAGACAAAAGTTGTGGGGCAGCCGCTCCAACCTGGTGAAGACTACAGACTTCATCGTAGCGACTGGACTGCAGATATAGCATGACCTAATATTCTAAACGCAAAGAAAAAGTAGGAAAAAAATTAAGACATCATGATTTCCATCTAGTTCATTCTCGCCGTGGTTGTGTGATGTCAAATATATCACATCCAGTAGCAAAATATAGAAGATAAGATCTCAACAATTATGAGGAAAGACTCAGAAACGGCCCACAGTGTCTAGAAGATGAAAAACTTGATGTGACTTAATACAGGTTAATAAGATAATCAAAGGGAAGGATACATTAGAATATAACAAGTTTTTTTTCAGATACAACCACCTACAAGAAGAAGGTGGCATGGCTACAACCACCTACAAGAAGAAGGTGGCATGGCTACAACCACCTACAAGAACAAGGTGGCATGGCTACAAATTAAGTAAAGAAAGGTCCACATTAGACGTTAGCAAGTATTTTTTTTTTAGTCAGAGAGCAGTGAATGCTTTGAATGCATTGTCACAGGAAATAGTGGAGGCAGGGTCAATTAATGCATTCAAGAATATATTGGACGCGCATAGTTTTTAGATCAAGGAAATGTAAATAAAATTGGTAGTATGCAGGCTCTGCAGTCTTCTAAACCAGTATAAAGACGTTAAGTTAAAAATAGAGGTTGTAATTTTGGAAAACGGCGAGATATGACAATAGTTAGCGCGGCTTTTGAAAGAGTGTGAGTGGGGTGAAATGATAGGACAATCTAGATGTTGGGGAGGTAAGACCTCATGCTCATGACTGACACAAGATTGTACTATCTTCTGTGAATGAAGCACAGGGGCGGGAAAAGGAAGACATGAACAATAACAATATAACCCGTCAGGTATCAGAGCTGTAGATCCAAAAGTCCAAATAGGTTTGTGACCTCTGTGTCTGCTATCCATCCTTGACGTAGTCAGCCTTTCTGTACATCATTGAATGACACCTATCCAATTATCAATATCACTTTGTGGAGTTATGAGTTTTCTAGAAGGGAAAGATAACTGCTATAGTCTTCTTCTTTTGTCCTACTGCTCTTGCCGTGCAGCGTCACAGAAAGGCCGGATGCGTAGATTTCTTGTTATCAGCAAGTGGCAGGCTTGTGCTGTCGTTAGGTGTAACTTAATGAGAGTGTAAGAGACACCCTCCATCCATCGACGTCGAGATCTGCCTTTTGCTAGTGGACCGGAGACATTCGTATGATAGTGCCTTGATGTAGGCTGGTCGTAATGCATTCTGACTAAATAACCAAACCACTCGATTTCTTGAGAGTCAATGTAGGAACTAATTGGGTGTGTACCAACTGTCTGACTTAGGCGTGGTGTTGCGGATTCGGTCACGGATTGTCTTTTCGGCTGCACTTCTCACACAGCGCATCTCACAGCTCTAGAGGGATCTGCTCACCCTGTGGGCAACTCTTCTCTCTCTTCTCACCTCACTCTTTTTCCCTTGACTCTGTCATACAGTCACATTCTTGCACAACTTTCACGCGCGCCCTCATAGTGAGGCCCTTCCATTGCAATTTGGTTGGGCTAGCTTCTGAGGGCGCACAAACCTAGCATAGGTACATACAGACGCACACATGCATCCAAGCACTGGTTTATGCGTCCTGATATCGCCCAATGGACTACGGTCTGGGGTGGAATGCAAACATCTAAGCAACAACAACAACTCTTATGTACTTCTAGTAATGACCAAGATTGATATTGGCAACACAATGTAAAAATAAATAGTGTATTTATCAGCCTCCTCTTAGTTGAAAGAAGCACTCTAGGGTGTTTCAAAATCGTTGAAATTTGATAATGACCCTGTTTGCCTTTTGAATTATATGTGCAATCCCTCTGTCTACTCTGCCGTTATAAGTGAATATACTACCTACTAGTAGACATTTGAGCTCTCATACTTGCTTTAAACGAATGTCACTGATGTGGAAACGTCTCTGCAATTGTTTACGTGAAATCAACATAGTCTCTGTTTTGCCTGTGGTGATACTCATGTTAAATTCGTTACAAGCGAAATGGAGATAGTTCATGTGGTTTTGTAGGTCTTTTCCATTTTGGTAAAAGATGACCTGATCATCAGCAAACAACAATTCATTGAGGGACTCTTCGTGAGGGTTAGCCAGCTGTGTAATTTTATCCGTGTAAATTATGAAGAAAAGTGGAGAAAAAAAACCATCCCTGTCGTAAAAGATTCAACACTGGAAACCAATTTGTCATACATTCATAAGTACGTACTGCACCTTCACTGTTTACGTACAAAGCACGAATGCCTTCTAGTAGTTGACTCTCCACACCTTATTTCTCCATTGCCTCCCATAGCCTACATCGGTTTGCTCAGTCAAATGCTTTTTCTTGATAAATAAAGGCCACATGGAGTTTCTTATTGTATTCTATTTTTTTTCCACTGAACTGTCTGAGCGTAAATATAGCATCCGTACATCTACTGCTTTTCTGGAAACCTGATTGTGAAGTACTGAGCAGCGGCTCCAGAATAGCTGCAACTCGTTGCTCAAGGACCCGTGCGGACATTTTTACAACGTGGCCAAGGAGGGATATGCCCCTATAAGAGCTGCAATCTTTCTTACTGCCCTTGTATTTCCAAATAGGTTTCACCACCGCTCTTTGCCAATCATCATGCACCATCCCTTCAATCCATGCTTGATTAAAGATCTTGCTGAGTCGTCTTACCCCTACATCGTGACAAGCATTTATGACATCTGCTGATATGTTGTCTACCTTTGGGGACTTGAAGTTAGGATTTCTTCTAATTGCCTCTCCGACTTATTGCTCGAGTATTAATCTGTCGTTATGCCCAATACATATCGGAATGTGTACCAAAGAATGATGTTGCAAATATTCTATACCGTCACATGCATGTGCTCTTGATACAAGTAAGTCTGTGAAATACTCCTCCCATCTGTCTCTTATCCTCTCAGGTTCATAGAGTGGTTGCCCCTCTTTGTCATTGACCACTGTGTAAGGACTGAATTGTTCATCTCTCAACCGGAGAGCGCCAATTTTGTATGTAAAAAGCTCACTCAGAACTTCCCCATATTTTTGCCAAGCATTATTTCTCTCCTGACAACTTTACTGACTTTACGTCTAGCCTCCGTATAAAAAGTATAATCTTCTTCTTTTTGAGATCACCGCCATTTCTTAAAAGACATTTTCTTGTCTTTGACTGCAGCCTGCACACTTTCATTACACCATATGGCTATTGTTGTATCCGCTCCCTGTGGAGCATAAGCGTATAGAACAGAATAAATTGGGGTTGGCGACTGTATTTTCTCAGAGTAGAAAATTGGCTGAGTAATAGTTAGCGAGGCCAGGTCAATCCAGGGCCAGCAGAACGTCATTGCCAAAACCGAAGTGAGAGTTTAGCATTGATTAAGTTGTAACATGTCTGGGTTGGGGGTAGGTGTTAGACTTAACAATTCTTAGTAATGGACTGGTACCAGACATAGTGGTAGAGGAGATGGACGACAAGGGTTCGCACATCAGGCGGCCACATTTGGAGTCACAGTGGTAGAGGCCAAATGAGATTTGCCTGTCTAACCAGTCAGCAGGGTAGGACCATTGGACAGTCATTTTGGGTTTCCAGAGCTAAAAGGGGTCTATTAAAGAGATAGTAGATGAGATATTCATAATTCGGGAGAGGGAGCGTTTACTGTGTGGTTATCCCATCATATACCTAGAGCCTTGCATTTTACTCAAAGGTACGAATGATGGACAACCTGTAAACAATATTAAATAGAGATCTGATCACTTGTGAGTGAGAAGATTTGTCGTCGTACGTGTCAAAAAGGGTCTGGCGAACCCAATGTCTGTGTCGAAAGGGGTCTGGTGAACCCCGAGATACAAATCCCAAAAGTCGTGTGTCGAAAGGGGTTTGGTAAACCCAATGTCAGTGAAAGAAAAAGGGAGTTGAACCCTAAGAATCATCAGGTAACACATTCTCTGAGAACAGATGTTATACGGGCACCAGAGGGATACGTTCCAAACGCTTGAGAACTGGTAACTGGTCCGCGAGTGAGTGGTAGCTGGAGTCTCCATCGGGATCTTATTTTAACCTCATTTTTAGCCAAAGACAGTCAACCCGGACGGAGGACGGCAGATTCAGCCAACAGTCTTGACGACCTGGAGGAACGGCTGAAGACATCGAGTTAGCTAGTTAACCACTAATTTGTAACAAGATTGAACTAGATTAAGTTTAGGTTTTGTGTTAGTTTAGATAGGAGACATAGAACCTGGGTACTTTAGTTACGGAAGTTACATCAACAGCCCTTGCTTGTATCTTCTATGTTAGTTTAGTATATGATATCTCCTCTGAACATTGTCGCACAAAGAAACTGTTTCCGTTGTTGTTAATGGTGCTCGCCGCATGCAATTATTGTCACATACACATTGTTTGTCTGTGTTTTGTTGTGAAAGTTGTTAGTATGTAACTATTGTTGCACAACTTGTATTTATGTTGCTACATGTGTTGTCTATGTCATCAACAGGCAACTCATTTATACAACTTGTATCTACGTTGTCAGTGTGTAACGAATGTTACCTAACGTATGATTCTGTTGTTGTCTGTGTGGCAGAGTCCAGGTTTCACTAAGTAGTTATTTATCTAAAATATTACAACATGTACCCACACCACGACACGACTACACACAGTAAATAACACAGTAAACACTCTCCAACAAAATAAGTCATATTTAATAACAACACTTACAATCAAAAATAATATTTGTAAAAATCAACAAAATACATCTGAATTAAATAATCCTAATATATAAATATATTGAATTACAGCGGAGGTTTTAAGTACTAGCTTTTAAATATTTCCCCCAACTAATACAACCCAATTCTACCCTTATATGCACACTCAACACACTCTCACAAACTCATCTGTACTATCGTATTCTGTACTCTGCCGTTCTGTGCACCCACACACACTCAGATCTCTTCAGACAGGTGATCTGTACATTCACAGATACTTCCTATTTCCATTTACTATCAGATCAAATTACCATCTGGCGATCTGTTCATTTACAAATACTTCGAACACGTCCTTCTAGTCGGAATAATGTATTCACGTATGGTCAAACCCTCAGTCTATATGTGCCTACACATACTTCAGAACAAACATCGTTCACTCGGTGTCCTGCAGGCACCACACATATTCAGATATCTTATAGTCGCGGGGTGTCCAACACACACACTTATAGAGCAGCTGGCCGAAACTCAAAGGTGTATGTTTGTTCAGTCACCCTACAATTCATTCTCTCTCTCACAAACTCCTAGTCAGCCTGTTAGCTAGTAGTAGCCCATCAATAGCTTTCCTAGCCTGCTAGCTAGTCTCTCAGTCTCTATCTCTCTCTCTCTCTCTCTATCTCTCTCTCTCTCTCTCCAGACCAGTCTGCTATGTTCATGGCTGTCCAATGCGCTTCTGTTGGTTGTCTGACTTAGGCATCACTCTAGTTTGGATTTACCTCCAACTAGTTGTCATTGGAAGAATAACTCCGAATTCATGTCCCTCTAAATGTCTCAGCATAACGTGGCGACCTCTGACTGTCACAAACCTCCCACTACCTAAATCGGAACGCCAGAGTGGTCAGCTCTTAACCCCCAGCTGCGCTAGACACATTCTTCCTCCTAACCCCTCGTTTCCTTTGTCGACTTAGTGTCGAGACGGTGATTGGACTTGGCACACATTCAGGTAACCTTTGTTCCCAGAGTCGTCAGCCCCATCACCCTTGCCCTAAACTCCCTTGTTCCAGCTGGAACTGTTACATCTGTGTTGTCGATATGTAACTAATGTTACACATTTTGTGTTTCTGTTGTTGTCTGTGTTGTCAATATGTAACTAATGTCACCCAGAGACTGTTGCATGCATGTCATTAATGCTACACAAATTATGTTTCCGTTGTTGTCTATGTTGCATGTAGCTAACAACAAGCATGTTTAGTACTAACAATTCGAACTAACGCCTTCTCCATTTCTCTATTTGCTCACAGGCGAACGATCTCACTGACGAACAAGTGGCAGGTCAGTGTACTTTATAGTTCTGTGTTGTAGGTCAGCTGCAACAGATCTCTAAAGATCTCTGGCTTTTGCCTCGACCGTGTAGTCAGGCAGACTTTACCCTGTTCATCTCTGGCTTTTATCTCACCACTTATATCCTTGTTTTCCTCTGACACTTTAGTTTGATCTCTGCTTTTGCTGTCAATACGGTTTTCAATACAGTTCTGTCTTATTATATAACCTAATTATTTTCACTTTCTGACTCTGATTTCGCGAATTTTTTTCTAGTTTTTTTTTTCTAATTTGTCGTTATTTCCAATAGGTTTCCTCTATTCTTCTATAAATTTAACTTTTAAAGGTCTTATTTCTCTCCTCCAACCGGTAGACGTACGTCGCGAAGTAAAGACTAGTATACATGAATACATACTTGAATCCCTGAATTCAATCGGGCAAGGGAGTGTATTCCGCCTCTAAGTGACTGTCCTGGTAACACACTGCAACTATTCAGCATGACTAAGAGATCGGGGATTAGAAAGGCAAATTCTGTCTTAAAAATTCTGCTGAAATTGGATGTGTCGGCAGAAAGGTTCAGATATCGCAACCTCGATGTAAACTACGATACAAGCGTCCTTTTCAGGACGAATGCCGAAGAAGAAGATGATGATGGTGATGATGAAAAAGAAGAAGAAGAAGAAGAAGAACTCTGGGTTTATAATGTACCAATCTTATGAAATGTTGAAATGTGTGATTTCTGTGTCTGCTTAATACAGAGTTCAAGGAGGCCTTTAGTCTTTTTGACAAAGATGGCGACGGTACCATTACGACTAAAGAGCTGGGCACTGTCATGAGATCTCTGGGACAGAATCCGACAGAAGCAGAGCTGCAGGACATGATCAATGAAGTGGATGCTGACGGTATGAGGTCGAGATTATCCTTTTATCCTCTATGTTCATTGTCAGTATCTTTTATCTTGTCGAACCATCATAATTCATTAGCCCTACATACTCACGTATTTAGACCCAGTGGTCTCGAGGTAAGGTGTTCGCTTCGGGTGCTGGAGGAAGTGGGTTCAAATCTCGGTGGAGACCGGGAATTTTTCACGTGGATCATCCAGTAAATATTTCCCCTAATCTCTGAGTAGTGAGATCAGACACCCGTATGCAGTGGCGCGCATGTTAAAAATACCTCAGCAGTTGGTAATCGAACAGGAAACCTAACAGCCGCTGCTCGGGCAAAATCCAAGTTTAAAATCTACTCAAATTATTCTAGGGATTATCGCCCCACAGAGTATATGTCGCAAAAAGGGGACTGTGTGGCTATACCATCAGGTCTTGGTTATGTGGTTAGCAGAGCAGGTTAGATGGCGCCTGACAGGCTGCGGGTCTACGTTGCTCTAATTTACGCTTTCACCTCGACCAGTCCAAACAATAGGCGATCGTATATTCCAGGGGATAACAGATGCTGATATTGACCTAGCAAGTCCCCAGTGGATTTTCACCTGCCAAAAAATATGGTACAAAGGAGGTCGCATCTCACCACGACGTCTAACGACATCAGTGGACTGAAGATAGATAGATAGACTCACGTTACACATTACAGAAACAAGCAAGGTAACTGTTGGTAATTATTATTTCTTCTTTCTTCATCTAGTTCCTCTTTAATGATCATAAAGCCCATTACCGACAGGTCTCATTTCCGGAAACCTCAAAGATCAATCATCCGTTGGGATCTTATAGCAAGGAGAGAAGTAAACATAAACTCGCGAGCATACATCTACTCTAAGACATAAGTTAAGAAGATGAAAGAGACAGCCAGCCACATAATGGGGAAAGATATTGTCAGAGATACTGTTGTTGAACAAGAGTGGGATAATTTCAAAATAGTTTTAGAACAACTAAAAGTGGAACGTATTCCATGTAGCGAGGTAAACACCAAACATAAAAAGTGGGCAACTAGATTTGTAGTTAAATGTAGAAGAGCTAAAAATAAAGCATGGAAAAAATATATAAAGGCAGGTAAATAGAAAGAAGCATATACAATATTTAAGCTCAGAAACAAAAATATAATACAATAATAAAACCGCAAAAATAGACTTCGAAAAAAACGCTAATAGGATCAAAACTGATAGTAAAAGGTTCATTTCTTGTGTTAGAAATAAAGAACGAAAGACAGAATGCCCTCTCGTAGATAGCACAGGTAAAATAATAAGAGAAAATAGGGAGGCGGGTAATCTACTAAATCAATACTTTGGCACTGTCTCCACAAAAGAAGACTGCTCAAAGATCCCAGAGCCTATAGATATATTTCAAAGAGACATGGATACAGTGGGATTAAGATCAATCTGTATTACAGAGGAAATGGTTTTTAAAAATTTGAGGGGTTGAAAGTGGATAAACGTCCAGGTCAATATGGTTTTCATCCAATACTGATGTTTGAAATTAGAGACCAATTAGCAAAACCATCGGCTATATTATGTTCTCAATCACTTGCAAAAGGAATTGTTCCACTGGGTTGGAAAGATGCAGGAGTGACCCGCTTATTCAAAAAGGGCAAAAAAATCAGATCCAGCAAATTATAGACCAGTGAGAACGAGCATAGCCTGTAAATTGTTAGAGTCAATAATTAAAGAAAACATTGTAATGCATTTAGACAACTTTAATCTAATCAGAAACAGTCAGCGCGGGTTTTCTAGAGGGAGATCGTGCTAATTAGAATTCATGGAGGAGGTTACTAAAATGATAGATAAGGGGAGCCAGTGCATAATAGGTGGGGTAGTTGCCAAAGAGATTGTAAATTGGTCAACGGGAAGAAAGCAGAGAGTGGGCATAAATAAGAAGTACTCTGAGTGGTGTGAAGTGAAAAGTGGTGTGCCACAGGGCTCGACTTTGGGACCAATTTTGTTCTTGATATATTAAAACGATTTTGACGTTGATATTGAATCCATGATTGCAAAATTCGCTAATGACACAAAACTATGCAGTAGTGTCTCATCTAAAGCAGAAGTGGATATATTGAGGTCGGATTTAGATCAAATTGGAGAATCGTCTGTCAGCTGGCAAATGGAGTTTAATGTAGATAAATGTACAGTCATCCGCATGGGTAGATCCAATATGGAACATTGTTACAGAATGGGCGAGAACAATATTAGAAAGATAGAAAAGGAAAGGGACCTAGTTGTTATAATAGATCATACAGGTAAGGTGAGTGAGCAAGTCCAGGTAGCAGTGAAAAAGGCAAATGCAATGTTAGGTATGATAAAAAGAAATATTAAACATTGGAGCAAGAAAGTGATAGTCAAACTTATAAAGCATAAGTTAGACCTAGATTGGAGTACTGTGTACAGGTGGGGAGTACTGTGTACAGGTGTGGGGTCATTATAATAGAGTGGACATCTTCCTCTTCTTCCTCGTTCGTCTTCAGACCTCAACTTCAATTGCCTATAACGAATGCAGCAGTCGACTCAAGGATCTGAACACTTCCGCACAGCTTATCGTGGAAGGACGCTGGCTGTTGCCAAATGCTACTAATTTTGTCGGTATACAGTGGCCAGAACTGCAAAATATGTTCTGCCTTCATGGGGGCTGTGCGCAGGCACAAAAGTCTGTAGTGCCAATCTTGATTGAACTTATTGTACAGATGACATCTAAGTATGTTGAGACCTGTGCGTAGCCGAAGAATGATCAAGAGGGGATATAAACATTCTGGAAAGGATGCAAAAAGAGCGACAAAGCTGATTCCAGAATTATAGTTATGAGAAAAGACTCAGAAATCCGCCTACATTGTCTAGAAATGGGAAGAATTCGAAGTGACAGGTTTATAAGATAATCAGAGGAACGGATAAATTAGACTAACATTTTTTTTCAAAATTGAACCACCTACAAGAACAAGAAGACATAGCTACAAATTAACTAAAGAAAGGTCCAGATTAGATATTAGGAAATAATTTTTTAGGCAGAGAGTGATGAATGCTTGAAATGCATTGCCACAGGAAGTAGTGGAGGCAGGGACAAGTAATGCATTTAATAATAAATTGGGTGTGTATAGCTTTTAGAGTAAGGTAATGCAAATGAAACTTGTTGTATACAGAGTCTTCTAAACCAGTATAAAGACGTTAAGTTAAGTAAACATTGGGGTAGACGAGGTGGGTAACTCCTAACTAATCTAAAGTCTACATAGTGTTCTCTCAACACTGTGATTATTATTTTTATGTTGTCTGATTAGGACAGTGGTAGAACACTCGGCTACTTATAGCAAAGGTGCGGGGTTCAACTCCCACTACTGGCAGCTTTTTAGTCGACACTGCTGTAAATGGGTACCTGGCTGTCGGCTGTGAAGTAAAAAGACAGAGAGGAAGGGAACTGGCCATCCCGTCTCACAAAGTTGTGGTCTACTACAATGACGCTCTAACTACCTTATCCCCGACGGCAGTGTCTGCTATATGACTACCTCCTTAATGTTGTCCAAATGATACACGTGTACTCCATAGTCTCCTAAAACTCCTGAAAATGTTTTTACTCGATCGTAAGTCGTCTCCTGGTCAGGGGAGATCATGTTTTATTCCGCACTGAGTTCAATAATTTGTTTACAAATCTAATGTAAAACAAAGTGATAGTGCAGGCTACGCCCTTTGGATCAAATAATTTAAATACAAATCCATTTGTTTTTCTAGGCTCTTTCATACATTTCTTTAATGACTGAAGAGAAAGAGAGAGAGAGAGAGAGAGAGAGAGAGAGAGAGAGAGAGGGGTAGAGAGAGAAGAGTGATAGAAAGATAGAGAAACAAAGAGAGAGTTTGGGAGAAAGAAATGGATATAAAGAGAGGGATAAAGAGAGAGAAAGAAAGAGAGGGGGGGGGGAGGGGGCGAGCGAGAGAGAGTGAGAGAAAAAGAAAGAAAAAGAGAGTAAAATATAAAGAGATGGAAGGAGGGAGAGAGAGTGGAAGCGAGAGATGGAGAGAGAGAAGAGAGAGAAGAGAGAGAGAGAGAGAGAGTCAGAGACAGGCAGAGAGGAATGACTTGTTGGTTTCACAGTTTGTGTGACATTTCTTTAAACATCTAACTAACATCATTTTCTTCTTCTTCTTCTTCTTCTTCTTTCTTCTTCTTCTTCTTCTTCTTCTGCTTCTTCATCTTCTTCTTCTTCTTCTTTCTTCTTCGTCTTCTCCTTCTTCTTACTTCTTCTTCTTCTTCTTCTTTTTCTGAACCCTGGCATAAACAGTTACTCATTTTTTTGTATTCCTGCATCATTTATGAACTGTTGTTTCTTGAGTTTAATTTCAAACCAAGATGGCTACTCCACATTCAGCTAATCTTTTGGCCCGTGTAAATAACCGGTTGTTAAATTCCATAAACTGAAGAGTCTAGTTTGAGCTAGAGTCGCCATTTACGAAATGCTCTTAGTGTGACAGTTGACATTGTCTTGTCTCTGTCACTTAGAGCCATCCAGGAAACCCCTCGAACAAATAATAATCTACTTGTACTGTGTAAAGCGAAAGTACATTGTAAAAATGCTAACTAAATTCATGGATTGTACTTCTTCCAGGAAACGGAACCATTGACTTCCCAGAGTTCCTGACCATGATGGCTAGGAAGATCAAGGACACAGACTCCGAGGAAGAACTTCGAGAAGCATTTCGTGTGTTCGACAAGGATGGGAACGGGTTTATCTCTGCAGCTGAGCTTCGTCACGTGATGACAAACCTAGGTGAGAAATTGACAGACGAGGAAGTTGACGAGATGATACGAGAGGCTGATATGGACGGAGATGGCCAGGTGAACTATGAAGGTATATATATATATATATTATATTAAACAAAGTTTTAACGGTGTTCCATGGCCTTGTGTCATTGTGTCCCTGAGTTCAATAAAAACTTTATTCATCTGCTTTTGTCTGACTGCCTCTGCATTGCAGCATCGCAAAAAGATGTCAATGTAAAGTGTTCTGTTTTCGATGTGTAAGAGGCTTGAATTGTTGACCTGTTGAACTTTTAGTGTGTCCATTGACACTGGTTTGACCTATTGCATATGGCCCTGAAACCGTTATGCAGCATTCTTGTCAAATATCCAAATCACTTTATTTTATGTGCTTCAATATAATAATTAACTGATGTAGTGTTCATAATTTTCTCTAAACGTGTTGTGAATTATATCGCGAATCGGCTTTTCTGTTGCCATTCATAAACAGTGCATCTCCGATCTTACGCCTGTGTCTTTCTAATCAAAATATATGTTCTTATTCTTGGCTTGTTTTTAGACACAAACATCAATTACTCGAAGAAAGGCAGTCTTTTTCTTCTTTGGCGTTCGTCCTGAAAAGTTGCTTTGACGTAGTTTACAGCGAGGCTGAGATATATGTGCCTTTCGTCCCTTGCACATTAGATTTCAGCTGTATTTATTTGGTACTGGGGTTGGCTGCTCACTATAATCACTATTCTCTTAGCCAGACTGCACCAGTGAAGTCTGTTTTGAAGGCTGCCACATGGAGGCCAAATAGAGTCGTGGTCAGCTGTGGTTCACTGACATTGATGCAACTAGCCAGTAAGGAGTCGCCGACTGCTGTCAGCTGTGGTTCGCTTAGATAGATGCAAACAGTCAGTAAGAAGTCGCCGACTGCTGTCAGCTGTGGTTCGCTTAGATCGATACAAACAGCCAGTAAGGAGTCGCCGACTGCTATCAGCTGTGGTTCACTGACATGGATGCAAACAGCCAGTAAGGAGTCGCCGACTGCTATCAGCTGTGGTTCGCTTAGATCGATGCAAACAGCCAGTAAGGAGTCGCCGACTGCTGTCAGCTGTGGTTCGCTTAGATCGATGCAAACAGCCAATAAGAAGTTGCCGATTGCTGTCAGCTGTGGCTCGCTTAGATCGATGCAAACAGTCAGTAAGAAGTCGCCGACTGCTGTCAGCTGTGGTTCGTTTAGATCGAGGCAAACAGCCAGTAAGAAGTCGCCGACTGCTGTCAGCTGGGGTTCACTGATATTGATGCAACTAGCCAGTAAGGAGTCGCCGACTGCTGTCAGCTGTGGTTCGCTTAGATCGATGCAAACAGCCAGTAAAAAAAGAGGAGTCGCCGACTGCTGTCAGCTGTGGTTCCCTTAGATCGAAGCAAACAGTCAGTAAGGAGTCGCCGACTGCTGTCAGCTGATTCGCTGCTACAACTTCGTACCCAGAACGACAGTCACAAGATCATGCTCTTCTAGTATCGCCGAGGATAACGCCAGGATAACGCCAGGATAAGATGCAGTATGCTGACCTAGAGTACCCTTCACACTCACGCCGGGCTCCTGAAAACTGTCTTACAAGAGCCTAACCAACGAGGTGGAGATTGACACTGTGACACCCGTTGTGGTGAACCTACTGACAAGTCTTGCAATGTTCTTAAGTGAGGAGGGCCTAAGTCCACCTTCTTTAGTGCGCCTTAGATGTAGGAAGGATCACTACAAACATGCTGCCAGCGATAATTAGTCAACGCCTGAAGATCTCAACACGAGGAGCTTCGAAAACACAAACACACACACATGAACCTATACACATACATACGTTTACACACGCACAAACATATGCACCTATACACATACAGACGTTTACACACACACACACATGAACCTATACACATACACACGTTTACACACATGCACATATACACATATAAACACATATACAAACATAGACATACATACACACAAATACGCACACACACATACACATATACACAAACGCACACACATACACACACCCACGCACAAACATACAACCACAAACACACACATACATACTCACGCACACGTGTGTGCGTTCGTGCGTGCGTTTGTATGTGAAAGCGGTTCACTCTACTGCCATGTGCGTGGGTCTGTGTGTGTGTGTCTGTGTTTTGTATCTGTCTGTCTGTCTGTCTGTCTGTCTGTATGTATGTATGTATGTATGTATGTATGTATGTATGTATGTATGTATGTATGTATGTATGTATGTATGTATGTACATATGTATGTAGGTTGATATGGTTGTCACGAAGGAAGTCACTGCTTAGTGTTAGCGTTTAACTAATAATTGACATGTGTGCGCTGAAAGTCTCGCACTCAGCTAGAGATTTTTGCCTTTTAAAGATGTTTTATAGTTACAGAAGTGCATATACTCGTTTATTTACCATTGTGGAGAGCATCTATTAGTGTATATAATTTTGTGAAATGTATTGTATGCACGGTAAAGTTAAATTTCTTCTATGTAATTGAATTAGGCAAGAAAACAATTGTATGTTAGAAGATCTTCAGACAAATACATTGTCAATGAACATATGCTGCATTAAAGTTGTTCTAGAAACATTGATTTTATGGATGATGAAATTCTAAGAATATAGCACACCTTGTATGAGCTGAGAACATGTCATAAGAGGCGACTAACAGTGCGATCAAATCCCTGTCAGGTAGAAGGCTCTCCAACTCACTGCTTTTGTACACCCACTCCCTCATTTCTTTTGTTTTCTTTTTGCCCTTACTGTTCACACAGGTTACAAACTGTTTGAGGGCTTAAGGTATTACTCTATAAATTATACTGCCAGTTCAGGCGAGTCGTGATACAGTGGATTCAATTTCATTGCGTAATTCTTGGCCATCAGAAGGAGGCTGACAGACTGTCGCGGTAAGGGGGCCAGCTGCTTCAATTATGGTGTTTATCTGACGTATGAAGATACCGGGAGCTTTACCAGGTGTAGATACAAGTGACGCGTCAAGAACTAATGACGCGTATCACCAGACCAACATAAATAAAAAAGGTGATAATCGTTAGCCTCCACACATGCCCCGATAGATTGAGATCTCTGTGGTCAACAAACTAAAGATAAAACATTCCATCGTGTATGTCTGAGGCCCTGACAACATGAGTGCTGAATCTGAGGCCCTGACAACATGAGAGCTGAATCTGAGGCACTGACAACATGAGAGCTGAATCTGAGACGCTGACAACATGAGTACTGAATCTGAGGCACTGACAACATGAGAGCTGAATCTGAGACGCTGACAACATCAGTGCTGAATCTGAGGCACTGACAACATGAGAGCTGAATATGAGGCACTGACAACATGAGTGCTGAATCTGAGGCACTGACAACATCAGTGCTGAATCTGAGGCACTGACAAAATGAGAGCTGAATCTGAGGCACTGACAACATGAGAGCTGACTCTAAGGCACTGACAACATGCGTGCTGAATCTGAGGCACTGACAATATGAGTGCTGAATCTGAGACACTGACAACATGCATGAGCTGAATCTGACAACTTGCATGAGACCTGAATCTGACACCCTGACAACATGAGTGCTGAATCTGAGTCACTGACAACATGAAAGCTGAATCTGAGTTACTGACAATATGAGAGCTGAATATGACGCCCAGACAACATTAGTGATGAATCTGAGGCACTGACAACATGAGAACTGAATCTGAAGCCCTGAGAACATGAGTGATGAATCTGAGGCATTGACAACATCAGAACTGAGTCTGAAGCCCTGACACCATGTGCGGCATCGGATTCACTGAAATCCTGAGTGCTGGCTATCTGTTGCAAAGGTGTCCTAATGTCAAGAAGCAGAGAAGGGCACATTTGGCCGTTACAATAATCTTACCTGGACAAACAAAATTACAAGTCATGGCCTCATGCTGACTACTGCTTTTTAAAAACATATTCAAGCTAACGTCTGAAAATGAACGCACAAGAAGATGAAAGGCCTACTAAGTTTGAGATGCACTTCAGGTTTAAAATATAGCTATTTAATTTTTCCATTAATACAAAATGGGGAACTGCAGTCCAACCACTACCAATAATGACAAAAATACAAACAAGGTTAAGCAGGTTTGACATTACAACAGTACAGACATTGACACTCGTGTCTACCTAAAAAGTTCCTTATCAAGGACTGGACTAACGAGAACAATACACAGGAAAACGGTCAATTACATTAAGCAAATATCACTATTATATATATATATATATATATATATATATATATATATATATATATATATATATATATATATATATATATACATATATATATATATATATATATATATATATATATATATATATATATATATACATATATATATATATATATATATATATATATATATATATATATATATATATATATATACACCTAGGCATTTGATACGGTAAAACATCAAAATCTGTGGAGAATCATGAAGGAAATGGGGTTTCCTTTGCATATTATTTATCTCATTGAAACATTATAACAAGATCAACAAGCCGCAATCCGAGTATCTGGGCAAACATCATATTGGTTTGCAGTACAAAAGGGAGTAGACAGGAATATATCCTCTCACCTTATCTCTACAACACATGAATGTATAATGAGAAATGTTCGAGAAAACGAGAACATTGAAAGTTTCGACCCATTTACGATTGCTGAGTACGAGATTCCAGGGTTACGATACGCAGATGACACAGTGATACTATCAAGAAGTGCAGAAGGGCTAGAGCAGCTCATTTCAGCCGTAAATGGACATAGTAAAGATCAAAACATGTTTATAAACATAAATAAAACAAAGAAAATGACCACAGACAAAACACAATGTCAGCATAAATTTACAGTGGGTCGTGAGGAAATAGATCAGGTCACACATTTTGAATATCTGGGCTCCAGAATTGACAAAAATGGCGACTGCTAGAAAGAAATCAGAAGAAGACTAGCTATGGCAATGCAGAGACCGAACAGCCTGAAGAAATTATGGCAAAGCACCAACAAAATGATAAAATTAAAAGTCTTGAAAACTTGTGTTTATCCTGTGGCAGCTCATGGCTGCGAATCATGGACGATTACCAAAACTTCCAGACAAAGAATCGAATCCGTCGAGTCAAAATGTTACAGAAAGATCCTCAGAATACCCTGGACAGAGAAAAAGAAAAATCTAGACATTCAGCAAGAGCTGAGCATAGAGGAGAACTGGTTTATCGATTCCTTTTTGGCTAGAAAATGCAAATACTTTGATCACATCAAGAGACACAACGGTCTCGAGAGAACAGTAATGGAAGGTATGGTGCCAGGCAAAAGTGGGAGGGGTAGACCAAGAAGACGATGGCACCAAGATAACCAGGAATGCCTGGGTATGATTGTGGCGGAGGCTGGAGTTCTGGCACTGGAACGAGTTTCTTTCAGACAGACTGTGATAGAAGTGACGTTCTATAAAGGGCATGCTACATGATGATGATGATATATATGTATTTGTGTGTGTAGTATGTATATATTAAATCCTGAAAAGAATACAAAGAAGAAACAGAGAAACATATTTTGTTTACTGTTATTAGTGTGTATCTCTCATCGTTTGTTTAATCCCTGATAAAAACGTGCTTAATCCGACATGTCAATTGACGTCTATTACTGTTCCAATATAAAAACATATTTTAACGTTCCTTTGAATTTCCGCAATGTGCGAGTATTATAGTCATAAAAATAATGAGCAACGTTGGAGAAGAATAAGTAGTGTACATGTGGTGCATGTATCTGTCTCTAATCTAATGTGAAGTGTAAACTTCACTCGTAAATTATCATGTACTCTTCACTGTCTTGTTTCAGAGTTTGTTCGGATGATGACCACGAAATGAGGACGTGTGCCATATGTGTTTATATATCAAGTCTGATCTCAGTGATTGCAAAGAATATGAGTGCTTGCATCGGCTGCCATATTTGATGAAATACTGCAACACTTGGATATTTTTCGCGCCATATTTTGCCTCATTTTTGTATCTATACATTGTGATTTTATTGTAATCCTGCAATACATTGGCTGTTTTTTAAAAACATTTTTCGCAAGTGAAATAATTGTTATTAATCTCAACAGCACCAAAACATTTCTTCTTTTTCTGTGCTAAATTATTTACATTTTTTAAATTAATGTAATATCAACTAATTTGTTGTTTACATTTTTCCGATGAAAGTTAACAAACTATACAATAATCATATTGATTTTTGGGAGCCGAAGACACGGTAATTGAGGAAGTGACAGCAGGCAGCGACTCATAGCTGACTGCTTGTGTCAGGGGCAGTGAGCCATAGATCACCCAGACCTTATTTCGGTTCCAGATGGTGGTCCTGGAGACAAACGACACCAATGCAGCCTGGTTAAGACAATATGGGTCGAAGAAAGATGGCAAATCTTGTGCCAAGAGTCCAGCGCTAAAATAGGTTGTGTCAGACTGAATCGTGCTGATACCGCAGCCTAGCTTTAAACTACTTTCAGGACGAATGCCGAATAAAAATGATTTGGGTAGTGACAAACAGCATTTGAATACCACCTTTCTTCTTAAAAGAAGAATTGAAATTGTAATGATAATTTTGGTTTAAGAGTTGTGACATGTTAGCATACGTGTGAAGCGACAAAGCAGCCTAAAACAGCAAAGGAATCAGGTCAATTAGTAGTTAGGTGGTGTTCAATAGGGCGCTATTTTTTCTTAGTCAAATAGCCACAATTTAGACCGGTCTTCCCAGTATGGATTTCTATTTTTAGAACAGGTGAACGATTCTTCTTCTTCTTCTTCGTACACTGTCAGACGTCAAACTGTATTTGTTCGAAGAAAGCAGCGGTCATCCTGAGGCTGTCGACACTGCCATAGAGTTTGTCTAGTGTTACCACTGGCGATGGCCACATGTGCTTTCTCTGGTCCTCGTATATCGGGCAGTTTTGCAGCAGATGGTCATTTTCTCTGTACCACAAGTGCATTCGTCAGTGCCACCTATCTTCAGTTTATTGAATAGGTGGTACCTCAGTCTGTTGTGGCCTGTGCTGAAGACCACGACCTGCTCCCTTCTGTTCAACTGGTAATAGGCATCATTTTGTGTGTAGCCAGTATGTTCTGTTTCCCATTTGGCCATGTATCTGGCCCTAATAAACCTTTTGGACTCTTCGTAGGTCACACTAGTATCTGGTTGTGGTAGTCTTGCACCTTCTTTTGCCAGTCTGTCTGCCTCCTCGTTGCCTTGGATGTTACAGTGGGATGGAACCCACTTTACTACTACTCTTTTTGGTGCGGACTTCTGGCATAGTTGACAGAGTACTGCTCTTAAATCATTAAGTTCAGTATTTTTATGGCTTTTTAGTGCTGTGACTACTACGGCCAGGGCATCTGTAAACAGGGGTTAGATTATGAAAGGAACTATGTGAGAAATTAAATCGAACCTTATTTAAACACCAGTAATATCTGGATTCTGCGGGCAACATAACCATCCTATATCGCAGCCGCATCCAAATTCTGAAGACAAGGCAACACAAGACAGAATCTTCCCGCAAGTAGATAGACAAAAATTGTAAAATTAAGTCCTGCTAACAACAGGACTCGTATCAAACAAAGGAACACTAATGAATGAGCTTCACATACCTAGGGAGCAACATAAACAAGATAAGTGGTGCAGAGGAAGACGTAAAAAACCAGGACACAAAAGGCAAGTGACATCCGTCACGTTGAAAGCCCTTTTTGAACTCTAAAAGGATCAGAATGCATACAAGACTAAATATCTTCAACTCCAATGTGAGGTCTTCCATTTTATGTGAAACAGAAACATAACGGATTAATAAACTCAATATTAAGAGACTACAGAACTACAAGACAACCTTGAGAAAAACTCTTGACTTAGTGGTTCAACAGTTACAAACAAAAGCTTATGGGAGAGAGCAGGACAAAGATGAGTGGAACAGGAGATCTTAGAAAGAAGATGGTGCCTGTTATGCCACACATACAAAAAAACAAACAAACCCTAGTCAGTATCACCAAGCAATGCGTCACGAATACCACATGGGATAGGAGTCAAAGGAGCCTAACAACACAAAGGACCTTGAGGCTGATATGGCTTGACTTCACTCATTCTCAATCTCCCACTACCAAACCATGAAAGGGCTTAAGTAGCAAAATATAGTCCAGAGAACGTAATGCGTTGTGTCATAGTTTGCACCTTTCGGTCCAACACTTCCGATTTCAGCAAACATTTTTTTAGTACCGGGTTAGCATTCCCTCTTAGATCCCTTCTCCTTAGCCAGTCTGCCCTGCTGCAGCCTGTTATCCAAGATCACTGCGTGGAAGTGTAGAAGGGTCTTGGCGGCTCTGGTTCACTGGTCCTAACACTAGCAGTCAGCTATGAGTCGCTGACTACTGTAGCTCATGCGTTGCTCCGCATCTTGATCCCTCAGAGGCTGATATAAGAAATGCAGAAAGAAGTTGGAAAGAACTGGTGAAATTAGTACACAACAGGTCTGCTTGGAGAGATTGTCTATGCACCCAAAGGTGATAAGAGAGAAGATACCCATTATATATATCTAGTGTCTTCACAACAGAGGCTTTGAAAACCAGAATGTCAGCTCTTTGATTACTGTGAATTGCAGTTTTGAAGGACTCCATGTGGGCTAATTACACATTCTGTAGTCATCACTACTTCTGTATCTTCACCATTTGTTATGTTCTGCTATAAAATCTTAGAAAATGTGATGTGTGCAAAGATGTTTCCAGTAGCATACCGTTTGACCCGCACAATTTTAGTTACTAGGTCTATGTGGTATCGAATGCCTGACAGATCTAGGATAATGCTATCAAAATCTAACATTTAACTAGAGTCAAAGTTACAGGATCATTAACCGTAAAAAGCTTTTCACAGTGTGTGAATGGCCGGTTGAAGGATAAAC
This sequence comes from Ariolimax columbianus, assembly GCA_036924085.1. Taxonomy (NCBI): domain Eukaryota; kingdom Metazoa; phylum Mollusca; class Gastropoda; order Stylommatophora; family Arionidae; genus Ariolimax; species Ariolimax columbianus. The sequence continues at coordinate 83,277,444 of JAVGWX010000007.1, read as the reverse complement.
AGTTCTTCCATTCTACCGTAATGAAAAACTTGTCACCCTGAAAGATTACTAAGATCCTGATTTTTAAAAAAAATATGATATTCGGTCCCTGCTGGCTTGGATCAAGATCTGAGCAGTGCATGAGCTGCAGTGACCCTAAGCTGACATAGTATCAGGGCCAGCAAACCAGAGCTGCCAAGACCCTTCTACATGTGGTGATCTCGAGTAAATGGTGCAACAGAGTTGACTGGACAAGGAGAAGGGATCGAAGAGGGAAGGCTAACTCGGTACTAAAAAAAACCTGCTGAAGGGATGTGTCAGACTGAAAGGTGCAAATATTGCAGTTAAGCTGTAAAGTGACGCATTCCGTTCTCCGGACAACATCCTGTTACCTGAAAATCCCTTTTTAGGTCTTAGTAGTTTTAGAACGAACGACGAAGTCCCTGCTGGCTGAAAAACATCTGTACAGATCTCACCAAAATAATTCCTCAACATTCAAAAAGACTTCACTTGTATAAATAAATAATTTAAATCCAAAGTGGTTTTACTAAGCCCTAGAGGCAGTTCTTAATTCTATCACAAATCTCCTAACCTTAATGATGATGGCACATCACTGCTTTTTCCTGAAAAGGATGTTTTGTTACATTGTGGCGTAGTTTACAGCAAGACTGCCATACCTGCACCTTTCGGCCTGACATCTGGTTTCAGCACTGCACATTCATCATATGACCAGGTTTGTAGTCCCTCCTTGATCCATATTCTCTTAGCCAGTTGCACAGAAGCAGTCAATTAGCAGGGCCACCACACACTGCTGTTAGTATGTCATCTGTCCACTTATGACCACTATTTGACCATGTGTCATCTACATAATAGTATTTGATCATGTGCTATCTAGATAACAGTATTTGATCATGTGCTATCTAGATAACAGTATTTGATCATGTGTCTACACAACCACTATTTTAAATGCATGCCTCTAACATAACTTACTTGATATTCCTTTTGTCTGATGTTATAAGCTGAAGAATATCTGTCATTGTGTAAGCATTAACTACTACAAGACACTTGTTTAAAAAAACAAAATACACAGCAGCTCCACAAAGTCTACAAATACTTTATTCCTTAGTTCCAACAAGTGTAATCATCAACAAGTCAATTAATGGTAAAATGCAACATCTAGACCTGTCTTCTAAAAAAATAATATACATTTAGTGTAAAGAAATAATGTGTAAACTGTATGCCTTGTTATCATTACATCAGTTTTATATACCAAAATAAGGTTGCATCCAGCAACAAGTGATATTAGGCAACTCGTTTATCTAGGGTTCAGGCACAGAATGACGTGTTATACAACAACCTTACACTGGTGTCTGAGTGGTTATAGTTTCATAGTGTGTGAGTTATCTGTAGCTGCGGACAAATGTGACCACACTTGGGTATCTTTATATCTCATATAAGATAAAAAGGCAATGATTGTCCTATATTAGACACTGCTGCGTTGGACTTGACTGCTCCATGTTTTGCGAGGTGAGATGACCAGTTTCTTCCTACCACCTTGTTTTCCAAGAGTTGTAGGTCAGGTAACCAAATTCAGAGAAAGCAGCCCCCATTCTTGTAATAGACAGGAACAGTATCCGCTATCTCACTCTTAATAGCTGTACTAATTGAATGTAGGCTTCCTGCAGTCAGATCAAATACTAACTAGCACTCCAGATAAATGCAAGTAGTTACAAGTCTGTCTATGACAGGTAATAATACGTCTAACCCAACAGGTCACATTCGTAAATACCACACACCACTCGCTTTCCCCTCTTTCTCAATCCAGCCTGCTTTCCCTCTTCCCAATTCAGTCTACTTACTCCCTTTCTCAACCTTTTTTCTTTCGTTCTAGCCTATATTTTTCATCTGTAATCCTTGTGTTCATTCAGACACAGCACGTGCCCTATGCCAGGTAACCCAATGTCATCTAAATTAATCTTTTTCCTTGGAGTTACATGTCGTACCAAGGTTCGTGTCATAGGCCATCCCACCATCTCATCGATTGGCGTCAGGGTTGACAAAGGCGTACGGTCACCACACATCTATTGCCAGGCAAGCGCCAGTCCGCCTGCACTTTCTTAGCAACGTTTATCTATGGCATTAATGAAGCATATTTGACTCCTGATGGTTGTGTGGATAAGGTTCTAGTGATATTGATAATGTTCTAGGCCCCACTGCCCATGATTAGCTTGGAGTCGCGTAATGTCAATTTGTCACAGGTTCCAGACCTCTCAGCCATATACCATGACTGAGAATGACCATGCTATTGAAGGTATGAGCTTTCACTTCACTCTTTTTCATTCGCTGCAGTATGGGTCTGATGCAAAAGACAAAATTAAGATAATTTTATTTAATGCCCTAGCTTTCTTAAACCATGCCAGTAATAAGATTGACTAAAATATGAAGCAGCGAGGACAGTTCCGTTGTCAGTTTAGAGTTAAAAATAGCCAAAATGGTTAGGCAGATGGATAGCTAGGCGAACAGTGAACTACTAAGCTAATACGATTTCCCACGTGCTACTAAAAGCTACTTTCTCACAATAGCTTCAGGTCAACACTTGCCCACAAACATAAAACTTGCCCTTTATTAGTTAGATTAGGTTAAGGTTGTATGTTACTATCACAAACGCTGAATATGTTGTGTGTTGGAGTAGAGTACAGCCATATTCTCACATTGAACTAATAAAGTGCTAGAATTGTATTTGTTGTTAAAGAAACAATCTTAAATGACCAGTCTCGGGTTAAGGAAGAGTTTCATCACACCAACAAGTTATCAGTGTTCGTTATAACATGTGTGTTTGTGTTATGTTACAATTGGTACAAACTAAAGCATACAAAAATATCTGCAACAATGAAAACAAAATGTTGCAAGGCACTCATGAGATAACAAGACCTTGACCATAACCAGCTTCAAACATCAGACAAGATCAATACTTTCAGTGCAAATATGTTGCAGTCACAAAGTGCTGTTGCTTCATTTAATCTGGAGCACAGGACAATCACTGCAGATGGCTCCAGCACTAGTACTTTGAGTTATCCTGTAGTTTGATTTACATGCTAGTCCCATGCACAACTCCCTTCAGTCACCGTTTATTTATATGCATGTAGGTGTAGTGGACCTATTCTCTCTTCCCCAATACAAAATGCAAGGATCCACACAAGGAACTAAGTTCAGCTAGATACAAATATATGAGGTTACATACATACATTTGCTTTACAAATTCTCTATGTCCCAGTGTTCAAATATTGGTCTTCTATCCCTGAGGCATGGGAAGGAAGACTAATGTCTGGTCAGGCAAAACATACTGGACAAGACCCTCACCATGGCTGCCTCATAGCCCTTCCTGGAAACAGGCTGTTTTCATGGCAGCCTGGCTAACAAGGTGAGGGGTCGATGTGATCCCCGTAGTAGTGAGTGACACGCAGATGACCTTTTTTTAGGGCACACAAAAGAGTAACCCTACTCATTGTGGGCATTCAACAACAACATCCTCGGCATCTTTAATTGGGGGGAAACAATACAATTATCATAACGCATATCAAATGCAACAACCAGGGTTGTGCATAAGACTGGCAGCCTCATCATATAAAATAATTTGCCACAGAAACAACATCTACAAGTGCATATAAATGCTTTGGAGCAGACTTCCTGCAGGGAGAGGGGGGGGGGGGGGTGGCGCGGCGGCCCGACCAACTGTAATGGAGGTCCCATTGGTTTCTGTTGGAGCAAAAAATTGACACAGTCTAATAAAATACTAAAAATTGACAAACTATCTGTTATTTAGGTGCTGCTATGTATTTTAAAGTCACATAGTTTTTCCTCTGTCCTGTATTACCTGAAGTAAGCATTCAGAGATACGGAAACATCACGTAAGGTGTGGGTGCAGAGACACTACAAAACACTGATACCATAAAATGTATGCCTTAAAAGCCACTATAGATATTTTAATTAAATTAGTTATGTCAGACTACAGTAAATCAATACAAATGAGTAACACAAGGTTTGGCATGCATTTTTACATCAGCACAGAAAAACTATACCAGCATCATTTAATTGTAACTTAACTTGGTTTTTTTCTTTCTCATTCACTATCTAATAACTGTTCTATTGTCTTAATGTCACTGCACTTCAGACAGGTCCATATAGGTACAGATTCTCTTCAGTAAATGTGAATAGGTGTAGACATGATTCCTGTAGCTCACTGGATGTACACACTCCTGCTCCATCATAACAGACAACACTCCCCGTTCGACATATTTTATTCAAAATTTTGCTAAGCAAAATTTTGCCTTCTAAAGGGTAGCCGGTTCATAGACTGCATTGTCATTATCCAAGAAGTCGTCATTGATCAACTTCAAAACATCATCCCTAACCATTTTCAATATCCTCATTATGGGTGTCTCAGGCCAGGGTGCCAGCTCTTTTCCATTTCAGCAAGCCGCAGCATTGACCAGGACAGTTGATCCATACATAATCTCGAAAGTTCAGGCCTCTAGGTCCAATATCCACTCATGCCATAGCCAGCCCTTTTGTACCTTCCAAAGCAAATGTTCAGTACTCGGAAATTATGACAGCTCTCATTAAAATGATCTCAGATAGCCAACTCAGAGCCAAAAGTCACAATTCTCATACTGAAAGTTGTTGTCATGTGTGCCCGGCTCCATAAGCAACAACTTTGCCTCTCCTCATTCTAGCAGAGAAGCCCCAACAAAGCAGAATAAATTCATCAGTATATTGACATGATTATCAAGTATTTGTCCTGCAAGTGGTCTGTTTTCCTGTTGCACCTTTCTCTGCATTCCTTGCCCATGGTGATGACTCAGTTATAGTCTCATTTTATCTACTCTGCGGATCTATTCTTTTCCCTTTATTATTGCCACTACTGTGGCCACCCAATCAATTGTCCTGTGCCTGTGCCATCTCTTGAAACATAAAATCTGTTTTCTGCAGAACACCATAAAAATCTAAAAAAAACAACAACTTGAGTGATAATTTTCACACAAAACAAGGAGGAATATGATATGAACATCTAGGTGGAAAGTAAAACACAATACAATCCTACTGTCAAACTTGAGCCATAAGTGTCATTTCTCCGTAACAGAACATCTCATTCCAACTAGTGATAAAACCAACTCACTGGAACAATGCAGTATTTTGTCCAAATGTTTGTCGCTGCTCACACGTAAGTGACCAACACTTTAGTTATGAAGTATGTTATGTCACAATCAAGTAAAATATAACTTTTCTTACAGGTGGAGGCTGTATTTCAAGAATAATGAAATTACTTAAATTTCTGAGCATTTAAACAAAAATGTAAGCTAATGAACAATTTTCCACAAAGTGTAATATCTATTGAACTGGAGTTGTGACATTTACTGTATCGGTAGTTTCTATTTGGGCATTTTGTTGTAAGTATGCAGTAAAAGTTTTTGTATAAAGTCAGTGAGGTGTGAACACAACATTTGAGAATTACTGATCTGAAGTCTTGACAGTCACTTGTCAGATCACATGAAACAACAAGAAAACCCTATTGTCAGATCACATGAAACTACAAGAGCACCTTATGAACTAGGTCTGTTTTTTCTACCTTGGGAAAACACATGGTCCATACATGAATTATTCAACAATTTTTATCTTATAAAAAGAGGAGGAAGACTAATGTCTGGTCAGGCAAAATATTCTGGTCAGACATGTTAGTCAGGGTCAGACAAAACATATTGGCCAAGATCCTCACATTGGCTTCCTAGTAGCCCTTCCTGGAAACGGGTTGTTTTCATGACAGCCTGGCTAACAAGATGAGGGGTCGAAGTGATCCACGCAGTAGTTAGTGACACACAGATGTAACCAAGCATAGCACAACCCCCTGGAGGACCCCAGTCCACCATCAGCACACTTGGGATGTGAAGAAAGCTACTGCAACCCACCACTTAATGTCCTTTTCAGGGCACACAAAAGAGTAACCCAACTCATTGTGGGCATTCGCAAACATCATATAAAAAAAAGATTGTTGTAATCAGAGTAAGGATTGTCATGTTTTCTTGCGTTTGAAAAGTGAAAACATATAAATATAAACAAAAATAGAAAGCTGGACTAGGCAACATATGGGGCATATTCCTTATTGCAAGCAATGATGGCGACAGACAGTTTTGGTTTGGATGATATAACTTGCGCTGTATTTGGATTATAGTAAGGAAGAAACTGCGATGGTAATCAACCTCACTCCCTCATTCCAAACTATGTTAGACCATTGGCAAGACAGTCAAGCTGACTAAAAGTAACTCAGGATGTAGGCAGTCTGGTCCAGTGTTTGCTTGAAACTTGGATTTAATCACTCACTTTGAGAGGTGAATGCCTTACCTCTCTACTAGTGACCGCCTGTGGTCAATGTCTTATGGGTACAAGTGGTTTATCGTTGGACTGATTGTAATGAATTGTGGGCACATGGATGGTTCCTATTAAGGTGGGTAGATGAAAAAATAATGAAGTCCGCAAAGTGCAAAAAATATGAAAAATGTATATAACAAATAAAACCAGTGACAGTGGCACAAAGATTAAGAGGAAACAATTTTTGTTTCCGTATAAAATATAAGAAAAATATATTGGACTCCCATAACCAGAAAAACAAGAAGTTCAATCATTTTGCCCCCAAAAACCCAGAGTTTTAGTAAAAAATCAATTCAACTATTTTCCATTAAATTACACATAAGATCTGCAACATTCACTTGACAACTGTTCCTATTTTGGGCTGTCTTCTTAAGTTTCATGTAGACTCCAGTTATTCTGAGTACATCTGTTGTACTTCACCAGGTTTTCTGCCTCCCCACTATCTCTTCCCTGGTGGGTTCCAAACCAGAACAAGTATGGGGTTAAGTTATATTGTATTTTTGAGGGTGTATTATGTTATATTCTATTTTGAGGGTGTGTATCCATCTTCACTTACTAAATCTTCATTGATAATGACCATTGCCTTGTTCTCTTCAAAATTCATGTTTATTATTACTTGTTTAACTTATATGAAGTATGCAAAGAGAGTATCTATTGAACATAGTCTTAAACTGATTAATATTGGCCAGATCAGTTTTTTTAATACGTGGCAAAAAGTGAAAAAGTTTCATTTTGGGAAAAGAGTTGAAAGTAAAACTGACTTAGTTAATCGCATTGTTAAAATCCTGGTTTGTTCCTCAACTCTTTACATCTTGTACCGCAAAAAATCTAAAAGCAGCCTTTCTACTAAAATGGATATCTGGAACATGCGTTTGTGTTTCGTGATTTAATTGCCGAATTTATTAATTTAAAAAAAAAAAACGGGTTTAATTGATGGGTTGCGTTTACTCATGCGCAATTGACATTAAACTGTATGATTATTTCTGGTACGTCAATTACAAATCGTGATACGAGATTTTAAAGTCTACCCGTTTATTGGAATGACAACGAAAGTTGGGCTTCAAGAAAGTAAAAATGATTTATTATTTGATCAATCCAATGATCACACATCTGGATTACTCGTGGATATTCAACACACGCCCAATTCAGACTGACTGGACAACATAATAAGAAAGGTATTTGTATAGGAATTGACGGATATATCAGTGAAACGTCATGCAACAGGGTAAGACTTTAAGAACAAACCAAAAAAAAAAAAAATCTCCCCATCTGAATAAAATATAATTAGCAACTTATCCTCTTACTAAATGAAGTCTAAAATGAACAATTCACTTTCACTATGGAATATTGTCAGCTGTCGAACACAATTTCTCATAATTGAGAACGACTGCAGAAGAATAAAATGCAAAACACAATGGAATACTGGCATAAGATATGTGAATTTATAGATTTGTGTAATGAGGATTATAGTGTCATAAGTAGTTTTTTTGTTACTCGCAAATCTATTGTTCACCTATTTAAACATACTGATTGATCGAATGAATGAGTTAAAGGGTACTCATAAGTTTCATACAAGAAAAAATGTAAAATATCAAAGCACGCAAGATGATTGATACATGATACTGCATATATATAAATCATACCAACTTGGTTATTTCATACAGGAAACCGCAACGCATAGTTTCTTCACAAAATAAAATCTTCAATGTGCACTTCACCAACATGGTGAAAACATTCAACGAAAAACTGAAATTCAATAGATATATTACCAAAGCTGATCTGCTAATCAGTCTTCAGAATTATGGACAACATGGTCTGTTCTTTTAAAAAACAAAAAAGCTGCCAGCTTGAGATGTAAAAATGTCACAGAACAAGAGGTTAATTTGCATCAAAAGATTTGAACATGCAGCCTGGTCAATGGTGACAGTTCAGATAGAGAAAATGGGCACATCCCTCTGCAGGAAATTGTTTTCTATTCAGCCACAATATTTTCAATTGGAGTAACTATCTTCTTTCATGGCAGGGAAGAAGTTGGGAAACACTCTGGCCTCACATAATATTATCTTCATCATTTTCTGCCTTTTCACATTTTATTCAGTGCTCAAAAGTTGACACTCTCTAACAAAAATGCTAATACTTTTCCTACTTCTGATAAAAAGGCTGAGTCAGTGGTAAAATTGTTTAAACTTATTTCAAAACTGATCCCAGCTGGGGTTGCATGAAGAGTCATGTGAAGGTTTGAAAAACAAATTTAGATTTGTAAATAAGGTTTTTAGTTATGCAATCCTGCTGAAGACAGATGTGTCGGACTGAAAAGTGCAAATATCGCAGTCAAACTGTAAACTAGCGACAACGCATTCCATTCTCTGGACTACATTCTGCTACTTGCAAAGCCCTGTTCAGGGCTTGGTAGCTGGAGATTGAGAACGAACACAGAAGAAGTTATGCGATGGGGCAGATTGGAATTGAGGCAGTGGAGAATTACATTTGGTTACATGGAGTTGGTGATCTATAAAGGCACCTCCCCAACGAGTTGAAACACATGTCTGATTGCTGCGGTCATAATCGTTTGCGATGGACTGCTATTATAATATTACTAATCTTTGCTCCGATGCACATAATTTATGTTGATCAACAGAAAGAAGAAAAAAACTCGCAACTGAATGACTTGTACATGTCACGGATAACATGTGTTACTAGAGGTTAAAACGGGAGTAAAAAATTGTAGCATTCTTAACTTGTCAAGCATATTGTAAGAGGAAACTATGGAGGTTTACCCCATCCTGTAGAAACATGGTGCTCCCAAACTGACATGCCCAATTTGCAAATAAAATACTTTTAAGTTATTAAATGCAGACCAGTTTATAATACAGAATTCCTTCTATTTAAAAGATGGGTTATAATTCCTGATAATTCAGCTTTTTATGAAGATGGCTACAAACTAATATGAAAATGCTTGATATACCAGAACTCTTGGCATCTTCTCTCTCTTGTTTTGTTTTCCAGTAACATCTGCTGTTTGGTGATTCTCTTTATTCCATATTAAGGTCATCAAGTTATTATAATAAATTTTTCCCTTACCAGGTACTGAGCAAATTACAATAGCTTATCCCTTTACTCCACAAGCAGACTTCTTATTATAAAACTTTAACACTTTTCACCTGACAAGTGTCTGCTACGAAACCACAACTGTTAGCTTTTATGTGAACAGTGCTTCGAATTAAATGACAATATATCAGAAAACTTAAATAATTGAAAGGAGTGGTAACGGTGACATTTATAGTGGTAGCCATTATAACTGTTGTGACCAAGTAAACAAAACATTGTTTTACTGAAATGTTACCAGAGGTATGAAAAACCTTGTACAAGTTGCATGTATTATTTCAAAATTATTACAATTAGACCAAGTTGTACATGTGGTTTCAGAATCAAATCTTTGACCTAAGCTACATTTGTTGAAAAAGCTACGGGTTTTAAAGAAAATTATGAAAAGTGACAATCAACAAATGTGCATTCTATGAATGTTCAATGTATTATGTTAATGGTGAGGACTATTAAACAGTTGAGTCAGTATATTGTCCTGCTTGATAGTTCAGCATATTTTTGATCCAGTGGCTGATAGATTACCTGTAGGTGATGGATTAGAGGATTTTCCACCACAATTAAAAAAATTGTTAACATGACCTATTTTGACACAAATGCAACTCACTGTTAATGTGGTTTATGTCATCTCAAACCTGGATATCTTCCACATAAACTTTATATTCTTATGCAAGATGTTACTATGTTTGATATTTAAATAATCCAACATCATCTAATGATGATAACCTGCTCGGTTTTTAAACAAAAGTACTCATTAGATGTTCTCGCACAATTACTAAAAAGATATGTAATTGAAATAAAGTTTTGTGAGTTATCTCTAGTGCTTCTGTTCATTCTGGATACTTCTGGATAACGTTCACACTGTAATCTTGATATTGTGAGGATGCCCAGTCCGTAGTCAACAATTGATAGTACCAACTGACAATATAGGATAAACAGTATTCATTCTAAGTTGGACACTGCCATTGCCTTGAGTGCTCCCAGACCTTGCATTTCTGTATGGTCTGGTCAACTTGCTATCTATATGAAGCTAAGATAAAAATTTACTGTGATATCTCAATGGCACATCCATCAAAGAAGGTACATGCCATGTGATCAGCCTTCCCTATAGAATTGTTCAATGAACACCAAATCATGCAGGCCTTGTTATAATTGATCTGACCGCTGAAATTAGCACACTGTGAGATTGCCTGCACAGTCACCTGATGTCTCTGACCATCTTGAAGATACGGTATAAGCTAGCCCTTCTGTCTGCGACAAGATATAAACTGGCACAGGCCAAAGCATGTTTGCAGGTTACCCTAAACATGAGGCATCCACTGCAGAATAACACCTCAGACATTATGGATAGCACAGACAGAGAGAACAATTAGACAGGTAACCACGGTTGAGATGATAGTTAAGGGAAAAGAATGGATCCACACTGCCGATACAATGACCGATTACCAGAGTCATCATAACCATATGCAGGGAATACAGAGAATGCAATGGGAGGGCGGAGCTAGAGGTTAACGAGCTGATAAATGATAATCAGTATAGAGATGCCATCATATATACCAATGGATCGGTGCTGTGCGGTGACATTTATTTGGTTGGGGCTTGTCTGCTAGAAGGAGGTCATGTCACTGAGCAGAGCAGGGCGTTGAGTACGAGAATTGAGATGAAAACAGTGACTGCAGCTCTGAGATAGCTATCTGAGAACTCTTTAACAGAGGCAGTCATCATGTCAGACGCCAAATCCATACTAAGGTACAGAAGGGATAACTAAGGTATGAGTGGATTACAGCTGTAGAGGCATCAAACTTCCAGGATCTACTGTCCCGGTCATGCTGGGGTTCAAGATAACGAAAGAGTCAACATTCTGGCTTCACAACAACACAGGAAGAGATGAATCAGCAATTCAGACTGCACAGCTCTGAAATTTAACAAGGTTCGAGTGGACTGGGGCGCAAGAGAGAACAGAGAAGTTCATACAATCAACGCCATTTACTGAGAGAGACTGAGCACCTATGGGTATACCCAAAATGCGGTGAGTTGATTCTTAGAAACAGAACAGAACATTTCTTTAAAAATGAAATATTCATTCTTTAACATGGGATCAAGATGCAGGGCAGCACATGAGCTGCAGCAGTCAGCAACTCATAGCTGACTGCTAGCGTCAGGGCATGCAAACCAGAGCTATCAAGACCCTTCTACCCCTGAACGTGGTGATCCTGGATAACAGGCTGCAATAGAGCAGACTGGCTAAATAGAAAGGATCAAAGAGGGAAGGCAACCTGATACTCAGAAATCGCCTGCTAAAATCCGATATGTCGGACTAAAAGGTGCAAATATCGCAGTCAAGCTGTAAACCACGACAGCGCATTTCATTCTCTGGACTACGTCCTACTTACAAAGCTCTTCTCAGGGCTTGAAAGCGAGAGATTGAGAATGAACAAAGAACAATTCTTTTACAGAGCTTCATCGTCCATTTTTCTCATAAAAACAATGTGGTTTCATGGCCAATAGAAAAGATGCTGAAAAGAATTGACACACTTCTGCTAGCTACAAAGCTTTTAAAACAACACAAAAAGTGTTAATCTATAAATGGATAGAACTGTTAAGGCAAATAATAAACCATCACATTACTGAAGATAAAACCAATTCATTGTGGTTATACATTTTCCTGATTGCCATTGTCAGAGTTTTGCATATTATATATTACCTAAATCTCCCCCAAGTCTCAGAATAAGCATGTTCTATAATTTCCCCCAAAAATCTAACAGCTGCTTTTCATCATTCGCTAGGTGGAAGTTCTAATGTAAGTTAATAGTTCAGGCTATTTGCATTACTGCCACTTTCAAACTCATTCTATATCTAAATCATACATAAGAGAGTTAGAAAACTGGAGTGCACACACAGTTACATGCTCACTACTGACCTCACCTTCTTCCCAACTGAGCATCGTTTCCACATCTGTCTTTTCATTTTCATTGCAACCACTATCACTTGCATCATTTTTGCTCCTGCCACTGTGGGAGTTAAACTCTACCCCTATAACAGGTTCATTAGCAGAAACAGGCTCTATCTCTTCTATCAAGCTTGACTTACCTTCCCTATGAGGTTTACTAAAGGACTCCTCTTCCATATCACCAGTGCCATTGATCGACTCATTGCAACCAACTTTTGTTTTAAACACTTCTATTAAAGAACTAACTGCATCTTCGAAGTCATCATCATCACTATCCTCCTTTTGTCCATTCTTTTTTCCAGCATCATTTCCTTCAGCAAGTTTATCCTTGATTTCAGATATTATTATCTTGTTTTTGTCTAAGCTACTCATTCCTTCATTACCAATTTTTTTCCTGCTTTCCCGAATTTGTTTAACCCCATCACCTTCTTCACTCACATCAACCTGAATTTCCAGATCAATACATGCATCCTTGATCAACAACTCATTCTCAACTTCACTACCACTCACATTAACAAGCTCACAAGTTTCCAATGTCTTATTCCTAACATCAAGAACATCATTAGATACAAATGGCTGACAATCAAAGTTTTTTTTTGTTTTGTTTGCTTCCTTTCCTAGCACACCAGAACCATTTTCTTTCCCAATTACTGTTGACAGACCGCCAGTATCTGGACCAGGATCAGAAATAGCACGCTGCAGAACACTATTACTGCCACCTTTAGACCTTTTCTTGACAGAATCCCCTTCCTCTTCACTCTGGGAGTAAGAATCAGACACAGAATGCAGACATTCCTCACTGCTGCTTGTTGTGCCACCTTCACTGTTACAACGGACACGACCATTTCTTTTTTCTTCCCGCTTGCGCTGCCGACGCCGCTTGCTTTTAAGGGCTGGGGTCATGCTAGAGACAGAAGCAGAAGATTTGAAAGACGCATGGTCCACATGATTGCTGAAAGACACAGATCTTTTTTTATTAAAGGAAGAGGAGAGTTCCTCACCCTCAGATCGAGGACTATCAGGATCAACATTGCTGATATCCTCACTTGACTCTGAGGCTGTTCGCTGTTTGAGAATGCTATGTAGATCTGGAAGTGGGTGTTTGTGAACTACTTCAATCTCAGCGGAAGATGGGGGATTATAATCTTCTTCATCCTCGTCTTCTGATTTATTTGGCAACTTCCACTTCTTTCCCTTTGGTGGCTGTAAGAAAATTGACATTACAAATTTGATGTTTTGACAGAAAAACTTTACTACTGTAATAATAGAAGCTGTTGTTAGCACACTGGCTGTCCAGTCAAGCAAAATATGTTCAATTCCCAATTGAGGCAGGATATTTTTTTAAATCTCCAACGGCTCTGGGGGTGACCCAGCCTAACAAATTGGGTACAAGAACAAGTCTGGGAAATAAAGGCAGCCAAAAATGATGCTACCCTTAGTGTGCCATTGGTCAAGAAAATATGAATTCCAATATGCCTCATGGTAGTGTAAACAGGACCTTTACTTACTATAACAATGTGTAAATGGCTATGCATGCAAAGGA